>CM067312.1:29560479-30007323 GCA_034231615.1 Meghimatium bilineatum | reverse complement strand
CAAAATCACCATTCCATACAAGGTGACTAGACCCGGGATAAGGTACTTCTGCCTTCAACACCTGTCAGACAAAACAATAGCAGGATGTTTTAGATACTAAATTACAATGTAATTTCTGTGATACATAGCTATCTTATGACAGAACATTTTCGGTATCGTTTTACTCTGAGGATATACTAAACCACCGCATGAGCTACCAGATGGTGACTTGTCATCGGTACTTTCACCAGATGGCGACTTGTCATCAGTACTTTCACCAGATGGTGACTTGTCATTGGTACATTCACCTGATGGTACAGTTATTCACATTTTTGTGTAGAAAAAAGTTAAGTTAAGTTAACCAATAGCATTTATTGATGCCATAGGGGGTGTTAGATGTTATCGATCTCACATTTCATTGGCAATGCTATATGAGGGCGTTAGCCATCTCATCCCCTGGCAGTCTTTACTTTTCCGGATTAACCCGGTTCCCAATTATGGCTGTGTCGATCCAAGAGCCGTTGCAATCTGAAAAAAACAACAACACATTTTCGCCTCAAATGGAAAATGAGTCCTGTAACACTCATATGCGAAGCCAGTACGCTAACCACTGCGCTACACGGCTCCCATATTGTTATGAGAAAAGGTCGAAAAGCGAAGAGGAAAGCAAGACGAAACAGGAGGGAGAATAAGATTAAGGAGAGCGTGCTACCAACAAGTTACGGGCACTATCAGTGTACACACGTTCTTGAAGAGATCGACCACCTATATGTGTGCCCAGAGCTCCATGATACCAGTTCAGTTAATGACTTAATCACAGTACACATGTTTTTCTTAAACAAGAATTATGTCACTTTTAAACATAAACTATTGTAATGACTATTCTCATCTAGCTCGTATTGTATAATCATATTCTGAATCTTTAAATATGAAATAAGACATAAGTGAAAATAAAAGAATATTGAATGCGAATGACCCGTACAGAAACATTCGACGAACAAAAGACTAATTATAGTCTATTGTCTTATAGTCTATTGTCGAGTGGAGTTGACTATCATATCTGTTCACGTCCTTTTCTCTCGTGTGTTGCTATTGATTTTCCATACAAATGCTCTCCCATACCAAAATGTCAAGTTGTCCAGCATATACTCTCTGTTCTTCATCTCTAAATACCATATAAGTTATTGAAACGTTGTATAATTTTGCAAGCAGTGCTATTATAATAAATAATGACATTGGTGGATATTTCAAGACGGGTATAGGAGTGTCTCAGGGTCGCATACTTTCCCAGGCGCTTTTAGACATTATCTTGAATATATAATGCTGGAGGCGTTGCAAGATCACTAAACATAAAACTATTGAAGGTTGACCACGTTGTAATTTATGTCGATCTCTCAACTGGTTCCGCATCTGAACTCAAGAACTAACCTCAAAGTTGGTATACGTTAATCAGACACATGCCATGAAATTTGCATTGATAAAAGCAAATAATTGGGACTAAGAATATGAAGCAATATCTCACGATGTCCTCCATCTTTCCTTTTTTTTCACTGTGTCGAACAATGTGGACTGTCTTATTATAATTTAACCACTTATTATAATTTAACTACGTATTATAGTTTAACCACGATTATAATTCAACTACTTATAATAATTTAACCACTTATTATAATTTAACTACGTGAAAATATAAGCATATTTCATGTGAATGACGGGAATAGAAAAATTCTACCAGAAGCTAACTGTAACTATCAGACACAAACAACATATACTGAAACACTTGAATTTTCTTCCTAATTTTCTTCAACTGAAACGTGGGCAGTCTGTCTCTGCCATATATGTTAAACCCACAGATATTTGCAGTGAATAATCCTTAGAAAAGTAATTACAGACTCATCTGAATGTTCGTACAGCAATTCATGTTTTGGGAAGATAAATGAGATAAATACTTGTACACATCGCATGATACCGGTATGGAAATTTACCACAAAGGGATTTATTAAAATATCCATCCATATTAATTTTCGTAATTTAGAAACAATCATACTGTTCGCGGGCTGCAAAATAAACCCGTTAGGGCCTCTTGTAGTTTACAGACCTCCAAATGGACAGCTATACATACAAGAACTATAAAGGGAATTAAACAAAACTAAACAACCGAAAGATAGACAAGAGTGCACTACATTATATTTTATATGTTATAATGTAGTGTATTAATAACGAGAGACCACACTAGGAGATATGACGGTTCTCAAGGGAATTCCGAGCTGGATCATCATAGAAAAGCATGCAATTTAAAAAAAAAGTATAACCACTATAAATACGATAGTAGTTGACAAGAAGCTCGATAACCGATGCCCCCTTCTAAAAAACTGACATTTAATGTTTAAGCATAAAAAAATAATTCATGTGTTACCTCTGCTAATGTGATAGCTAGTTTTACAGAACTGTCGCGAACTCTTCTGTTTCATTCATAACTGTTATATGTAATTAATGCCTGTTTCATAACTGTTATATGTAATTAATGTCTATTTCATATTTTAATTCTTCAACATAAAGAAATACTGTTCGCATTATTTAAATCCTCACATTATACACATAATAACATCAACATGCCCGTTCTTCTCCTTCCTCTTCTTCAACGTTCATTCTCAAATTCCCACTGGATCTCTCTTGTAGCAGGACAATGGTCTTAATAGATTTCCAACAGGATGTAGTCCAGATAATGGAAATGCGTTGTGTCGCCGTTTTATTTGCACATATAGCCCGACATATCCGTCTTCGACGGTAATATAATCGTTTAAATTTCATTATTATTGTTGTTGTTGTTGTTTAGATCAGCGGGAATTACGAGCAATTAGCTTTTAGTTTCAGTTTCTATGTGTAATGGTGTCGTCTCTCTAGAGATGTATTTCATATACGCTCGTGCGTTGTCGGGGCCTTAAAGGGGAGTAAAGAATAGCAACACTGTTTACCTTCCATGCATGTCGTACGAGGCGACTAAGGAGGTTATGGGATGGAGTTGGCTGTCCCATCCCATATAGGGTCAGTGACCCAAAGCCATGCTGAAGTCAGATGTGTCAGGCCGAAAGGCGCAGATATCGCAGCAATGCTGCAAACCATAACACAGCGCATTCCGTTCTCTGGATTACATCCTGCTGATCTGCAGGAGTTTGAGAACGAACGCAGAAGAAGAAGATTATTATTTCATATACACACAAGTCTCTAACTTTCCGCGTTGTGAAATGTTTGGACAAGTCTAGTACTCACTGGGATTTAGTTAAAATCTTACATTGGATCATATCGGCGAGATTTATTTTCTTGAGAGTAGAAAACAGCCATGACTGATTCTTACCTTGTATGTGACTTGTTCTTTATAACTAGGTACACACTCCAGGTGCGCAGAGGCGCAGCATCCACCGCATCTCTCGATTTTTGTACACTTGGGGAAGTAAACTAGGTTTGGATTGCTTGTATCGAAGGTGAGTCGAACTGTGGTATCACGTGGCGAGCATTCGTCCGGCATAGCCATACGACCTCCTAATGTTGTAAAAAAAGGTATATTAGTACAATACTGTCAGGACAAAACACGCTACAACAGTACTATGTGATGATCTTGTATCATCCTAGAGAAGTAACGTTATTTGAATTGTTTTTCGTGCTTTTCATTGACTGATGATCCAACAAATTGTACGCAAATTGACCAATAAAAAAATTGAATCAGTGTAGATGAATTACTCACCGCCAAAGATGGATATGCCGGGCCATTGATGCAAATAAAACGGCGACACAACGCATTTCCAATTTTCGGACTACATCCTGTTAGAAATCTAGTTGTATTATTGTCCTGCTACAAGAGAGATCCAGTGGGAGTTTGAGAATGAACGATAAAGACGAAGAAAAAGAAGATTAATGACTCAGCACGTAGGACTATACTGCAGAAGTACTCAGTCAGTAGATATCTGATTAGTATTTATTTTCTTTACCGATGGCGATACATTTCGGGCATTTACATATGAGTACCATCTATTTCAGCTCAGAACACACATACATTGGAAATTCAAAATGTCCCACTTGTTCATTGTCATTTATTCTGACATATGTGCTCTTTAAGCTTGTTTGTCAGCGCTATGTATCGAATTGTATCGAATTATCAGCTCTATGTATCGAAATGTATCGAATATCGAAAACATTACCATGTATTCCATCATGACCGGGGCAAAGTATCCATGTAAGTCCCTGCTGGTATGAAACCCTACTGTACCTCGTCCCCTCATGGCGCAGCCATCCTTAATCTTGCGGATCATGAATTCAGAGTCGGACGCAATAATGGCACTGACTGCCAGCTCTTCAGAAACCCATTTTAGGACCGCCGTAATTGTCACAATATTTATTCTCACACTGGAGGTTGTTGATGTCGTTAAGAAATATGGCCAAAGTGGATGGTATATATATATATATATATATATATATATATATATATATATATATATATATATATATATATATATATATATATATATATATATATATATATATATATATATATATATATATATATATATATATATATATATATATATATATATAAGTTCTGCCGACACCAAGAGTCCTGCACGGTTCTAGTATCCTCAAAGTGCTGGCGCAATTAGAGAACTAAGTGGCCTGCATCTATAACTGGCGAGTTGAAGATTGATAAAGTGGAACGCACTGAAGTTGCTTAAAGTGACCTCCTGTTTCAAGAGTACACTGAAGTTGATGACGTATCTCTACTAAAATTTTTGGAGTTTGGCTTCAGAGATGCCATGAAAATGATTGGGCACCGACGTGAAGTTTGGGTACTGTGCGAGGACACGTGTCCACATTTTTAACGGAACAAATTCGTATATTATTAAACGAAACGAAATATCGACAAAGCCGTATTTTACAGGCGCTGTTACTGCTGCCACAAGCATCAATATGCACGATACGTGAACATCAACTCATCCGGAAGCAGGCGTAGTGATTTTATTTCTCCTCACGAAAGCTGAATGAAACTGCGAATAATATTAGAACGTTAGAATGTGGACATATCTTCCCGTAATTAACCAAAGTTTGTTTATCCAGCTGAACCATCAGCATACATAATCACTCATACATCTGTGGGGGGGGGCGCGGATAATATGGTGTCATTTTATTAACCAAACACAATTTAGAAGTGAGAAAAATGCATATTTGTACAAAGTAGTTGTTGCTTCAATCCCTAGAAATTGCGAACAATTAGCTCTTACTTCCTTTATGCAATGGGGTGGTTTCTCCTGAGCTTTACTTCATAGACAGATGAATCCAACTCTTAACTTTGCGCAATGTGCAAGAAGTCTTCTTCTCAGATTTTGTTAGTGTACAAAATAGCAAAAGTGTAAACTTCAAATGTTTACACAATAAACATAACATCGAATGCAAGATATTTAACAAATGATTTAATCTTGACTTGATTTAGCGTTAATTTTTGACGACATGGGAGAGAGAGTGAGAGGCATGTCGTTAAGAAATTTCTGAAGACACTTTATGGTGTTGAGAAATAATTGGAATGCCAATACTTGATAACAAGGTCTCTCAAACAATTGTAACCAGAAAAACAATGCATCGATAAATCTGTGTAATTCTATGTCAAGTCTAACATGTATCACTTTGTAACTGAGTTTATACAATTAAGGATTTGATCTACTTCTTGAACTGTCTCCTGTGTATGGGTTCTTTTTTATGATAATGTTTAGTGCACAAATATAAATTGTTTCATTTCTTTATTTATGACGATAAAAATGTTGAAACAACAGTACAGCTATTCTATTCTTCCTCATCTTCTGCGTTCGTTGTCCAATTCCTGCATATTAGCAATATGTCCGCATTTTGGCACGACACATCATACTTCAGCATGACTTCTGAGTCACATTGATCCTCTATAGAATAGGCCAGTCAACCCCTTCCCCCTAAAAACCCCAACGTATTCGCATGTTTCGACGTGCAGAGCAGGTCACAGTGTTGCTATTCTTTGCTCTCCTTTCGGACATATACCATTTAATGACATTTGAGACATACAAAAAACACCACATTAAATGTGGCACCACTGTGATGTAATGATATAAATGTTTCTATTGTTAGCGATGGCTCTTGGGATGAAATGAGACATACATACCTGAATTAATTTGAAGTCGTCCATCGTCATCGGTCATATTACTAAAGACTGAAAGTAAAATAAAATTATAATTACCATCATAATAAAGCAAATAGTTTAATAACAAAGCACGCGAATTGTAAATTAAGTGAATTAGTCACCCAATAACCAAATGGGTTTATTTTCAAATAAAGATTCAGATTTAAAAAAAAAATAGCTTAACTAAACAAATATAAATTACCACATCGTGACCAAATGATTAAAAGATGTATGGAAACACTGTCGAGGTCAAAGGTTTCAAAACTAGAAAGTGGTGTTCATATTTGATTTCAGAAAAATAAATTATGTTTTAATGAGATACTTTTGTTAACTGTTGATGAAGTCTATTTTCATTATGGCAGGGCCATTGTTAAGCAATGAATATTATAGTTTTCGTAGTTGTCAGCAAGAAGTTTGAATTTAAGAAAAAAAACACCGCATTGAAAACCATTATAAAACAACCTATTTCTACAATGGAAAGTTCACCGGTGGCAATTGGGTGAAGAAATAAAGCGGAATACAGTGCTCTGTATGGGAATCAAAACATAAATAATCCCGTAGGTCGTTGTGGCTGGATTACCAGAACTGCGACTTTCATTATTTTGATCGCCGTAAAGATAATTGTTAGATCACAAACAGTTCCTATGTCTACCCCACTGAAGAAAATGAGGACCAGATCTTGAATAGTTAAGGAGGTGAGCGGTATGCTGGCCATAACATCTAAAGTATATCACTGATCAACAAAAAGCACATGACTAGCACCATATTCCCCTATATATCATAGTATTCCCACTTACACCATCTTAATCTTCTATATATCACATTATTCCCAGATATATCAACTTATTCTATCACAGTATTCCCACATATAATATCTTCTTCTTCTATATATCACAGTATTCCCATATTTAACATATTATTATTATATATATATATCATGTTATTCTTACATATAATAATCTATTCTTTTATATATCACATTATTCCCACATATAACATATTATTCTTCCATATATCACAGTAGTCCCACATATAGGTCCTACCATATTATTCAGCTATATATATCACATTATTCCCATATATAGATCCTACCATATTATTCTTCTATATATCACATTATTCCCATATATAGATCCTACCATATTATTCTTTTATATATCACAGTATTCCCACATATAGGTCCTACCATATTATTCTTCTATATATCACAGTATTCCCACATATAGATCCTACCATATTATTCTTTTATATATCACAGTATTCCAATATATACCATATTATTCTGCTATATATCACAGTATTCCCACATATACCATGTTATTCTTCTATATATCACAGTATTCCCACATATACCATATTCTTCTTCTATATATCACAGTATTTCCACATATAGATCCTACCATATTATTCTTCTATATATCACATTATTCCCATATATAGATCCTACCATATTATTCTTTTATATATCACAGTATTCCCACATATAGGTTCTACCATATTATTCTTCTATATATCACAGTATTCCCAGACTGTTGGGTTAAGAATTTTCTTTGGTTAAGTAAAATGTACCTCTTATGGTGAGGTATGTTCCTTTCATTCGCGGATGTTAGTCCAAGTTGATTATATTAAAGCGTTACATTCCCGGACGTTAGTCCAAGTTGATTATATTAAAGCTTTACATTCGCGGATGTTAGTCCAATTTGGTTATATTAAAGCTTTACATCCGCGGATGTTAGTCCAAGTTTGTTATATTAAAGCTTTACATCCGCGGATGTTAGTCCAAGTTGGCTATATTAAAACTTTACAGCTATCAAAAAACGTGGAGGTTGTGGTTCTGTTAATCCAGCCACCACAACCTCCGGATATTGTTCGTTTTATACTAACTAGATATTTTTGTTAAGTAACAAGTACCTCTAATGCTACGTCCCTTTCAACTGCAGACGTTAGTCTAAATTGGCTATATCAGAGCTTTTAACCATTTAAAATAGTAGAGGCCGCGGTTCTGGAAATTCAGTTACCAGACCTCCGTATATGATACTTATTTTTATGCTTTACCCTAAAGCTCCCGGTTAGAATGGACTCTATCGCTATAAGGGGTGGTATCATTTACAAAAGGTCTCATTAAACACACTTGAAAGTGTGAAATAGAGGCAATAGAGATGTGGTTCTATAGAAGAAAGCCGAGAATACCATGAGTACACAATATATTATATAACTACACAAATAAGATGAGATAATTTTTGACGACTCAAAGGTTACCTCCCGTTTAAAAGTTATCTCATCGTATTCTATTAATACTGCTACCACCCCTTATAGTGGCAAGTCCATTCCAACAGGGAGCTTTAGGGAAAAACACCGTGATTCTTAATATGCCAGTGTTTTAACAGTTTGCCAGTACCATCAACCCAACATTTTAATTTTCATTTCTTCTTGAATTTTCTATTGAAATTTGTTCTTAAATATCCCTGCCATAGTTAACGGACGGTTCCCCACATGCAAATTGTGTATACAAGCCTAATGCATACATATTGTTGTCAACGATACCACGAGAATTGCTATTAAGTGTTGTGACAATGCCACTGTTAAAGATACAAGTAGCTGAAACACTGACTGTAAGTGCTTGTACTTAATAATCTCAGATTGGGTGTGTAACAATGAACGTCGGCATGAGGACGTAACCAAAACAATGGCAATCCTTGTAAAGTGTGATGTTCTCACGGCTAAATCGCTCATATACATTTCTATAAAGTGTGTGTACATGTCATATTGACATGTGTGTATTTGTAGATGTTCTCACGGCTAAATCGCTCATATACATTTCTATAAAGTGTGTGTACATGTCATATTGACATGTGTGTATTTGTAGATGTTCTCACGGCTAAGTCGCTAATATACATTTCTATAGAGTGTGTGTACATGCCATATCGACGTATGTACATTGTAGATGTTATCACTGGTACACAATTTGTATGATTAAAACATATATAATGTATATTACGGTACAGAAATACAAGAACAATAAGATGGTTTATATTTAGACAAATTATAACTGAATGTGAAGATTGTTCTATAAATTTTTTTTTAAATGTGGAGATTGTTCTAGAAAAGAATGAAGTGAATGTGAAGATTGTTCTAGAAAAGAATGAAGTGAATGTGGAGATTGTTCTAAAAAAATATAGCGAATGTAGATATTGTTCTAGAAAAGATCGCATTTTATGTTGAAATTGTTATAGAAAAGAAATTATTTAAAATGGAAATTGTTCCAGAAAAGAAGTAAGTGAATGTGGATATTGTTCTAGAAAAAAATAATTAATATAGAGATTGTTCTAGACAAAAATGTTATGATAAAACAGAAATGAACATATAAATAATAAAGCGATGTGCAGAAATAATTTGTCTGCTAAACATAAAACCGTACACTACTTAAATTATGAACTAACGCCAATCTTAAAACACACATCTATTCCGATAGAAACCTAAAGGTAAATCATAAATTCAATCTTCATACCAATATTTTGTTCTCAATGTAAGACGTGAGCCCAAACTAGAGAACAAGAAATTCTTGATTCTTGATTAGAAACTGGTCTCATAACACGTGGGACATTTCCATAAGTGCTCCGCCCTCTGTTCCAAAGCCATCCAACTCGATGGTGTTTAGAGTCTAATGCCGCTAAATCAGACGTCGACATCACTGCACAACTCTGGCCCTTGCGACAGGTTTCTTTGTTGCTAACCACAACAATAAACATATCAAGACACTAAAATCTTGTCATGTAAACACTTACTTTTAATATAAACATATGACAACATTTTAGTGTCTTGAAATATTTATTGTATTTGTTAAACACATGACAATATGTTAGTGTCTTGAAATATTTATTGTATTTGTTAAACACATGACAACATGTTAGTGTCTTGATATGTGTATACAATTTCACGTTTGTATTATGAACATTGCTTTCACTACACTACACATTCATAATATTAATGAAACAATTCCTTTTAGTCAAAGAGACAATGCAGACTTTTCAAAATGTCAGCCTAACTGTTACACTCTTTTACATTTATCCATTTATAAATGTTTAGTCTTATTTTTAGAAGATAATAAAGATGTCTTGTTAAGACTGTCTCGATGTTTTCTTCTTTATGAACTAGATTTTGAGTGAAGCATGCTGATATTAAAAAAAACCCAAAAACAAACAAAAACAAACTTTAATGCACTGAATTCCCATATCATTCCATTCCTTCCCCCCTCGGCATCACTCCAAGACTTGACATCTTGACCTCAACTTAGGGAGCGCGCGCTGAGACCCAGGCTTAGATGGGTCGTTGATCTTAATGACAAATGCAATAGAAAGACACTGCAAACATGTAGATACACAGAGTGCCGACACTTAAACACATTGTAAGCAGAGACATTGATGGCGTTAGTATGTGATATATTGATGGCATATCTGAAGAAGGGAGCAACATAAAAAGTTCATTCCTGTTTCAGTGGTTGGTATGCACGAAATTATCTATCTATGTGACGTGTCTTTTATAGAACACTGTCCTCACTGTCACTCTGTTGGCCTCTCGGTATTGTGCACGATATTCAGCCTTTTCCAGTGTCATGTTCATAACGTCTTCGCGTACTTCTTTTGAAATATCTTATCCACAATCTTAGAAGCATGTGCCTGGAAGAATATGTGCCAGATTTGAGATCTTGATAAACAAACGAATTATGGGTATATATATATATGTGTGTGTGTGTGATATATATCCTTCCCAAGTGTGCTAGAGGAGACTGAGCATTTATGGGCTCACCCTGAGTACAGTGTTGTCGGTTAAGAACTAAGAACACAAAAACAAATAATCCTAACCAGACGATTACGCTACTACGAGTCACTTACTTTCACTATGATCCACAGGGTTGCCATTTTTCGTTAAGATGCTCAGAAATTCGCTAATGTTTTGTATACTCTGCATTCGATAAAGGGCGGAGTTTGAATAGTCATCCTGTTCAGACTGTTGTGCAGTTCCTCCCGCCGATGCTTGTTGTATAGCTTGTATCGCGCCTGCTGCTGGAGGTTCTTGTCCACTGACCTGTTGTGAAAGAGCAATAATTTCTTTATAAATAATAACGTTTGTACAGTTATAAATTATTAAAGAAGTATAAGCATTGACTCTTCATCTATGTAAGAGTCTTGTAGTCGCCATGTTCATAAACTTGTGTGAATAAAATACTTTAATTCTTGTAATAAGTTTTCAATTTGTTTGACATCTTGTCTATAGACCCTACCAATAGTTTTAAATAGCACAATCTTCAAAAATTAATGGCCAATAATAATTAATGTAGTTCTTTGTATTTAAATACGAAATTCGCATTATTAAAATATATTAGGTCAATATAGAAATGAAGGTTGTATCGGTTTTCGGGGCAGTAGATTTCCATAAGTGATCGTTTTGTTGGCTTATCAGATATAATAGTTGATATGATGATAAGTGTAACGGCCCATGAACGTCAGATAGAACTAATGCTATTACATCATAGGTTTGTCATGATGGATCCCTAATACTTTCTGTTTCTTATCAAACTTATACGTTGCTATATTTGTGGCTAACATAGTGAACTTTCTCCTGCCAGCTTGATGCAAACCATATAGTATGGTTTTTAAACACAATGCTACATTTTCCCCCATTAGTTGTGTGGAGTGATAATTCCCTGCTCCGTGCTTTACTTATGGTTTGTTCTTGATAAATGTCTATTGATCGAAACGTCGGCGTTTGGATTTTTCTCTTGTGAATCATGTGATTAGGAATACTTCATTACTACGTTTTCAATTTTTGCCTATATTCTTCTTCATACATGAGAATGCAAAAATACGATTTTGTTTAAAATAATAAAATTTAGCTTGTACGTTGAAGGATGTCTCATTCAACAACGTAATTTTAATTTGGTTACATTTGAATATCATCATGAGCATCAATAATAATGCAGGTATCAGTTCAATGAATTGTGCCACTAAGACCTCCAACATATTATTTGAATTAAAATATTTGAATTGCGTAATTTTGAACTGTGGCAGCGCCGTTTGGTTTACGTGTTAGATTGTTTTTCAGAGGTTCAGGGAATTGTTGCTCACGTTACAGAGCTACGTGCTCTTGAATGATACTTATAGCAGACATTTTGCCACTCTGCTGATTGGGCAAGTACATATAATGATACAGTGTAAAATTGTTTTCTTCTTCTTTCGTTCGTTCGTAATGTGTTTATATCAGCAGTCTAGCTTTTTCTATACATTTTATTGTCTTGTGTAACTCGTACAGATGTACGTAGGTATATGTCTTCCAGTGTTATTTATCTCAACATTTCATATGGCGGGACGTTCTTGAAGTAGCTGTTGATACTGATGTAGATTTTCACATATACAAATGGCTTTGTTGAAAATCTTGATATTTTTATGTCGAGGCTGGCTGTGTCAGTTCTTCCTGTTCGTGGATTAGAATGACAATTTGTTCAGGTCTGTTCATTATCTGCCTGTTGTGTTGATTAGAATGACAATTTGTTCAAGTCTGTTCATCATCTGCCTGTTGTGTTGATTAGAATGACAACTTGTTCGTGTCTGCTCATATATTAGTAGTTATCTTGTATTGGTAGCGTTCCAGAGCCAAGTGTGTTGCTCTGGTTTGGTGTAGTCATGTTTATTGAAGTGGTCTTGATGTTGTCTGTCCACCTTTTCTTAGGTCTGCCCTTGGCTTGTATCCTGATTCGATCTTGTTATAAGCTCTTATGGGAAGTTGATCGATCATCCTCAAAAGATGTCTAAACCATTGTATATGCTGTTTCTCTATACATTCGATGCATGATGTGATACCTATTATCTTTCTGATGTTCTCACTGCACATTTTGTCGAGTCTGGTGACTCCAATATCTTTCCTTATACATTACATTTCGCAAGTTTCGATCTTTGTCTTATGTGTAGATGTCAGTTGCCAAGTTTGGCATTGGTAGCATAGTGTTGGTATAAAGGTGCTCTTAACCATTTGTTTCTTTACTTCCATGTTAATGTTTGGGTGTAATAGTAAAGGTGGTTGGTTGGTTGGTTGGTTGCTGATCTAGCGGTCCATAGGCTCATGCCCTTTGACCCAATGCCATTAGATGGCATTATATTGCTGGGAAGTCTGTGGATTTTCGGCCCACCCCGGGACAGAGCCAGATAATAACTATCACACCATCAGGAAGGTAGGTTTCAATCTATGCACTGCGCCTAGCCACTGTAGCCAAGATAGAGTACACTGTGCTCATTCCCCGCCACAAATTGACTATTGGTTATGCCGAACTTCTCTATTGCTCCAGGCATGCAACCAAATGTTCAAGTCAAAAGGATTGTCACGTCCTGAGTCACTGTGCCTCTATGATGGGCCTCAGCCATAGGAAAAACAGTAATGTCAGTTTCCTCCTCCCCAGTGCTGCACAGTACATCTCTGACTCCCTCCCAACCACAGAGGGTGCATACATATATATTCAGGCAAACATGAAAAACATTTCAATAACAAAACAAAATCATAACTGTATAGATGACATGCCATGAAGCTTCTATAAGAAGATAACCTCAATATAACAGCATGTCATCCACTAAGGTTTTCTGTTGCATGGATGGTATGTCTAGTGGGCCATTGGTGAGAACCACAGACGCAACCACATGCGTAATAGTAAAGGTGACAGCTGGTATGTTACAGCATTTGCCTTTTGACATCTTGTTTATATCTCTGTCGAGTCGTCCGTCTTCTGTGGAGATACTTATCCGGTACTTGAACTCTTTGACTTGTTTTATTTGTGTGTTCTCTATTTGGATGTTTAAGTGCTCTGTTGATCTTGTTATTTGAATAGTTTGTCTTTTGTGTGTTAATCCGCACGTTGTATTTATTGCATATTCTTGATAGTGAGTTGATGTTAGTTTGCAGTTTTTCTTCGTCATCATATATGATGCTTTGATCGTCAGTGAATATCAGTTTATTGAGTTCGTTGTTAAGTTGTTTATTCTCTGTTGTTTAGTTATATATTTCATTTTGTGGTACTTTTATAATTCTGTCTATGTAGACATTGAATAGAATGGGTGACAGCACACATCCATGTCTGACTCCTGTTTTTATTGGGAATGGTTCTGATACTCCATGTGTTGTTCTCACCTTGCTTTGGCCTTTAAAAAAATAATACTTTGATGTGTAGCAGTTGCCCCATGATTCCATTTATTTCTAGCTTTTCCCATAGTATGTCTTTTTATTCTGTCCAACGATTTTTCTTGGTCGACACAGATCATGTTTAGCTTTTTTCCATATTCAATAGCCTTTTCGCTTAGCTGTCTAAGGGTAAATAGTACATTTGTGTATCTTGGCTCCTCTTCTAAAATCAAACGGGACTGGACTTAATTGTTTTATAATGTGTCTTGTTCTTTGTTCTAGTATTTTAGCGTATATTTTCCCAGTGTGGCTGAATAGTGAGATGCCGCGATAAGTTTCACATTCTCTTTTGTTACTTTTGCTTTTTAAAAACATTTTCCATATCATGAAGTATAGCCTATTTAGTCTGCAGAAAATGTAATTTTTATCAGTTACAATATCACTCGTAATTATGGTAAAAAAAACTACCACTTCACAAAAAAAAAGAACTTTGAAAGTAAAAATATAATAATTTTACAGTTAATTTGTCTACAACCTGTTAATATTGCCAGTAATATTTTACAAAAAAATAATATATATGTTTATATCGGACATGCACTTAGAAAGCATATGTGGCAGTGATTTCACACTCTGTTATATTGTACTCTGTCCATGTCCGACTACAGTAGAAATCACAAGTGGCAGTAATTTAACAGCTTGGAAAGCAATTCTGTAGATAAGAGGTGGGGGTGGTAAAAAACATTGAACTCTTAAGGATTGAGCTTGCAACAAGGCCATCAGATGGCTCATGAAAAAAGTGGGAATAAAACGTAAAAATATGTTGTTGAAAGATACACGTTATTTCTCTTGACTAAAGACATATCCCCGAGTATATTGTGATCAGTCCATGTCTGACTTTAGGCGTTACATAGATATCCACGAGTCTTCTGTGCTCAGTCCATGTCTGACTTTAGGCTTTACATAGATATCCACTAGTCTACTGTGCTCAGTTCATGTCTGACTTTAGGCTTTACATAGATATCCACGAGTCTACTGTGCTCAGTCCATGTCTGACCTTAGGCTTTACATAGATATCCACAAGTCTTCTGTGCTCAGTTCATGCCTGACTTTAGGCTTTACATAGATATCCACGAGTCTACTGTGCTCAGTCCATGTCTGACGGTAGGTTTTACATAGGTGGCAAACAGTATGCATCAAGTTTGTTATTATGCCAATGATTTCTAATGTACAGATTTAATACTTGAGACATGAATGGATGGAGTTCAATTCTGACTTCACACATTCCTGAAATTTGTAATCTACAGCTGTGGTCGTGTGTTATTATGAAACTGATATACTGACCAGCATCTGTGGTCAATCTTCTGACTATAAATAGGCGATATATTCTATATTCTATTTATGGGCACCATTTGGATGAAGATACACTTATTGAGACTATTAATCTAAAATTTCACAAATTATTAGTTCTGTTTATTGAGACCGAGAGGGCGACATTAAGAGGAAGATTAAGGAGAGTACAAACACCAACTTACGGCAATTATTAGTGTGCGTAAGCTTCATTATCTGATGAAATAATTGTGCAAAAACATGGGTATGCCATGTTTTTTCAGCAAATTACTAATACTTTCCATGGATGACCATGTCTGGGGAACAGGGTAATAAGAGAGCGGATAATAATAAGATCCATAACCCGTCAAGTTCGTAGGGATGCCACACTGGATATATCAGGAACGTAGGGATGCCACACTGGATATATCAGGAAAGTAGGGATGCCACACTGGATATATCAGGAAAGTAGGTATGCCACACTGGATATATCAGAAACGCAGGGGTGCCACACTGGATATATCAGGAAAGTAGGGATGCCACACTGGATATATCAGGAAAGTAGGGATGCCACATTGGATATATCAGGAACGTAGGGCTGCCACACTGGATATATCAGGAAAGTAGGGATGCCACACTGGATATATCAGGAAAGTAGGGATGCCACATTGGATATATCAGGAAAGTAGGGATGCCACATTGGATATATCAGGAACGTAGGGGTGCCACACTGGATATATCAGGAAAGTAGGGATGCCACACTGGATATATCAGGAACGTAGGGGTGCCACACTGGATATATCAGAAACGTAGGGGTGCCACACTGGATATATTCGGAACGTAGGGGTGCCACACTGGATATATCAGGAACGTAGGGGTGCCACACTGGATACATCAGGAACGTAGGGGTGCTACACTGGATACATCAAGAACGTAGGGGTGCCACACTGGATACATCAGGAACGTAGGGGTGCCACACTGGATACATCAGGAACGTAGACGTGCCACACTGGATACATCAGGAACGTAGGGGTGCCACACTGGATACATCAGGAACGTAGGGGTGCCACACTGGATACATCAGGAACGTAGGGGTGCCACACTGGATACATCAGGAACGTAGGGGTGCCACACTGGATACATCAGGACCATAGGGGTGCCACACTGGATACATCAGGAACGTAGGGGTGCCACACTGGATATATCAGGAACGTAGGGGTGCCACACTGGATACATCAGGAACGTAGGGGTGTCACACTGGATACATCAGGAACGTAGGGCTGCCACACAGGATACATCAGTATAAAATGCCTTTCAAACAGATCTGTCCTCAGCCAATCGGAGAAATGAAGAAAAATCACGCTTACAATATTCCTTGATGTTATAAATCCAGAATTTTCTCGGCACTATACTCCTTCTACCCTCGACTGTTCCTTGCAAAATAATTTTAGAGAGAGAGAGAGAGAGAGAGAGAGAGAGAGAGAGTCGTGTCTCGTAACCTGTCCAAACCAAACAAGTTTACGCCATTTCAGCACCGCCAAAAGTGGTTCTTGATAACCTGCAAGTTTGTTTATTTGCTTTCAGACAAAAATATTTGTTTTGTGTTTTATATAACTAATTCTTAACAGACGTCTGTAGCACTTGTTTTTAAAAGCCTGAATGCTTATTTCTGTGTCTACATTGAGTGTCAAACTTTCACGCCTGTACAAAAATATACTTAGCTCTAACGATCTGAATAGATTTATCTTTAATGCTGATGTTACTTCTCCAAATCATATTCAATCTTGTCATGACAACAATCGCCATCTTGAGTTATATCTTAATCTCATTTCCCGAGTTGCCATCATCACATATTTGGGAACAGAGATATTTAAAGGATAATTAAAACTTCTTCAAGTCTGTGGCCGTTTAACTGGATATTCATGGGTTCTTCTTGGTTTCACTAGCCCCCAATATCTTGCTTTTGTCAATCCTAATTTCCATGCCATATTTCCGATTAACGTCTGCAAACTTTAAAGTAAGTTCCTGGGGTTCAGATTCAGAGCAGCCAATTGGCCAAGGGATCGATATCATCGGCATAACGCAAGTTACAAAGTGACCTACCTCCAAAATTTATTGATTTCGGGTGAGCTTGTAATGTCTCTTGCATTATATATTCAAGCTATATGTTAAAAAGTATTCGAGAAAGTATGCAACCCTGACACATTCCTATATCCGTCTTGAAAAATCCACCCATGTAATTATTTATGAAAACTGAATTATTTATGCACACATTACACAACCCTCCAGTCCTGAAACAAAAATAGTGACTGCAACTCAACGGAGGTCCTAACTTAATAATCGAAGAGAGCGGATAGACTTACTTCAAGAGAACTTGGTCAGTTCGCTAAATTTACAGAAACCTTGCTCAGTTCGCTGAATTTACAAAAAAACTTGGTCAGTTCGATAATTATTTACAGAAAACTTGGTCAGTTCGATGATTATTTACGGAAAACTTGGTCAGTTAGATGATTATTTACGGAAAACTTGGTCAGTTAGATGATTATTTACAGAAAACTTGGTTAGTTCGATGATTATTTACGGAAAACGTGGTCAGTTCGATGATTATTTACGGAAAACTTGGTCAGTTAGATGATTATTTACAGAAAACTTGGTTAGTTAGATGATTATTTACAGAAAACTTGGTCAGTTAGATGATTATTTACAGAAAACTTGGTTAGTTCGATGATTATTTACGGAAAACGTGGTCAGTTCGATGATTATTTACAGAAAACTTGGTTAGTTCGATGATTATTTACGGAAAACGTGGTCAGTTCGATGATTATTTACAGAAAACGTGGTCAGTTCGATGATTATTTACAGAAAACTTGGTTAGTTCGATGATTATTTACAGAAAACTTGGTCAGTTCGATGATTATTTACAGAAAACTTGGTCAGTTCGATGATTATTTACGGAAAACTTGGTCAGTTCGATGATTATTTACAGAAAACCTGGTCAGTTCGATGATTATTTACAGAAAACTTGGTCAGTTCGATGATTATTTACAGAAAACTTGGTCAGTTCGATGATTATTTACAGAAAACTTGGTTAGTTCGATGATTATTTACAGAAAACTTGGTCAGTTCGATGATTATTTACAGAAAACTTGGTCAGTTCGATGATTATTTACAGAAAACTTGGTCAGTTAGATGATTATTTACAGAAAACTTGGTCAGTTCGATGATTATTTACAGAAAACTTGGTCAGTTAGATGATTATTTACAGAAAACTTGGTCAGTTAGATGATTATTTACAGAAAACTTGGTCAGTTCGATGATTATTTACAGAAAACTTGGTCAGTTAGATGATTATTTACAGAAAACTTGGTCAGTTAGATGATTATTTACAGAAAACTTGGTCAGTTAGATGATTATTTACAGAAAACTTGGTCAGTTAGATGATTATTTACAGAAAACTTGGTCAGTTAGATGATTATTTACAGAAAACTTGGTCAGTTAGATGATTATTTACAGAAAACTTGGTCAGTTAGATGATTATTTACGGAAAACTTGGTCAGTTCGATGATTATTTACGGAAAACCTATTTTACTTTCTATATATATATAAGCTTCATACGGATGATGAAAAACAATAGGAATTTCTAAAGAGATTTACTATACAAGCTAAACCATTCATATCCGTACATTGGTAGTGAAGCACGTCATGGTTCCTATAGATGCAGCTTCTCATCGTCTGACCCCACCAGCCATCTAACTCTCACATGTGGATTTCAATACTTGCAACATGTAAAGGAGGAACATTGTGAGAGATCCTTCGTTACTAAAAACAAACCTTAGTGCTTGATGAAATTATAATGGTCGTAAATCGGGTATGATTACTTAGACAGGTGAAAATTAGTATCGGCGGACTACGCGGGTGATACTATCAGATGGCAATGCGGGTAGAAATAAATGGCATTAATCTCATAGAACACGGCGAAATGCTCAGAAAACTCTGGTCATCTTAACATCCTGTACTATTTTCTGCCTCCTTGATTTTGTCTTGACATTGGTGCCAATTGGAGAGAGAGAGAGTGTGTGTGTGTGTGGGAATGTGAAATTTACAATTAGAACAGCTTCTCATAATTTAAATGTGACCAAGTTTGAATCTAAATACATCATACGCTTCAGTTTCAGTCACTTAAACACGTTCCAATTTGCTAAGTGATGGAGTTTGTTTTGACCCCCAAACTCTCCCTTTCTCTTTGGGCCTGACAACAACATAATTCTGACACTGTTGTAACATAACATGCAATGGCATTCTATTATGTATTAAATTAATTCAAGATTTTCTATGAAATATTTCATTTATATATGGAACATATTCATTTATGGAATTGAAATTATCTGCATGTGGTATTCATTATTACAATCTCATGTCATTTCTATTTTATCATCAAATAAACACTCGTATAAAACACTCGTATAAAACATTCGTATAAAACATTCGTTCCAAAACACTCGTTATAAAACAATCGTATAAAACACTCCTGACAAAAAATGGTGAAGCCGACAATAATAATGGAAGAGGATTCAATGGAGAAGATGGAAACCTCTACTGAGTACAATCATAACTTTACACTGGAAAATGCTAGGCAGAAGAGACATGAAACGAACGTGGGGAGAGACATAGGATAAAGTCCAACAGAAACGATTGTATATCTTAATATGTTTTCTATTGAGCTCAATAGAGAACAGAAACTATATACGTTTTCCAGACTTCGGATAGATGACACCAAAACAATTTAAACACATCGGACAGATCAGAACAAACTTAACACAAATCACAACAGACTTGGTACATGTCACAATAAACTTCACAGATCAGAACAAACTTAACACAAATCACAACAGACTTCGTACATGTCACAATAAACTTCGCACAGATCAGAACAAACTTAACACAAATCACAACAGACTTCGTACATGGCACAATAAACTTCGCACAAACCAGAATAGAATGAGGTACCATATGTAAACAAACTAGAAACATGTATGTCTAATAGCTGTCAATTGGAAAAGAAAAATAATGATTGTTGAGTGATTACTAATTTTTCATAGATATGAGAAGAAAAGAAACGTAAGGAATCACTGATACAACTTTAGGATATGCATTTTGGAGACGCTAATAGTCATAGATTGATAACAAATGTGTTCTGTGAACATAGTTATTTAAGCTATTAGCTCGCGATTTTACTCATAAGTGCTTAGTTGTCATGTCATTACTTAACCAGAAAACTATTTGTTGGTTTCGCCTTTAGCATGTACTCCGTAACTATATCGCTATCCCTCGACCTTCACAGAGCATGAGCCTGGTACCCACTTCCTGGACCACAGGAATAGTACTTTAAAAAAAAAATAAGGAGTAACGATTGAACTCAATTGAATCGTCTGATAAACAAGAATGGTATGTTGTCACTAAACCAGCACTTCTCTGTCGCAATATCCGTGAATACGTACTTCATTCTATACATACAGAATATACGATTTTCACGAACTTGTCTTTAACACGGACTATCAATTTCAGTGTTGACATTTGCCTGAGCCATGTAGTTAAGCTGTCCATTATATTATTCCTCTGTCGTCCAATTTCTTATCTTCCGTGGAGTTTTCTAGTTGTCACATCAACCATCAAGGATAAACAAGATTAAATCTCTTATTCCTTTCACCAACGGAGTTAAATAAACCGTCGGATTGTTGTTTATTTTTCTGACTGACTTCGCAGATCGTGGGATTGGGTTATCAGAACCGCGGCCATTACTATTTTTGATGGTTAACAGTTCTGATGTAGGCAAAATGTTTAGGCCCTCTGTAGCGTAGTGGTTAAGCTGTTCGCTCTATGTTCTAGATCCGCTAGTGTCGTCCAGTTTACAAAGCGGATTTTTATGGAGATATTTAGGAATTATCGCTTGAAGTTGCGGAGTTACTTACTATGCGTGGTACTGATGTCAGGCCAGGTTCCTCTTCGTTGAAAGGGAAAGAGTACATATGCGGAAATTATAGTACAATGAAGTCAATCATCTATGCCGCTTGAGCCAAATTTGACTAACATGTGCGCTTAAACATTACTGTAGGAGGTACTTTTTTTAACCACAGTTTACTTTAGTTGAAGTAAAAAGTAAGTAAGTAAAGTAACCCATAGCATTTTTATTAATGCCGTAGGGGTGTGAGATGTTAGCGATCTCACATTTCACAGGCTCTGCAAATGAGGGCGGTAGCCATCTCCTCTCCCTCGCAGTCTTTACTTCCCGGTTTAATCCGGTACCCATTTAAGGCTGGGTCGACCTGGGAGCCGTTGCGATCTGAAAACATTTCCGCCTCAGCTGGTGAATGAACCCAGGACCACTCATATGCGAAGCCAGTGCTCTAACCACTGCGCTAACGCGGCTCCCAAAAGACTCCAGTTTAAATAGTAAACAGTAGCGACATGCTCAGGGACGCATGATGCAGACTAAAGCAAGCAAGACCATCCTGGGGCACTTATAGGCAGTAAAATCGAGTGGGCGAAGCCTGGTCAAAGAAAATGAGACGGTGTACGAAACAGGGAGTTTGGACAACAAGAACCTAGCGTAAAGCAGGGGCGTAGTAACCAAAAGGGGCAGGTGTTAGCCACGAACCGAACAAGATAGCCTATAATAAAAGATAGAAAGAGAGAAGAGGTAATAGAAGGAAGGAAAGAGTGAGGCGAGAAAAAAGAGAAAATGTAAAAGTGGCAGATCGACGTGGGCCCCAAACTAAAACGGAGATAAAAGTTAAACGTATGTGTGTTTGTTTCTCTATCCATATCTTGATTAAGGCCTTTCGATTGAAACGTGTTATTTGCTCTATGTAAAACTATTATTTAACAAACTATATTTTTATATTAAATTTTAGTTATTTCCGTTCTTTCTTTTCGGGCAGCAGGTTTTCTATGCGCAAATGACATTTAATTTTTCTGCACGATGCGGCACCTTTGAAAGCAGTGCTGCGCTGCAATGGGTGATTCCGAGAGAAGGATCACAAGAAGTGATATTGGTGTTGAAGCTGTTTAGAGACACCTTGATGGATTCTTGAAGAGTTTTTGTTTTTATCCACGGCCAGCAGTTTTCCTTAAGGAGCTTACTGCACATCTGTTATTTTGTGATGCATTTGTCAGGCATGCGCACATATCCAACCCATCTCAGTTAGGTCTTCTTCAGCATTGTATGAATACTTGGGGTATTGGCTCTTCAGAAATTCATTATTACGGACTTGACCCTGAATATTCTGCGAATACAGCATGTGTAGAAGTGATTTAATACGCTGGCATATATAGTGTACACTGTTCTTGTCTCATAGGCGTATATCAGGATAGTTAGAACAATTGCACGATATAAGTTTATTTCTGTATCAATGCCCTTCTGTCATCATACAATGTCACGTACTCTACCAAATACAATAGTTGCCGTAGAGATTTTGTCCCCTTCGACATCGATGTCATCTGCTCCGGAGAAGGTGCTATTGAGATAAATGAATCTATAAACAGACGTGAGAAATTGTTATTGACCTTCATGAATGAATCATCGCACTGTTTACTGGGGACGGGTTGAAACATTACGTCGGTATTCTTGGTGTGAATGATCAGGTCAAATATATCACAAGTTGTACAAAACCAGTCCATTCTGGGTTACATATCCTTATCGAAGCTGGCAGTTAGCGTACAGTTGCCAGCGAACAGCAGAATTGTGATGGCTATCTCACCTTGGTAGAGACGTTTGGTCGTCTGAGATTAAAAAGGAGAACTTGGAACAGGGTAATGAAGGAAAAAAGAGGGAAGAAGCGCAGTAGCCAGTGGGAGAAGGAAGAAGCAAAGATGACAACATGAATCACTGAAAACACACATAACACACACAATTCGAGGTTTCAACCAAAAGTTTTTTTTTTACCAGAATACATTTACAACAAAAAACGACGAGTAAGAACGGCACTAATGACGCTCATATGACAGAGTTAAATATAGAAATAACCATCATGAAGACGGATAATCTCAAGTTATAAAAGTTGAAACGGCTTTAAAAGAAACTGAACAAATGACAAATTACTTCGGAAGGTACATAAAATGCATACGTGATATGAATAATACAGAAATATTTATCGACATGCCACTAGATGCTGGGCCGTTAGTACAACTTAGATAATAGGGGGGGGGGGGGTGGGTGAGATATTTTTCCTAAGGAAAGCGCGAATCATGAGTTTTGTGTGAAACTTTATATGATGTATTAATAAAACATTTTAAAAAATGGGTAGGGCGGAAAAGGAGGGGGGGGGGGGGTTGTCTTCTGACTTACTAGTTTCTTAATACCAAATATTCTGTTTAATTTCCAGAAGATTTGGGTTTGAACCTCTAAAACTCATACTCTATATACGAATTTGGCTATATGAAATTATTACAATTAGCGAGCATTAAATATCTAACCTACGTGGAGTATTTGCTACCAACAACTACAGAAAACTTATCACACACCAAGAATGAAACATTGAACGTGGAGCATTTGATGCCAGACAAGTACAGAAAACTTATCATGCCCTAAGAATAAAACATTGAACCTAGAGTATTTGATGTCAGACAACAACAAACAACTTATCGCGCATAAAAAGATAAAACATTGAGCATGGAGTTTTTTTTATTTCAGACAACTACAGAAAGCGTATTACGCACCAAGAATGAAACATCGATTGTTGAATATTTGATGCCAGAGAACTACATAAAACTTCCGCCTACCTATCAAGTACCAACTACTTAACTACACGGGACGCAGACAAAACTTTCAGTGATCTTCTGTCACAATAGTTTTTTTCTACGATAATCTCAATGTTAGAACTAAAACAGCTCAAAAGGGTTTCAAAAGGTGCAACGGATTGACCTCTCTGTACTGGAGTTTCACATGTACACTCCATCGCTCTCAACGAAATGGTACGTCACCTGCAAAGAGTACTACCTGTAGCACTTAACGTCGTAGCTTCTTGCGATAGTCTCATGATCTCCGAAAGAAATCACTTTGTAACAAATATGTCTATCTATCTATCCATTCGCTAAACCCTTTGTTGCTTTTCAGCGTCAGGGGTAGAAGAGTATTCTGGAGATGGGCCTTGTGTGTGCTGAGTATATTGTGGAGTTTGTCACCTCTTTTATTTCGGTGGTCCATCATTTTCGTGGTCTGCCTTCACTGTATCTGTGTAGCATAGCTTGTTGTCTGATGATAGTCTGCTGATGTGTGCACATCATTTGATCTGTTGTCTCTTAATATATTCCAAGATATATTAATGTTTAATGTCCTCATTCCTCACTGTCTCTTAGTGATATTCCTAGTATTCTACGTCTTCTTCTTTCTGTCCTCATGTACCTTTCGGTGTTGAGGGAAGAGTGAGTGTACGGTCTTTTGTGCTTCTATTTGCCTCTTCTGCTGTTATCGAGTGTCTCTAATATACTATTTATCCACCTTTTACGAGGGCCTCCAATAGGTCGACTGTTTTCGTATCGTTTGTTAAGGGTTTTTTTGGATAATATTTTGCTTTTTCTACCTCGTTATGTGGCCGAACCATTTAACTTGTTGTTTCTGGATGTATTATATTGTTAACTTGATCCCTAATTATTTCCTTAGTGCTTCATTCCTGATTTTGTCTCTCAATCTAACTCCAATCATACGTCTCACACATTTCATTTCAGTGGTGTTAATCTTGTGAATTGTTCTATAACATCCGTTATAAACATCCGTTATAGAATCTAGAACGGATTCTATAATCTTTACGGATTCTCCGTAAGCATGTCATTTCAGCTGTCACAAGTTTATGTTTGTCTTGTGTTGTCATTGTCTATGTTTGGTATTGGTAGCACATCGTTGACATAATAATAGTTTTGAATACTATTATTTTGGTGTTTAAATCTACATTTTGGTTTCTGAAGATTGGTGTCATTTTCCCTAGGACTTATTATGCTTTACTACATCTATTGTGTATTTCTTTGTTGCTCTTTCCGTCTGTTGTTATATTGCTTCCTAGGTATGGGAATTCTGTCACTTGTCTGTTTCCAATATATATATTGGTGTTTATTTCTGTTCTTCCTATCTTCTTTACCTTAGTCTCATCTATATTTGCCTTTATGTTAAAGGTTTGGTATGTTTGATGTAATCTATTATTTGTCTGAGTAGTTGCTCTTCTGATGAAGCTACTAGTGCTTGGTCGTCTGTACATAGCAATTCGTTTAAGTTAACCTTCAGATTATTTTCTTCCGTTCTCTCTGCTACTTTGCAGATGTGATTATGTATGTTATGAACAATAGCGGAGATAGTACACACCCCTGCATCACTCCCGAGTGAATGTGGACATTATCAGATGTACCTCTGCTTGTTCTTACTGCGCATTGAATATTGGCGTATATGCTCTGACATTGGCTTTTCAGATGTTGGGGAACTCCAACATTTATTAATGTCTATTGTCCTCATTCCTATCCACCTTTTATTAATATAAGAAAAAGATATTAATCTCTTTCGTTTTCGTTGTTTTGTTTATTACATGGAGCATAGGCCTGCATAAATGCTGTGTTTACATTGTCTATTTTAATCGTGACCGACATTGATCATTTATTCTGATGTGTAAATTTGAACTATGTTCTTAGCACATATCAGGTCTACGAAAAAGCCCACCCTGTGCTTTGCTCTTGAACTTGTTAACACCACTGTATAGGAACGTGTAATTTTGATATAGTCTGTTTGCAGCCCCTGTATTTATTTAACCCTCCTATCTGCTAGTCCTAGTATTTTGATGTTTCTCCTTTTCATTTAATCTACCAGGTCTTGTTTCCTGTTTTTGTATTCCACTGGTGTTGATTCTAGCAAATTTAATATGTTGTTTTTTATTCCTTGGTTTTTTCCTTCGGATATTACTAGCATTAGTCTTCAGAAAACTCTCCATTTTGCATTGAACCATAATGTCACAAACCGGATTCATAAATCAGTGAATGTTAGTGACTAAATTATACATTCAACATGAATACCATTGAATGAATGACATAATTTTTTCCTTGATTTTTTTCTAGAAAATGTGAAACAATTAAGTTGATGGTATTATAAATCATGAATAACACATACGCCGATTGGCTATGGGTGAGCAACAGAATACTATTCGATTGAAGAAGAATGCTTCACGGCAGAATAATGTTCTACGGTAGAAGAATGTTCCACGGAAGAATAATGTTCTATAGCACACGAATGATCCACAACAGAAGAATGTTAAATAACAGTATAATGTTCCACAACAGAAGAATGTAATACAACAGAAGAATGTTCAATAACAGTAGAATTTTTCACAAGAGAAGAATGTTCCGGAACAGAAGAATGTTTCACAACAGAAGAATGTCATACAACAGAAGTATGTCATACAACAGAAGAATGTTTCACAACAGAAGAATGTCATAGAACAGAAGAATGTTCAATAACAGTAGAATGTTCCACAACAGTAGAATGTTCCACAACAGTAGAATGTTCCACAACAGTAGAATGTTCCACAACAGAAGACTGTTTCACAACAGAAGAATGTTCAACAACAGAATAATGTTCAACAACAGAATAATGTCATACAACAGAAGAATGTTCAACAACAGAATAATGTTCAACAACAGAATAATGTCATACAACAGAAGAATGTTCAACAACAGAAGAATGTTTCACAAAAGAAGAATGTTTCACAACAGAAGAATGTCATGCAACAGAAGAAATTTCAATAACAATAGAATGTTTCGCAACAGAGTACTGTTCAGCAACAGACGAATGTTCCACAAAAGAAGAATGTTCAATAACAGAAGAATGTTCTGGAGGAGAAGTGTTGAATAACAGAAGAATGTTCCACAACAGAAGAATGTTCCACATCAGAAGAATGTTCCACCACAAAAGAATGTCCCACAGCAAGGAAATGTACGACGGAGATTATGTTTGCGATGTTGAGGTTCATGCAACAAACTTCAAACTTCGGACTTTTCATAGACAGCTTTTCTTTCATTAGTCACAAGTTCAAAGACACACAACGGAAATGTTAAAATTAGTATCTCCCATTCACACAAGTCCACTAGAGGTAACAATATAGAACGAAGATAGAAGGCACACGGGCAAGCTTAGAGTAGAATTTGAAGTGGGAAGGAAATACTCAGGAAATGGGCAGCGACCGTCAAATAGGAAGATCGACTACAACAGGCAACCTTTGACCTCGAATGGAAATTTACCAAATGATACAATCAACATGCACAAAACAAATACTGTAGACAGTATCAAATTCAATTTTAATAGTTCCATTTTATAACTTTATTAGGGGTGTGCAAAATTAGGCCCACGTATCAAATCCGGCCCGTCGATCCCCTTTTTTCTTTGGTACGACAGTCGTGACCTAATATCACTATATGTTTATATGTGCTAGCATACGAGCTTAGAAGACACTATTTAGAGTTCTAAAGAAGAAGAAAAGCATTTAAACCCCAACTACACGAGAAAAGCTCAAACAGGCCCGATGACCTTAGAAAGTTGCCCTCCTCTGATGGAGAGACATCACTGATGACTAAACAAAACATGAAGACAAGAAGTATACTTAGAGACATCACTGATGTCTAAACAAAACATGAAGACAAGAAGTATACTTAGAGACATCACTGATGTCTAAACAAAACATGAAGACACAGGGCATATTAAGAGACATCAGTGATGACTAAACAAAACATAAAGACACGAAGTATATTTAGAAACATCACTGATGTCTAAACAAAACATAAAGACACGAAGTATATTTAGAAACATCACTGATGACTAAACAAAACATAAAGACACGAAGTATATTTAGAAACATCACTGATGTCTAAACAAAACATGAAGACACGAAGTATATTTAGAAACATCACTGATGTCTAAACAAAACATAAAGACACGAAGTATATTTAGAAACATCACTGATGTCTAAACAAAACATGAAGACACGGTATGTAGTTTAATAGATAGTTGTCTACACATAATCTTTGATTTGCAGTGATTTGACATTACAAACATATACTTTTTGTTTCGTTGAGGATAATTTCGTTGTTTATTTCACTCCACAGCAATTAGGTATTAGGTGTGTTAATTATTATTTTCGCATACCGGACAAGTCCGTGGGTGCTCCGCTCTCCGCTTCAGTAAATCTCTCAGGGTATAACGGCTGATTGTTCCGGTTCTTTGTTGGTTCACTACTTTATTTGAAATCTTTGTCAAGTGTTCTCTTCGGGCCACACCCATCCTCACTCCCAATTCTTGTATTCTTGATATTGACTCGTGCTTATTCATCTCAAAATCCTCTGATCGTGAGGACTCACGAAGAGCAGTCAGTATGTCTGCTCGTTCCATAGGCTGACCGTCTGTTGTAGTGGCGAGACTAGCGAATTTGTCGGCCCGTTCGTTTCCCTTCGCGCCCGCATGTCCGGCGACAAAGAATAAGCGTGAGTTTTCGTAGTGATGCTCACATTTTAGCTCTCTCCAATGACACTCCGCCCATTCCCTACGTACATCACCTGTTTTGACTTTCTTAATCATATTCAGCGAATCACTTAGTATGCATGCATGGGAATAGGTTTGCGATTCTAGCCAGTAAAGTGCCTGCGTTACGGCAAACACTTCCATAGTTAGACTGGCCGTTGTTGCGCTTAAGGCACCACTGGCTTCGTGTACCGTTTTCCCTTGTGATCTGGCAGTAAAGGCCCATGCGCATCGCTGGTGACGGATGACCGACTCGTCCTTGTAAATCACAACATCTGAATCATCGGCATTCTCGCATATTAGTGCCTTGGTCTCAGCATCCAAGCTTACGTGACTGTGTTTCATGCACTCTCTGTTGAGTGTAATGACTGTCTTGACTGCCTTTTGAAAGAACGTAGGAAAAGGTATCCATTCCTCGCCAGGAACTATGTCTTCTGGAGCGCAGATATGTTTAACGGTATCCTCGGTCCGATCCATCCACGATTTGCTTCTCTTGAGCCTACTTCCCTTTACAAGAGGGAGCTCGCTGTGTAGTAGGTTGTTTTATGTTAGAACTCACTCTAAGGTATGCACTGGCACAACAGAGTTTTTCATAACTCTACAGCAATACGATATATGATGCTCGCTTATCCTTTTATGCAATATGAAAGGTACGGAATTTGAGCTACTAAAAATTCACTTTATAAACAAGACAACGCAAGTGGTATTCGAACCGATGACTATTGAGCACAATGCTTAACCACCATATTAAGGAGAGTATGATTAATTATCCAAGGAGTTTGATTGTGTTAAACATCACCAGCTATGGTCCATCATGGGAGACATGGGCTTCCCCAAACATTTAATACATCTTAATACACTATATCACGAACAACAAGCAGCAGTAGGAGTGGAGGTAGAAACATCTGAATGCTTCGCTGTTCAAATTGGAGTGAGACAGGGGTGCACTCTATCCCCTTATCTTTTTAACATCTATGCGGAGAATATAATGAGAAATGTAAGAGAAGAACTAGAGAACAAGATTCCAGAAATAAGATATGCCGATGACACAGTTCTCCTTACTACACATCCTGAGAGAGTGAAACAGCTAATCACAACAACAAAGACATACAACGAGAACCAAAACCTATATCTAAACGAACAGAAAACAAAAATTGTGACAACAGACAAAACAAAGATCAAACCAATAATTAACATAGACAATATAGAACTAGAATGATGAACAAATTCGAATATCTGGGAGCAAATATAAACAGTTCCAGAGATTGTTCAGACGAGATTAGAAGAAAACCCGCAATTGCAATACTCAAATTAACACAAATGAGAAAGCTATGGAATAAGAATACGTTGTGCTATAATTTAAGTTGAATAGGCCTATTACATCCGTTTTCGTCATACCCTTGATTCGAGTTGGATTACCTATGTTACGGCTTTCTAATCTATTACTATACGTTGAGTGTACATCAACCCTGTACCGTCACTTTGGCCTTGGACTTCACTGATCAATAATATGTCCCAAGCTGAAAATACAGTTTCTAAATACATAGAGTACGTTAATACTAGAATCAGATATAGAAAAAAAACATTTCGATAACACTTTTTTCAAGCAATTGCAAAACTTACCCAAAATAAAGAATATCCAAGCAGAAATATATACAAGAACATGCCCGTGTCCTTCATGTTTTGTCTAATAACAGAACTGCTATCGAAGATTATCACAAACGGTAAATGTCTGGGAATATTAGTATTAGTATTATTGATCTCACTCAAAGTATATCATTAGTCAATATTGTTTTATATATTAACTTCAGAGATAGTTCATGTATATTGTGGTTTCAGAATCTGATATTGAAAATATCTTCCAAAGATCATACCACTGTAATATTTCCGACAAGTCTATATTTGATGTGTTATCGTTACTACGAGCTAGAGTATTCTTAAGTGAGAACTTAGGCGTTTAGTTTTAAGTACTCCATGGTTTCTGACTTAATGACATGCGCAGAGAGTTGTCTGCGTCTTTTTTTCGAGTTTTGCGTCACTCTCCTCCTCTTATCTCAGAGTGAGCGTTCATTGGGCATGCGCGCTGTATTTCTATCTGCCCAGTAGATCATTTATTGTTATAAAACTAAATAAATATTTAAACATGTTTAATGATCTCAGATTTCACAGTTAGAAAATTAAACCCTTCTCTCAGTTCTTCCAGAAAAATATTTGCATCAGATAAAAAAACAAAAAACAGACCCATGTCTACATGACGCAATAGCGTGGAAAAACATTAGTTTTCTGGTGGTTAATTTATATAACACACGCAAACATATTTTTTCTTCGTCTTCTGCGCTCATTAATATGGACACATGAAGGTGGTATTTTGTCTCAGACTTGGCACATCACCGTACAGTTTTTTCTTCTATAGTACATTCTAAAACACATGCAGTACTATTTCAATAAATATAACACTTTTGCAGACATCGTGTATTTTTGACACGTAGTCTACTTGTATCAGGTATCATCAATCTTTGACATATGGTCTACTTTTATCAGGTATCATCAATCTTTGACATATAGTCTACTTGTATCAGGTATCACCAATCTTTGACACGTAGTCTATCAGGTATCATTAATCTTTGAGACGTAGTCTATCAGGTATCAGCAATTTTTGACATATGGTCTGCTTGTATCAGGTATCCTGAATGTTTGATACGAGGTCCTGTATCTGATATCATGCATGTTTGACACGTAATCTTGTGTCAGATATCAAGATTGTTTGACGCGTAGTCTTGTATTAGATATCATTAATGTTTGATGCATAGTCTTGTATTAGATATAATTAATGTTTGACGCGTAGTCTTGTATCAGATATCAGTAATGTTTGACACGTAGTCTTGTATCATATATCATGAATGTTTGACACGTAGTCTTGTATCAGATATCATGAATGTTTGACACGTAGTCTTGTATTAGATATCATGAATGTTTGACACGTAGTCTTGAATCAGATATCATGAATGTTTGACACGTAGTCTTGCATTAGATATCATTAATGTTTGACGCGTAGTCTTGTATTATATATAATTAATGTTTGACACGTAGTCTTGTATCAGATATCATGAATGTTTGACACGTAGTTTTGTATTAGATATCATTAATGTTTGATGCATAGTCTTGTATTAGATATAATTAATGTTTGACGCGTAGTCCTATAATAGATATCATTATTGTTTGACACGTAGTCTTGTATCAGATATCATGAATGTTTGACGCGTAGTCTTGTATTAGATATCATTATTGTTTGACACGTAGTCTTGTATCAGATATCATGAATGTTTGACACGTAGTCTTGTATTAGATATCATTAATGTTTGACGCGTAGTCTTGTATCAGATATCATTATTGTTTGACACGTAGTCTTGTATCAGATATCATGAACGTTTTACACGTAGTCTTGTATCAGATATCATGAATGTTTGACACGTAGTCTTGTATCAGATATCATTATTGTTTGACACGTAGTCTTGTATCAGATATCATGAATGTTTGACACGTAGTCTTGTATCAGATATCATGAATGTTTGACACGTAGTCTTGTATCAGATATCATGAATGTTTGACACGTAGTCTTGTATCAGATATCATGAATGTGTATTTTGATATTAATGTTATTTAGCGGTGAAAATAGCTTATGTAGATAAAAATAACAACAAGCTACAGTAAGGTGTACATAGGTCGACAATATTCGTTCCAGTTTACTTTCAGTTCTTACATCATCTGAAGATTATGTACTAAAAAATATAGACATGTAATATAGAAACTTCACGTCATGACCACATCTAGCTTGTTTTCTTATGTTCCATAAGACAGATTACAGAGATAAGTCACGTCATGATCACATCTAGCTTGTTTTCTTATGTTCCATAAGACAGATTACAGAGATAAGTCACGTCATGATCACATCTAGCTTGTTTTCTTATGTTCCATAAGACAGATTACAGAGATAAGTCACGTCATGACCACATCTAGCTTGTTTTCTTATGTTCCATAAGACAGATTACAGAGATAAGTCACGTCATGATCACATCTAGCTTGTTTTCTTATGTTCCATAAGACAGATTACAGAGAAACTTCACGTCATGACTAATGCTGGTTTATTTTAATGTTTCAAATTACAGAGTAACTTCATTTCATGACCACTGCTGGCTATATGTTCCATAAGCTGCCAGCCATTTCGTAAGAAATTTGAGCGCAAGTTGTATCGTCCCTACTTGACGTTTTTATTTAGACTTGTATGTTGTCCGTGATAAAGGCATTTCGGACGAAACGTCGATTTGTGTGTGTGCCTATGTGTGTTTCGTGTTATTAGCAAAACTTCATTACCCCGTTTCACGCTTTATATGTTCAATAAGACAGATTACAAAGAAACTTCATGTCATGACCACTATTGGTTTATTTTGAGTGTTGTTCGTCCATCACAAGTCTTCTTCTTCTTCTGCGTTCGTTTTCAAACTCCTGCAGACTAGCAGGATGTAGTGCGGAGAACGGAACGTCGTTTGTCATGTTTACATCATTACTACAATATCTGCGCTTTTCGTCCTGACACATCCTACTTCAGCATAGCTTTGGGTCACTTTGATCATATATGGAATGGGATAGCCAACCCCACCATATAACCTCATTAGTCGCCTCTTACGACTTGTATGGAACGTAAACAGTATTGCTATTCTTTGCTCCGCTCTCGGGCCTGAACACACGGGCGGTCCATTACACGTGCTGATGACCATTTGTTTCATCCACTTTTGAAGTTCAGTTAGAGATATGTCCTTGCCTATTTCGTAGATGACCAATAAGCCTTATTCGAGCCGCACATATTTGCTGCTTATTTTGATATGTTCCATAAGTTACAGAGTAACTTGATGTTATTAATACAACTGGTGTATGTTCCATATAAGACATATTACAGAGTAACTTGATGTTATTAATACAACTGGTGTATGTTCCATATAAGACATATTACAGAGTAACTTAACGTCATGACTACTACTTTCGTATATTAATATGTTCCATAAGACAGAATGCAGAGTAACTCACTCTATGACCACTTCTGGCATATTTTGATATGTTCCATCAGACAGAGTAAATAGAAACTTCTCGTCATGACCAATACTGGCTTACTTTGATATGGTCCATAAGACAGATTACAGCGAAACTTCCAAAGAAAGTATTGTATGAGTTTTAAAAAGTAATATACGAGTAGTAGGGGCGTGCCAGATTTATGCTGTATCACCTTCATGAAAACCACTGACTTGAAGCTGATGTTCTACGGTCTGCTTGTCTTCTACATATGAGCACATTTCTGTCTGATCAAACTTCAGCATGTTGTACATGCTATAGTTGAGCATACAATGCCTAGTTTTCAATCTGTAGTATTATCGTAATTGCATGTATCTATTGTCTGTTTTTGCTGCTAGATTTTGCAAGATTGAATGACGACCTATTTTCGAGCTACGGTTCGCTTGGTCGCTTGACATGCATTAATGTCATGACGTCTCAGAATGTTGGTAACCCCTTCAATCCTCTTCGTCATGTTCTTCCTCTGTCTCTTGCTGTGTCTATTTTTAAGTTGTATCTTCTTGCTGCTGGGCAATATGGAGTCATTAACAGGACGAACCAATTCAGTCTTTATTATTCAACAGATTCCGGCTCTGTGGCGAAGTGGTACAGAGCGCGTCTGTGACGGCCAAGTTACCGAGTTCGATCTCCGCGACAGGAAATTGTGCACCCGGACCGTTCAGAAAGCTATGGTAAACTACTGAAGGTATTTATATTGCCTAGAAAATTACCACAGCCAACAAATGCTGGGTTGATAGCTGAGTCCTGTAAAGGATATGTTAAAAAAAAATTTTTTCAATACATTTGTTCTCAGTAAAAAAAAAGGAAATATTTACACTACAAGCGCTCATTTCCAAAGTTCACATTATAATAATGAAACTGTCAGAGGTAGCATAAAATAAATACATCGAAAACGATGTAAGAAGTAGTAATAAAGGAAACGAAAACGATGTTAAAACAATCAGATTTTCATTTTTTTAAAAAGTGCACATGATATCACCGGATAAGAAATTATGGCGGCATAAAATTATTCTTTTTTTGGATCATGCACGGCGCCATGCAGCGATACAAACTAGGACAGGAGACTTGGAAGAAAAGAGAGTACGCTGTTATCAGGATGTCAATGTTCTCTTAAATGCGGAACCACAGACCGCGTGAGATTTTCCATCTCGGCTTTCTGGCTAAGGGCATACCGTTTCGAGAAAGATTACCTTGAGCTATGACTGCGTTGCGCACGTGTATCCTTATCAAACAGTCCTGGTAATGTTGAGCCAGGTTTTGATACAGACATATGTGTTGTCTATATTAATTTTTTTAAATGAGTGATCCCTGATAAATATTAATCTTTTAATATATTTGTTGTTTTGTTCGTCGACGTAGATTATTTGTGCTGTGTTTACATGCTATTTTTTTGTTACAGTTTATTTTGTACGTCACTCACCGCTGTATTGGGTAGATTTGTACAATAAAATAAAATAGAAAAATTTACGCGGAGGGTCTTCAGGGTAAAGTGGTCATTTACCTTGTCTTCACCACCTTGTACGAAAAATTAGGCTGCGACCTCTTGGTTACAAGTGCATTTATTCGAATATCAGTAGGAGTTTATCAATGAGCTGCGCAGTTACGAGTCCTAAACTATACACTTGACATGCATCTTGTTTCTCTGTTCAGTTGGATGAAATATGGGTGGGAAAACTGCCTTTTTTATAGTTAGGGCGTTGTAAAAGTAAAACTTCGGTAAAATGAGAAGAGAAAAGGTGGAAAGAGGGTCGTGGGGGTGGGGGAGAAGCTAGAGCTTACCCGCCTAATAAAGTTAATCAATTATTTTTTATGGGACTTTAAAATATTGTTTTGGTGGTGAGGGTGACATACCCGTTAGAGAACGGAGGGGATTACCCTCTTTTTCTTTTAATAGATGAAAAAGTCACAATCTCGAGTCGTATTTTCATGAGCAGAAGGGGGATGGGCTCAACCTGATTTGTAGATGGAAAGTCATAATCTCGGGTCGCATATTCTTGGGTAGGAAAGGGGGGGGGATGGCTAATCCTGATTTGTAAATGGAAAAGTCATAATCTCGGCTCGTATTTTCTTGGGTAGGAGGCTCAACCTGATTTGTAGATGGAAAGTAATAATCTCGGGTCGTGTTTTCTTGGGTAGGAGTGGCGGGGTTCAACCTGATTTGTAGATGGAAAAGTCATAATCTCGTGTATTTTCTTGTATTAGGGGGGGGGGGGGTGTCCTCAACCTGATTTTTCTTCATTTGCGATCGTTCTCAAATAATCAACACAGTTTCGAGTGAGTTGAAATGAAGAGCGTGAAATACCTTGTGCGTTTAGTTTTACAATAAAGCTTAGCTACTTGCGCCTTTCGGTCCAGCACATCATATTTCGACATGCTTTAGTGAGTTTCCTTAGCCTGTGACGGCCTTTCTATTTGTCGCCAGGAAACGATAGTGCATCTGCTCTTAGTAATGACGGTGTATCACCCACTGTTCCCTTGGACTTTATAGGCCAAAACACGCCCATGGGTGGAAGTTTCCGAGGAAACCGAAAGTAGGGATTTGGACTGGTCGACTTTGCCGATTTTCTCGTGTTCTACTGTCAGCGATCATTTCTCGCGTAATTAGACGGTGCATGGTCTCCTGTACATCTAGTAATCAATGATCTTCTAATTTGTGAGCCTGGTTCCAATGTAGGAAACGCTTAACATTAGAGTTCGACTAGGGTGTGTGTGCCGTCTTAGACGAGGTCTCGTCCACCAGTCGTGAACAACTCGTCCAAGTCTGGACATCTACAGCCATTTCTCAGCTGTCAGGCAGTATATGATTCTGTTTCTAGAGTAGCACACTAAATAGTTATGGATTTGCTGATAATGATGACTATATGATTTCCTTGCTTTTCTGTAGAGTATGCTTGCAGATAGTAACTAAAAATTATATGGAATTGAGTTTATGTTTGTACAAATCAATTAGAAAAGCGACTTTATAAATATATACGTATTTACTGGAATGCAATATACTCATGCTGGGAATGTTTATACATACGTGTTTATTACTTTTAAGGGTCTTTTTTTTTTTACCGCTAACACTTTTCGGTTGTGCGTACTGATAATAGCCTACTTGGATATTGTCCGCTGGTTCAAAGAGGTAAACTCATCACCTACCTACCCCATCAAGGCCAGCACCGTGCCGTGGTGATGGGGCTTAGTTCAGCCATCAGGGGCTGGAAACTAAGACTGGTCGGGCAGTCCCATTCGAGCAGGACCATAGTCCTGCCCAAGTAAGCAGAGTGCTGAAGACGGAGGCATCCAGCCAAAAGGCGCACAGATAATCAGGATGCCACGCACAAAACACAATGGAAACATGTCTACATCTATAAATAGTTATGGTGCCTGCCCTGTGGCGGACGTTCAGGCAGGGACGGTGCCGGGCCCTATACCTCGAAAGGGCCCAACCTCAGTTACTGAAAGTCCTTCTCAATTGCCTCGAGGAGCCAGGAGGCAAGGGAATAGAGCTACTGGCCAAACAAACTTTAAACGACCAATAAAAATAATGCACTGGAATGCTGAGGGTGTCAACAGTAAAAGAGATGGATACAGCAAAAAATTGGAACTTGAAAATGTCCTCAGTGAAGAACAAGTTAATATATGCTGTATCCAAGAAACACACCTCAGCAGCGAAATAGCCTTCAAAATCAGAGGCTACCAGTGCTACCGATCTGACCGAAAGGACAGGCGAAAGGGTGGAATTCTGACACTTGTTAAAAACAATATCAGCGCATGTCAGCTGGAAGTATATATGGAAGGGGCAGAATACCAGATGCTCCACCTAAAAACAGACAGTGCAGAATTCCATCTCCTGAACTACTACTGCCCAAATGATAAACCATTGGCACTAGACACAATTCCAGATAAAGAGAGACTTATGGTGTGTGGTGACTTCAACAGCCACTCTCAGAGCTGGGGCTACGATCATATCGACAAGAGAGGTGAGGAACTTGAGAGCTGGCAGGATGAAAATAATCTCATCCTTATTAACCAGCCAGCTGACTCACCAACCTTCTACTCGAGAGCATGGCACACCACCTCTACACCAGATCTGGCATTCCACTCACCAGGCCTGGAATGGAACATCACACGTGTCGTTGGAAAGCAGCTTGGGGGTAGTGACCACAGACCAGTATTTCTGGAAATCCACAATGAATTTACCAAGGACAGCAGCATGCTCACTAGGTGGAACTATAAGAGGGCAGACTGGAAAATGTACCAGCATTTAACTAGTGTTCTAGCTAAGGACATGAACTTGGACAAAGACATCAATAGAGCAGTGAGTGAATTTAATAAATGTATACTACATGCTGCTAGTAAAACCATACCCAGGGGAGCACGCAAAAACTACAAACCCTACTGGAATGATGAACTGGAAAAGCTGCAAAATGAGATGGAAACATCTAGACAGCAGGCTGAGAACAGACCTAGCCAAGAACATCACAACAAATATCAGCAAACAAAGGCTAAATTTCAAAGAGCCAAGTTACAAGCCAGACGGAGTAGCTGGAAAGAAAAAACAGAGTCGCTGAACCTAGAAAGAGATACTAGGAAATTATGGAAACTTGTAAAACAACTAAATGATGAAGGTACAGGGAGAAATACCAGGATCACACTTTATAAAGATAGAGACATTTTAACAGGTAAACATGCAGCTGATTACTTTGCAGATTCCTTTGGAGAAGACAATAACATCAAAGTCAGCCCAGACAAACAACAGGAGGTTCGAGAGAACCAGCAAAACATTGGACAAGGCGAACCTATACCTGAAGTCATGGAGGCACCAATCACAATGAGAGAACTGGAGCATGCAATATCCAAATTGAAAATGAAAAAGTCCCCTGGAGCTGATGGAGTGTCCAATGAAATGATTAGAAACCTGGGAATTGCAGCAAGAGCAAAGCTACTGCAGATCTTTAACACAATCTGGTCCACGGGTAATGTACCACAGGCGTGGAGAGAAGCAATAATGATACCACTCCTCAAATCAGGAAAAGATGGCAACACAGTCTCCAAGTACAGGCCCATCAGCCTCACAAGCTGTCTATGCAAAACAATGGAACGCATTATCAATCTTAGGATGCAGTGGTACCTTGAAAGTGAAAACCTTCTGGTATCACAGCAAGCAGGTTTCAGACAGTGCTACTCTACTGAAGATCAGGCAACCTACCTCTCCCAAGAGATTGAGGATGCCTTCCAAGAAAAGAAACTGGTACTAGCAGCATGGATAGACCTCAGGAAAGCATTTGATAAGGTCTGGAAAGAAGGGCTCCTAAAGAAATTGCGAAATTGCAGGGTTAGCTCAAGAATGTACAAATGGGTAAAAACATACCTGCATAATAGAAGAGCCAGGGTACAATTAGATGGTCGCAAGAGCAAGAAAGTTCTACTGCGTCATGGAGTCCCCCAGGGAGGAGTCCTGTCGCCCACACTTTTCTTGGTTTACATCAATGACCTAGTTGCTGAACTACCACACGGGATCAAAGTGGCAATGTATGCTGACGACCTGGTGATCTGGTGCACAGAAGAACATGCGACAGTTGCCACTAAACAAATACAAAGAGCTATCGATGCCCTAACCTTATGGGCTAATAGATGGTGCGTCAGCATTAACACAGATAAGTGCAGCACTACACTTTTTACCCTCTCACCAAAACAAAAAGCCGGTCATATCAAAATAGATGGAGAGCTCTTGAAAGAAGACAAACAACCCACATACCTCGGAGTTACTTTTGATGATAAACTGACATGGAAGCAGCACATAAACAAAGCAACAACAAAAGCCAGGAAGAAGTTAGCTATCCTGAGAAAACTAAGTGGAACCACATGGGGAGCCAGTGGGAATATACTCAGTAAAGTTTACCAGCAAAGCATAAGACCACACCTGGAATATGGTTCAGCAGCGTGGTGTCCTGCATCAAACACCACATTACAAGATCTAGATAAAGTGCAAAACCAGGCACTTAGAATAATGTTGGGAGCAATGAAATCAACACCCATAGCAGAGATGCAAAAAATGGGAAGAATGCAAACACTTGGCGAACGCAGAGACACAAAAGTACTAATTCAGGCAGAAAAGTTTCAGTGTATGCCAAGTCATCCAAGGAAGGAAAGATTCCAAAATCTAGCAATGGGACGACTGAAAAGAAGCAGTTTTATCCATCAAGCTAAACGACTCCGCAGACAACTTACAGACCTACCTGAAGTTGACAGCCCCTTAAGGCCTGTACCAGAACAAACCCCGTGGAGTGAAAGGCATGGAATGCCAATATACATTCAGACCCATGTGAAAGGAATACTAAGCGAGGACGAACAGAACAGTGTGCAGCGAAGGACAGTCACCCTCAGTTTCCTGGATGAGGAATATCCACAAGATATATGGGTCAGAGTATACACAGATGGGTCAGCACAGAATGCCGTGAGGAATGGAGGTGCAGGTGTATATATAGAATATCCACACAAGCCTAGAGATACAATCAGAACACCGACAGGAAAATTCTGCAATAATTATGATGCAGAAATCCAGGCAATTAGTGTAGCAGCTAAAAAACTGCTGAACTCCAACTCTGACCTACAGCCTGTGGTATTCCTGACAGATGCAAGGTCAGTGCTTCAAGCTCTCCAGTCTGAAAAACTAACAGACTTGAAAAAACTACTTAGCGAATTGTCTTACCAGTATAGGGTAACCATGCAGTGGATACCCTCTCACTGTGGAATACCAGGAAATGAAAAAGCAGACCAACTGGCTAAGGAAGGTGCTGCCGAAGACCAACCAGATATACCAATCACCTACCATCAGAAAAAACAGATGATCAAGTCAATAAGAAAGCCACAAACACCAACACAAGATGACTATCATATTATGAACAGACCAGAACAAGTTATAATTCTACGTCTCAGAACAGGACACAACCGACTCCGCAGTCACATGTATACAAAGTTCAAGATTGGCAACACAGCCATGTGTACATGTGGACAGGCAGCACAGAGTGCCAAACATATACTCCAAGAGTGTTCTGAGCATGAAACGCTGAGGCAGACATATTGGCCAGAGGAAACAACACTGGAATCAAAACTCAATGGGACACTGTATGAACTACAAAAGACAGTGAGTTTTATTAAGGAGACAGAATTACAGATATAGACATGTTTCAAGTGAACGAAAGAAGAAGAAGAAGAATCACCTACCTACCTATCCAAAATTGTACTGGTGGTTTACTTAAAAATGTTCTAAACCAACATTTTCTAAATCTCTTCTTGAGTAACCCTTCCAAGAGTCTGTATAATTTTAGATCCGCCTTCGATGTTGTTTTCTACGACTTGAAGAAGTGTCGCGGTACAACGATTTGGTAGCAGCACTAAAAACACATCCTTTGTCTCTGGACATACTTCGCCGCAGAATCATTGCTGTGACAGAATTCAGCCTGCCTTGTTTTTCCGTTTTGTAAACATGATTTTTGTCAATTTCAACGATTTTACCCTATCCACCAGTTTTGTACCCATGCAATCTAAGTAACGACCACACAAACACTTCTCGTAGAAATTAATATCATCACACTACATTAGCTTTACTTAGAAGATTCAGTTCTCGCTTACAGTATTTTATTGACGTTGTTTCAATAGACCAAAAGTTTATGAGACGAATGATATCTGCAATGGACGAGAATTGCAAATAATGAACCCTGCTCGGTTTTCGGAAGTCTCATAATGTTAACATCCATGTTTGAATTAGCAGCCATGTTTGTTTCGTAGCAGCGAATTGTCAGTGAACTGTGATGCGCAGAGTCTATCTAAAAAGTGGAATTAAAAAACTGGACTATGTTGTGGCGTCTACTTGTACTGTACTTAGAAAGCTAACGATTATCAGTCATATCAGCCAAGATGAGTGACACTGTGTGAAATGAGTATTATGAAGTGACTTAATTTTTACTATAAAGGAAATCCCAGAAATTTTTCTTCACGGCCGACTATTTTTGTGACATCGTAGCATGTTATTATGTATCTAGATATCTTTGCCAGAGTTCAGACCACTGAATGCCACATTATGAGCAAACACGTAGCCGCTTTGATGTGTTCTCTAATATCATGAAAACACTCATTAGTGTGTTAGCGATTGTACTTTGCACTTGATGACGTGCAAATTTATACAATCTTAGGATGACTGACATCTAAAGGCAATTTCGTTTCAAAGAATTACCACTTGTTCAACTACAGAGCTCTGTTTTTGGTTAATATTATATGTAGATAGTGCTTTGCCAGTGCGTTAGCGGTGCCCGAAATGACATAAATGATGCAGCATTAATTATTGAAACTGCAGTATATGCTGTAAGAGGCCATGACTAAGGAGGTTGTTAGTGGGGTTGATTATTATTCCATATGATCTCCGATACAACCTGATGAAGATCAATGACTGGACTCCTAAAAATCAATTTTTTAAATCGGAGCATGCTTCAAGATTACATGAACTCCACAACGAGGCCTGAAGTAGAAGACTTCACAGCTCAAGATATTTCAACATATAGTAACAGTGAGACAAACAAACATCTTGACTTACCAGCTGAACACATTGCAACCTATAGACACAGTGAGACAAACATCTTGACTTCCCAACTCATGACATTGCAACCTATAGACACAGTGAAACAAACATCTTGACTTCCCAGCTCATGACATTGCAACCTATAGTCACAGTGAAACAAACATCTTGACTTCCCAGCTCATGACATTGCAACCTATAGTCACAGTGAAACAAACATCTTGACTTCCCAGCTCATGACATTGCAACCTATAGTCACAGTGAAACAAACATCTTGACTTCCCAGCTCATGACATTGCAACCTATAGTCACAGTGAAACAAACATCTGGGGTTCCCAGCTCATGACATTGCAACCTATAGTCACAGTGAAACAAACATCTGGGGTTCCCAGCTCATGGCATTGCAACCTATAGTCACAGTGAGACAAACATCTTGACTTCCCAACTCATGACATTGCAACCTATAGTCACAGTGAGACAAACATTCATCATGGACTTCGAAAAGCTATGGAAATCGTACCTAACATTAACAAAATAATGTGAAACATCAATCCCTAGCCCGCCCATGTGTTGCCGGGACAGAAAAGAAAGCGAAGAATAGCAGCACTGTTTACCTTTCATGATTGTCGTAAGAGACCACTAAAGAGTTTTTGGGTTGGAGTTGGCTGTTCCATTGGATATAGGGTCAAAAGAAGAAACCTATTGGCCCTTGTAGAACTAATACGGATGTTATATGTTATATGTTTGTTATTACTGAGGATACTTCAATACCTGTACCGGATGTTCGTTGTTATTGTAATAGTCCTTGTCTCGATTGATCCGTTCTCAGTGACTTGAGTGCACAGTTTTAATGCCTTGACAAAATCGCATCTTTTTTTTGTTGTTGCGGATGCGGTTAGTCAAGTACGGAAATACCCGTGTTGCTAGGCGATTTGGTGCCTTTAAACGGACTTGTTCAATTCCCGTTAGACTCAAGAATTATATATCTGTGTAGAGATGTATGCAGGTGTACAAGAACCATTTCTTACATTAGTGAAACGACGAAAACTAGTATTGTTTGGACATGTATGCAGACATAATTCCTTGTCAAAAACAATACTGCAGGGAACCGTTGAAGGTTGGAGAAGCAGAGGGGTGGAGGGGGTAAATAAAGACATGGGCAGACATCAAAGAATGGACAGGGTAAGTTTTGTCCTCACTCATTCGCATCGCTGAAGATAGAGATCGCTGGAGGACTCTGTGTACTGAAGCATCCAATGTGGTACCCCTACGACCCAGGCAGGTTACGGGTTCCAACAATAAACAAGATGTATATAGATTATAATCTATATCTATAAGATATATCTACATCTCAAATGCATCAGGTATGGACTACATATTCCAGCTGTCTGAACAGTATCCATGTTTCTGAGCCATACAGTAATGTACAGGCGATGTAGCTTTTAATAATTCTCAGTTTTAGTTTGTGTCAATAGTTCCCTCGTGTCATAGAAAGTACTGTTTTTCCATATACACCTCTCAAAATGTCTTGGGAGAAATGAGGTTAATTGACTTAAATCGCAATACGCATGTTGTAAGTGTACTCTAGGACTAAAGTTTGTTCATGTGAATTCTATCCCCCGCTCCTTGAATAAGCTCCTACACAGAGAAACACCTCGTGGGATAAATTTGTAAACAGGATGTTACAGAATTGTTCTTTTCCCGGCCAAATGTATATTTATAAAATTTGAAGAGCTTTACGGAGTTTGAGTTTGGTTTCCTTTTCAACTTAAACCTTGAACGACGTGCGTGAAGGGATGTTGTTAAACTCCAAAGCAAGGAAAAAGCAAAGCTGATATGGTGATAACAAACCATGTAAATTGTGATAAGGCAACAACACTGCAGTAGCACAACGGACACAGAAGACAACAATATCTAGACATATGTATTATATTCAATTATATCAAACATTAGGGACAGACAGTCAATGTTCCTAGGGCATGTACTGAGAAGAACACAACTTGAACACTTAATAACCACTGGAAAGATAAAGGGAAGAAGAGACAGGGGACGACAAAGAGAAAAGTTGTTAGATGGACTGGTATTATGGCACGGTAGAAGTTCACATAGTTTATTGACAACACAAGAGACAGGGAGTCGTGGAGAAACCTACGCCAGTCGGCATGGCACTTGATTAATTGCGTGATTAAATATATGATATATTATATCTAGCACTTTGTCTTCTCCAATCTTTGACAACTCTTTTAGGCTCACTGTTTTGCCGCAATGTTTGTAAGACAACGTTTCAAATATTTTGTTGGTGCTAATACGTAAAGGTAAAGGTAGGTCCCATGGCAGCAGCCTGCCAATGGGGATGACGATAATTATCCCCTGCCTTGCTGTCTTTACCTTCCCTAACTCATGCGTTAGGTACTCATTTACAGCTGAGTCGAATGAGTGGTCGTATAAAGAAAGAAATCACTACCGGGATTTCTTTTTATCCAGACGTGCGACAATGTACTTTTCGTAATTCATATTTTGTTATTGATTTGTTTTCATTTTCTATGTTTGTTGTTTTGATTTTTGCTATCCCCAGGAATTGAAAACAATTTGCTCTTACTTCTTATGTGAATTGCGCTGTTTCTCAAGCTTTCTGTCATATCAGAATACTTCAGCTTTCGGCTTAGTGCAATTCTTATTGAAGAAGCCTTCTACTCGGAGGGGTATACAATATTATATATTATACAATACATTAAATTAGAGCTTTGTTTACCGCTAGTTACCATTTTAAGCAGTGCATATTTATTTAAACTATTTTTTGGTCATCTGAAGAGGTCGTTGTGACTGCATTACGGCGAATCCACTATTTTAGTATTGTTAGAAGCTTTGATACAACCAAATTAGACTAACATTTGTGGTTGAAAGGAACGTACTGCATCATATGAGGTTGTCCATAATTAATACGTCCACAATTAGGGGAGAGGTGGTCTGAAAAAGTTTAACAACTGTTTACTGAGGGGGGGGGGGATAATTTAGCAAAATCTGACGTCAACAATACTGTTTTATACACCAATTAAATTGTATCAACTTGGGACGGGCACATGCTACATTTTTTTAGGACGGAGATAGGCTACAGTTTTTGGGACGGAGGGTGGGAATAAAATTATTTATGGACGAGGGGAGGGAAGGAACTAAAACATTTTGGGATGAAAGTTAGAACTCAGAACAGTAAAAAGGTTGTGTCTATCAAAATAAACACAACTAAAAAAACTAACACAATAAAAAGAACTATCAAAATAAACACAACTATCAAACTATCAAAATAAACACAACTATTAAATCATCAAAACTATCAAATCTCTTTGCTATGAGGCATGCACCTTAAGCAACAAATCCATTTTGGTTTATATCAGGTCACATGAGCATACAAAATGTCGATAATCCTATTAGAACAACATCCGAAAGTATTTGACTACATAATAAGATAGAATGTAATTTTAATGTGCGCAATAAGCACATTGGACTTCAGAGTTTATTGTTGTCTTTTATTATAGTACTAGGTACTTGACTGTACGTTTTGAGGTCAGGAGTGACTTCGAATTGTTTATGTGTCAGTGTGTTGTCGGCCACGAAAGGGAGCAACGAATAATGACACTGTTACCTGCCATGCACTCTGTATAAGAGGACCAATGAGCTTCGGGTTGTAAAGCTGTCTTATTCCACAGAAGGTCAAAGTGATCCCAAGCCATACTAAAGTCTACGCCAAATGGCGCAGATATCGCAGTCAAGCTGTAAGCAATGACACTACGTATCCTGCTCTCCGGGCTACATCCTGTTAATATGCAGTAGTTTGAGAACAAACACAGAAGAAGAAGTACAAGAATTGTTTGCTAATTTACAACATGAATGAATCGACTTTCATACATTTGTAGCGATAAGTCAACTCTAAACATTTGTAGCGATAAGTCAACTCTAAACATTTGTAGCGATAAGTCAACTCTAAACATTTGTAGCGATAAGTCAACTCTAAACATTTGTAGCGATAAGTCAACCGCAAGCATTTGTAGCGATAAGCCAACATCAAACAATTGTAGCGATGTCAACATCAAATAATCGTAGCGATAAGTCAACCCCAAACATCTTGGTAAGGATTGCAAAAATATAAAGCTCATCAATGTTAAAGCAGGTCTCCTTACAGTTAAATAAGATAACACAGAGAAGATAAGACAAGTGTATCAGTAAGAAATAACACCGCGATGCAGGCAGGTTTACAAGATTCCCTACTTTAATCTATAGTAAAACAAAGAAAATATGAATCCATAAGCATATTCTATTCCCTATCCCCAGGAAATGCGAGCAAGTTGCTCTTACATCCTATATGTGCAGTGGGGTGGCTTCTCAGAGCTTTCTTTCATATGGTCTGGAGAATTGACATGCAGTAACACAAGAAGACAATGTTTGCTCCTTTGACTCTGTTCCGTTAGTGCAAGATTGCTTGTAGCTCTGGCCTATAGTTTATTGATAATTTTGCCAATAGCATCATGTTCAGGGGGTGTCATTAAAAATATATTATAACAATAACTCCTAAAGAAGAATGATGCATTCACCAGAGCACTTCAACCACATGAACGATCTCTATCTAATATTTGTAATAGACCTTACTATCTTGAACTGGTGTGTACTCCGAAAAATCTCTAATTTTCTGATTATCTCTGTTCCTGTTCTCCATGTTTATGTGTCATTATAAAATATTGATTTAACGTTTGAGATAGGGGTAGTAGTGGATTTATTTTCTTTACTTTCCATACATTTTTCCTGTATTTTCCATACATTGTCAATATATTTTCTAAAGTATTAAACTTTCTAAAGATCACGGTGTGGGAAATGAAATGTTTGAGAAAAGCTATAATTGTCATCAGAAGAGATTGACGGAGAAATGAAGATATCAGGAAAGTAAATCTCAAGTCAAGACCACATCGAGATACAGCAAACCAGGTTGGCCACATCATGAGAATGGAACCAACGCAACTAGCCCTTCGAGCACACAATAACAGAAGATTGGGCTACAAGGAACAAGGAAGATTGAGAACTAGAAGAGTGGAAGCAATCAAATAAAATAATCTTTATCCTTAATCTTTATCAGTCAGAGACACTGACTGACCATAGCCAATGCGACCCAAATGGCCAAGAAAGACAACATTAACACCCCCCTCCCCCAACGCTTAAAATCGCAAGTGGAATTGGCAATATATATAGAATACACTTTCACTACCTGATTGTATATTGAAGTTATAATCATACAGAGTATGTACTGTTATCACTGTTACTAATAAAAATAATAAACAGTAAAAAATACCAGATATATAGAAAATGAAAAATAACAAAGGAATAAAGGCTTTTTCTACGTTGCGGTCCAATATAGACTTTTCAAGAAACAAACGGACGAACAAGAATTGAACATAAAACAATACACTGACATGCTCTCAACACTGTGTTCTAGAATATTTGAAGAAAAAGACATATAAAAAAAGGAGCAGCAACAATCCTGTTTAGTTTTAAGCACTGACTGTTTGTTAGAAATTTTCTCGCCAGTGCACCGCTGACAAACAGAAATCAACTGAGTGGTTAGGGGGAATGCTACAAGACACGAAGGAGGAATGCTGCAAGAAAAAGAAGAGAAATGCTACAAGAGAATTAGCAACTATGGCCAAACCTGATTAAGTAAATGCTTCACGTCAGTTAGTTGTATTAGTAACATTACCTATCACAATCAGTATAATATTTTTTAGAACGAACTCAGTCAGTAGATTAAACAGAAGGAACCCAGTGACAATAATGCAGTATCCTTAGTGTTAACACTTTTCAATTCTACGGCACTTTTCACTTCTACGGCACTTTTCAATTCTACGACACTTTTCATTTCTACGGCACTTTTCAATTCTACGGCACTTTTCACTTCTACGGCACTCTCCACTAATGTCAGATAAACTCTGACACTGCGGTTATTATTTATATTTGTATATTTGTTATGTGTGATCAATATTAATTATATTCGTATATTTGTTATGTGTGATCAATATTATATTCGTATATTTGTTATGTGTGATCAATATTATATTCGTATATTTGTTATGTGTGATCAATATTATTAACTACATTTTGCTACTGATATCACAATATTTTAACAGAATGTGTTCTTTGCTACGAAACACTCTTATTTCCAACTCATACTAGACATTATTTCAGTCTTACAACGGATATCATTTTGAAATTATTTTATCTAATAACTGGAGATGTGCGTAACTTTTTGTTGTTGTTTTTTTTTGGGGGGGGGGGAGGGGGGTAGATGCAGGGCTGAATTGAGCTTCGTTGGTGTGGTATGATTTGGTGTAGTCTTCTGTGGTTTGGTGTAGTTTGGTGTGGTTTGGTGTAGTTTGGTGTGGTTTTGGTGTGGTTTGGTGTAGTTTGGTGTAGTGTGGTGTAGTTTGGAATTTTAAAAAATCATTTAGTCTCTTGGAGCTTCAAGTATATTTTCTGAACACGGGGCTAGTCCATATCGCAATTTTAGATTAGGCCTACGGAGCAGAAAAAATGGATTCGCGAGTCGGATTTGGCTAGCGGGTCATGTTTTACTCATTTCTGGATTAGAACAGCCTTTTGCAATTGTTTCATTATATATTTCTTTTTATTATTATTATTATTATTATTATTATTATTATTATTATTATTATTATTATTATTATTATTATTATTATTATTACTATTTTTTTTTAAATATTGATTCTGTTTTACGGTGACTCAGTAATATATTCAGAGGTATTGTAATTTACACAGTAATATATTCAGAGGTATTGTAATTTACCCGGTAATATATTCAGAGGTATTGTAATTTACCCGGTAATATACTCGGATGTTTTGAAATTTACTCGGAAATACATTCAGACATATTGTAATAATATTCTCGGTAATACATTCAGACATATAGTTATGTAATCAGTAATATATTCAGATGTATTGTAATATACTCCATAATATATTCAGCAGACATATTGTAAAATACTCGGACAATAAACTCCGATCTCATCAGTATATATATATATATATATATATATATATATATATATATATATATATATATATATATATATATATATATATATATATATATATATATATATATATATATATATATATATATATATATAGTGTTAACGCTCGCTTGTTGTCGGGATACGAAAGAGAAGCATATTTTCAGATATATCTTAGCCGAGCTGTAAACTAGGACATAACGTATTCCACTATCTGAAATGAACGTTGTTAGCTGGCAGGAATTTTATAACGAATACAAACGAAATAGATAACGTTCGTCCAGATACATCGGCCGCAGCAGGAACGAACTATATCTATATATTCCTCAATTACAAAAGAAAATGTCCGACAAATAATAGTAATATAATAGTAATGATATCAATTTATCTTAGGTCTGAGGTCAAGGAACAAGGGCACATTAACAAAAGTTATATAAAAATGAAACGTAAAAATATTACGTGAGCAGTGAAACTTAAAGAAAAATCCAAATAAATTCGAGTGAGGTCATTGATCTCATTACCTTTTTAGTTGCTGGTATTGCAATTTCATGTCTTCTTTTCTAACTCTGAGGTGAAATTATGCTTATGAGAGCAGTTATTCTTCGTGCTAAAAACGATTATTTTAGTTTTGTTTCTTTGAAAGATTGAAGGTTATCTGACTGAACACAAATCGATGTTGGGCATGGGTAATATACTCTGAAGTTTTTATACTTAGTTTTGTATGCTATGAGTGCAGGTGAGGGTTGTCAGATAGTGGATATTTATACTAGTGTCAAATTTAAGTAAATCATGGCCAAAATGGCGAAACGTCTATCTCTTAATAGAAAGTAGCAATATTTCTCTTTCAATACATTTTCAAATAGAGTAATGTCACGAGAATGATTAAAAAATTGTATGGCTTATCTTCTTTCTTCTTCTTTCTGTCCTCATGTACCTTTCGGTGTTGAGGGGAGAGTGAGTGCACGGTCTTTTGCCCTTCTATTTGCCTCTTCTGCTGTTATATTGCATGGCTTATGAATTTTAAAATGGCAAAATTTATGAAATGGTAAAATTCTGTGAAATGGGCAAATTCTTGCAGCAGATTCTCATTAGTAAACACCGATCAAGCGCATGGGTGCTCTAATTCCAGTCTACTGTAAATCCAGCAGAGCTCACAGGTCCACTCCGTTGGTGATGTATCGGTCTCTGCGTGCATCTATTATGTGTACGAAGGGTGAGGAAATTACACGGGGATTCTCGGCGGTGACACTTTTTTCATGAACTGTCTCTGAGATATTCCTTAAACGATAGAGATCGGGGCAAAGTTGGTCTTCTCCGTGTTAGCGGTATATAGAAAAACATTCTCACAATATTACCTATCACAATAATATTTTTAGAATGAACTCAGTCTGTAGAGTAAACAGAAGAAACACAGTTCGTAGATTAAACAGAAGGAACCCGGTCTGTAGATTAAACAGAAGGAACCCAGTCTGTAGAGTAAACAGAAGAAACACAGTTCGTAGAATAAACAGAAGGAACCCAGTCTGTAGATTAAACAGAAGGAACACAGTTCGAAGATTAAACAGAAGGAACCCAGTCTGTAGATTAAACAGAAGGAACCCAGTCTGTAGAGTAAACAGAAGCAACACAGTTCGTAGATTAAACAGAAAGAACCCAGTCTGTAGATTAAACAGAAGGAACCCAGTCTGTAGAGTAAACAGAAGCAACACAGTTCGTAGATTAAACAGAAGGAACCCAGTCTGTAGATTAAACAGAAGGAACCCAGTCTATAGAGTAAACAGAAGCAACACAGTTCATAGATTAAACAGAAGGAACCCAGTCTGTAGATTAAACAGAAGGAACCCAGTCTGTAGAGTAAACAGAAGAAACACAGTTCGTAAATTAAACAGAAGAAACCCAGTCTGTAGCTTAAGCAGAACTAGCCCAGTCTGTAGATTAAGCAGAACTAGCCCAGTCTGTAGATTAAACAGAACTAGTTCAGTCTGTAGATTAAACAGAACTAGCTCAGTCTGTAGATTAAACAGAACTAGCTCAGTCTGTAGATTAAACAGAACTAGCTCAGTCTGTAGATTAAACAGAACTAGCTCAGTCTGTAGATTAACCCCTACCAGTAATGACAATAGAACATAACATTTTGTACTAAGAGAGGAGTAAACAATTGAAACCTTCCCCACCCCCAATGATTTTTCAAATTAAAACAGGTCATCAGAACTCCTCTAAAATACCCCCTCCCCCACAAATCTTCACCGAGATTGCATCTACAATCCTATTTAGAACAGTTATTTGAGAATGGTACATTTAGATACAACTAATTTAACCACAATTGTACATAATGTGCGGGGAATCGATGGCTAGTCATATCAGGTAAACTATACACACTTGTAAGTATAAATACACAGTGAACTGCCCCTTGACCTGTTTTATCTGCTTAGCAACACTGTAAAATTGTCTCTCATGGAACCACTTGAAACCAGTTAGAAAGAAATTGAAATATGAATCCCGTAAAGACAAGCTAAATAACAGATTTATACTCGATATCTTTCAGATTTTGAGATGTTTATCTGAAGGTAGCGAATTTCCAGACTAGTTATCTGAGAACTGACACAAACAGCGCAAACAACACTCGCTTGAGTACCGTGGTTCATTCTTGAGATCCATCAACATTATCTTCTGCTTTCACAATCACCAGCCAAGCTCTGCATCTCTGGGTTCCATCTATTAAGACTTGGTTTTTATCAGATTTCACACAAGCACCCTGCTCAACTGTATTATTACTCGTACATTATCCTATCTCATCTCTACTTACCGACAGTCACAAGTTTACCTTTCATCGCTAGCCTCACATCGGCGGTACTACAATTATCCACCCACTTTATCCATTCCTTAGTTATTATCCATCTTTTCATTTTTTTTTACGGCTACTGCTTCTTCAAATCAGTCTCTAACTTACTTTAATGTTTGTATTATATGCAAATATGTCGACATTCTGACAAACATGTCTTAATAAAAAAAAAGGAACAAGAAAAAGTCGAAATTAAATTACTACTGAGAAGCATACACACAAAAAAAAAAAAAAAAAAAAAAGCAACAGGAAGCAACTTAGTTTTGTTACTGTAAAATAAACGAAAACATACTTTATTGCCGTTGAGACCAAACAAAAACCCTTGTAAAAATAACACAAGACAGACAACGAAACACAGACAATGAATTATTAATGCACCTAAAAACAAGATACAAGTATTGACATAATAACAGTTAGACCCATATCCAGTTAGAGTCCTATATGTGCCACATTACACAACTATCCATCCAAGCACTTATGTCCTCAGCCACTAAGGTGAGTGTAGAAATATTATGCCCGGACCATTCATTGATATTGCCAATCTAAAATTCCCTTTCACCACCTTTTCGTCTTCCACCACAAACTTTTCTTTGCAGAATAGTTTTAGAAACTGAGTCGTGTCCATGTTACATGCCCATACCGAGCAAATTTGCGCTGTTCTCCTACCATCAAAAGTGATTCTTGATAACCTGCAAGTTTGTTTATTTGCTGCCGAACGAATATATTTGTCGAATATTCTATATAACTGATTTTAATTGACGTCTGTAATGCTTATATTAAAACGTCTGAATCTTTCTTTCCAAGCCTGAATTTAGTGTGCGTCTCTCACATCCATACAAAAGAGTAATTAATACTAGCGATCTGAATAGATGAATCTGTACTGTAATAATGATCTTACTTTTCCGAATCATACTCAGTCTTGCTACGGCAGACATCGCCATCTCGAGTCATATATTTTTATCTACTTTCACGGATTGCCGTCATCAGATATTTGGGACCAGAGATTTTTTAATGTTGGTGACTTCTTTCAGTTTAAGACCGTTCAACTGGAAGTTTGTGAGGTCTTGCTTGATATTACTAGTCACTAAAATCTTGTCTTTTATCAAAGATAATTTCCATGCCATATCTTAAACTTTAACTTGCATTTTAAACCATTTTAACTCGACCCCGAATGTTCTATGTTATATCAAGGCGAAAGAATGTGAATTGTAATGCAATTAGTTTTTCCTCGTATTTATTTAAGGCGAGTTCTTGGCGTTCACATTTGGAACCAGCCAAGAGATCAATATTATCGGGATAAAGAAATATAACACTTATCATCAATAGTTGTTTGATCATATTGTAATGCCTCCTGCATTATATGTTACAGAAAAAGTTCCAGGGAAAGTATGCAGCCCTGTCAAATCCTACATCACTCTTGAAAAATGTGCGGACATCATTATTTATGAAAATGGTACTGCTCGCATCTCTATACATAGTTTCAATAATTTATGTGATATTTTTTATCGAAGTTGTCCTATCTCGCTATATAACCCCTATACTAACATATGGACGTGAGTCTTGGACAATAAACAAACAGGAAGTGGGAAATTAGAGGCAATAGAGATGTGGTTCTATAGAAGAATTCTGAGAATACCATGGACTGCCAGAAAAACTAATGTAGAGGTGTTGAAAGAGTCAAATGCGAAACGGACCTTAATCAATAATATGAGACAATTTTCATTTTTTTGGCCACTTCAGTATATATATATGATGATGTTCCTCCTTCGCAAGCGAAGATGAGCATGGCATGAAAAATGCGATATTAAATGCGATGAATATATATATATATATATATATATATATATATATATATATATATATATATATATATATATATATATATATATATATATATATATAATAGCTAAAATTGGTAATTAACTAATTTGGTTTGTGAGTACATAGATGCCCGATGAGTCCAATTCGTGCACGGAAAGTTCTATTGCAGTGCATGCAGGAGTGCTGAAGGTTCGGGGTAGGAGAATTTACGGATTTGTCCTTCCTCTTCTTGCGCTTGTGGATTGCCCGCAGTGTTCTTTCTTTTTCAAATTTCGTGATGCCAGCAGTGATCTGGGTGTGCCAGGCTGAGCGATCAAGTGCTGTAGTCTCCCAGGAGCTAGGATCGAAGCTTGCAGTTCTTGATAGAGCTTTGTAGGTGATCCTTGAAGCGCTTTTTCTACCCTCCACTTGAACGTTTACCTTCGCACAACTCCCCATAGAATAATCTCTTTGGAAGGCGCTTGTCTGGCATACTGACGATATGGCCAGTCCAACGGAGTTGGGACCTAGTCAGCATTGCATGTATGCTTTACATACGGGACTTCTGAAGAATTTCCGTATCTGGTACACGATCCTGCCAACGTGCTCCCATGACGTTTCGTAGGCACCGAAGATGGAAAAGAGTTAAGCTGTCGAGCGTGTCTCGCATAGCTATATATATATATATATATATATATATATATATATATATATATATATATATATATATATATATATATATATATATATATATATATATATATATAGACAAAAGCAGCAAGTACAATCGCGTCAGAGGATATCGCCGGTAACACAGCGTGTGTGCTCTGTATCTAAGATCTTCCTCTATACAGAAATAGAAGGCAAGATAACGGACTATTGGCTATATGAGCGTAGACGAAGGTTACAACATACACACGATCATCATCGCTATGACTTTTATGACTATAACTTATTTCTTTTCATTATACTTTCTTTCTGAAATTCTTGCTGGTTGCAGGATGTAGTCCGGAGAAGGGAATATATTTTGTCATGGCTTAGAACTTGGCTTGAAGAAAGCTGCAGGCTTCACCATGCTCGATAGATTACGAAATGAAGACATCAGGGAAAGAGTAGGTATAACACCTTGCACAGAATACATAGAAAGCAGATCAAGTGGTTTGGCCACATTATGAGAATGCATCACGACAGGTTCCCCGTATATGCATATAACCAAATGAGATCAGGATATAAAGTCAGAGGAAGACTTCTAAAAAGATGGATAGAAAATATCAGGAACATCCTAAACAAACACGGTCATATCACAACCGAGGCCACACATCTGGCCTTGGAACACAAGCTCGAGCTCCAAATACCACTACGCTTAACGGCAAGAGTGGATGACAAATCACCTGGGAAAAGACAATAGACAATAGAACTTGACCGCAATATTTGTGCCTTTCGGTCTGATACGTCCGACTTCAGCATGGATTTCTGGCTAGGCAATTCAACCGTACTCCCACCCCACAAAAAGGCCTTGGTCTCCTCCTATGACATGCCTCCTCCAGGTCACGCCGTTACAATTATTTGCACCTCTGTTGAGCTCCATTGGTGTGGAAGTAACAGAAATACGACTTTCGTGTATGATCCAGACAGTGTATTCCGAACTCAAAAATTAAACAAATAATAGCGACACTGTCACCTGCCAGGCATGTCGTAACATGCAACTAAGGAGGATTAGAGATGGAATTGGCTGTCTTTTCCCACAGAGTGTTAAAGGCACTCATAGGCCATGCTGAACTCAAATGTATTATGTCAAAAGACGCATCTATCGAAGTTACGCTGTAAACCATGACCAAATGCATGCCGTTCTCTGAACTACATTATTGCAATCTGTAGAAGTTCAAGTATTAACACAAAGGAAGGAGTATCTTCACTTAACAAACAAATTTAAATTTAGAAACGTTCAGTATAAGCATGTTTATCGTTCTTGAACTCATGTTGTTATTTCGTTCCTGCCATTATTTTAAGACATGTATAAAATATTGTTATTACCGTCGTCAGTGTTAATAAATGTTACTACAACGAGATAAATGTTACTATAGAGATAACAACAATGATAATGAACAAATGGGTTAGATGCATGTTACTTACCAAACTATAAACAAAGTTATAGAAAGTGAAAGATAGCTGATGTTGATCATTGGTGATGAGAACATGGACCAAAACAACTGCTAAAAGGATTTATAAGCATATTGAGTATAAATGAGGAGTATATTACTACACACCAAGGCTATTTGACTATTCTTGACTCATTTCGTTATTATTACTACACACCAAGGCTATTTGACTATTCTTGACTCATTTTGTTATTATTACTACCGTCAGTGTTAATGGGTATATTGCTACACACCAAAACTATTCTTGACTCATTTCGTTATTATCTTGATTCTTGATTAGAAACTGTCCTCACAGCACGTGGGGCATTCCCATAAGTGCTCCGCCCTCTGTTCCAGCAGCCATCCGGCTCGGTGTTTCAAGTCTAATGCCGCCAAAACAGACGTCGACATCAGGGCACACTCTGGCCCTTGCGACAGGTTTCTTTGTTGTTCTGCCCACCCACGTCGTGCCCATAACTAGTTCAAGCACAACATCGGCCTGTCTGAACAACATGGTAACTGTTATCGAAGGTTACGACTACGGGATTGTATAGATGACGTGCCATATGAAGTTTCTATAAGAAGATAACCTCAATATAAAGGCATGTCATCTATTAAGATTTTCTGTTGCATGATTGGTTTGTCTAGTGAGCCATTGGTGAGACTCACAGACGCAACCGCATGCGCTTTCGTTATTATTCGTTATTATTTCGTTATTTCGTTATTATTTCGTTAATATTTCGTTATTATTACTACCGCCAGTGTTAATGGGTATATTGCTACACACCAAGACTATTCTTGACTCATTTCGTTATTCTGTATTATCGTCTACTTTGGAACTTTCCAGATAAACTACCTACACCTGTCGGATAAATAACGGATACCATAGATATGGCAGGTAAAATGTCAGTTCAGAGGTGTACGTTCGCTCTAGATTCTGATGAGAAAGTCAGGTGCAAAGTAAATTTGGGGATTTCCAAACATATGATTTTCTTCACTACTCACTTTCTCAACTAGTAAAATCTGAACACTTCTTTGATATCTTCCACTAGCATGCAATCTTTTCATTTTTATGAATAATATTGTATTGCTTTCACAGATTCTTATTACAATATGCTTATAATCATTTTAACAGTTGTTTTGGTCCACGTTCTCTTCAATGTTGATCATCAGCTGTCTTTTACTTTATATCTATAACTTTGTTATTATTTATGGTTAGTAATATGTGCCTAGCCCATTTGTTCATTTTCATGTGTGTTATGTCTAGTAACAATTATCTTGCCTATATGTTCTAGTATGTTCTTATGTCTAGTAAGATTTATCTAGGCAATATGTTGTTATATCTAGTAACATCTATCATATGTTCTACTCTTTTGGTATGTGTAGTAACATTAATGTAACCTATTCGTTGTAGTCTATTGTTATATCTAGTAACATTTATATATCTCATATGTTCTAGTCTTTTGTTAATGTCCAGCAATATTTATTTATCCCATTTGTTCTAGTCTGTTGTTATGTCTAGTAACATTTATACAGCTCATGTGTTCTATTATGTTATTATGTCTAGTAACATTGATCTAGTCCATATGTTCTACTTTGTAAGAATTCAGACAATGCTGATGAAGGCACAGATATACTGGGCACATCACCTGATCCGCATGAATGATCTTCGTCTGCCAAAAAATATGCTATTTTGAGAACTCGAACCTGGCTCCTGCAAGACTGAAAGACAATAGAAGCGTTTAAAGACTCTTAAGACATCGCTGATTTACTTCGATATAGACACATTCTTGAGAGAATCTTGCGCAAAACAGAGCCAACATACATAAACAAATCATGTTTGATATAGACGTTTGACCTCTTTATCTGTTTTGTCATTGAACCACTCCCTACATTTCATGTAAAGTTTAATAAAGCCTTTTCCGTAACATGGAGTTTCTTCCTAGCCCTAATTCATTCCTTTCCTTTAAATTCTCAACATGAGTCAAGTGAGCAATCATGTACTCCTCACGGGTCATCAGAGACATATCTCGTTGGAGTCTTAAACTTTTAATATCAGATACTTTTTTTTATACAGAATTATCCTGTCACTGTTAGCACGCACGTACAATTCTACCCGTGCCAGTACATGTCTAAATTTAGTTATATAAAATTTACATTTTAAATTTTAAACGTGTCAGTACAATTCTACCCGTGCCAGTACGTGCCAGTACATGTCGGGAGCCGCGTTAGCGCAGTGGTTAGCGCACTGGCTTCGCATATGAGTGGTCCTGGGTTCATTCCCCAGTTGAGGCGGAAATGTTTTCAGATCGCAACGGCTCCAAGGTCGACCCAGCCTTAAATGGGTACCGGATTAATCCGGGAAGTAAAGACTGCGAGGGAGAGGAGATGGCTACCGCCCTCATTTGCAGAGCCTGTGAAATGTGAGATCGCTAACATCTCACACCCCCTACGGCATTAATAAATGCTATGGGTTACTTTACTTTACTTTTACTTACATGTCTAAAACAAACGCCATCATACATCACATTATCACATTGTTAGTATCACATCTTAACTTTGTTTTTTCCTCCATATTACACGTGGTTAGCTGCTGGGGTCCGAAATGAATAAAAGATGGCGCCTTTCAAAGTGTTTGCGCATCTAACTGAAAATATATATTTAGGCTATATAATTGAAATGTCCTTACATACATTTTTTAATGTAAAACTGAAGAACACATTTTAATATTCTTGATGGTACAGTACACGTAGTCGACACCACATAGTCGAGTTATTTCCCTTGTCTGTGTTTGTAAATTTCATGTTCATCATTTAATAATTTAAATATTAATTTATTTTAGAGTTTGGGTTAGGGTAGTTGTGTTTTATATAACTAACCCTAACTCAAACCCTAAATAAATAAATATTTCAATTATTAAATGATAAATGATAAAATTTACAAACACAGACAAGGGAAATAATTAAACATGTGGGTGCGTCTACTTGTACTGTGCTTTCTACTTATGCTGCATCATAACACATTACATATTCGTACTGTAAATTGGTATAGCTATGTTACCTTCACTAATTTCAGTTCAGTTCTTGTGTATGGAGAATTATGGTGGATAACTATGCACATATTTCTTGAGTTTCCTAATCGTTTGAACGAACATATCCACCAATGATACGCGATATGTATGGCACTAATATGAGGTCAATGTCAAATAAATAAAGACGTTCATAAATGTGTGTCCAAATGAAGCAAACAAACTGGATACAATGCAATGGGTGTCAAGGTGTATTGTTGAAACTCATGTGTACTAAAAATTTCCCAATAGACCTATGGTTATAAAAATGTCATCCAACAATTTATTTACGGTAACTTACATTCTTCAGTGATAAAATACTTATAATAACTTATATTCTTCAGTGATAAAATACTTATAATAACTTACATTCTTCAGTGATAAAATACTTATAATAACTTACATTCTTCAGTGATAAAATACTTATAATAACTTACATTCTTCAGTGATAAAATACTTATAATAACTTACATTCTTCAGTGATAAAATACTTATAATAACTTACATTCTTCAGTGATAAAATACTTATAATAACTTACATTCTTCAGTGATAAAATACTTATAATAACTTACATTCTTCAGTCATAAAATACTTATAATAACTTACATTCTTCAGTGATAAAATACTTATAATAACTTACATTCTTCAGTCATAAAATACTTATAATAACTTACATTCTTCAGTGATAAAATACTTATAATAACTTACATTCTTCAGTGATAAAATACTTATAATAACTTACATTCTTCAGTCATAAAATACTTATAATAACTTACATTCTTCAGTCATAAAATACTTATAATAACTTACATTCTTCAGTGATAAAATACTTATAATAACTTACATTCTTCAGTCATAAAATACTTATAATAACTTACATTCTTCAGTGATAAAATACTTATAATAACTTACATTCTTCAGTGATAAAATACTTATAATAACTTACATTCTTCAGTGATAAAATACTTATAATAACTTACATTCTTCAGTGATAAAATACTTATAATAACTTACATTCTTCAGTGATAAAATACTTATAATAACTTACATTCTTCAGTCATAAAATACTTATAATAACTTACATTCTTCAGTGATAAAATACTTATAATAACTTACATTCTTCAGTGATAAAATACTTGTAATAACTTACATTCTTCAGTGATAAAATACTTATAATAACTTACATTCTTCAGTCATAAAATACTTATAATAACTTACATTCTTCAGTCATAAAATACTTATAATAACTTACATTCTTCAGTCATAAAATACTTATAATAACTTACATTCTTCAGTCATAAAATACTTATAATAACTTACATTCTTCAGTGATAAAATACTTATAATAACTTACATTCTTCAGTGATAAAATACTTATAATAACTACAAAGATCACATGAATATGATGACTTACGAAAATGGAAACAACATCAGAATTTTATATTACAAAATCATCCGGACATGCAAAATGTAAGACCGTATTTTAAAGTAATGACATTGCTATCACGTGTTAGTGATAATCGCATTTTATGGTCATACCATTGGTTGCTCGTATCGCTGGTGATCACCAATATATCATTGGTGAGATATCGCAATTTATAGTCATAACATTGCTATCACGTATCAGTGAGATATTGCCTTTTAGAAGCATGATATTGATCGCACGTCAGTGAGATATCGTCTTTTTAAAATCATGACATGGTAGTACGTGTTATTGTGATATTAAACACAGTTTGATGGTAAGCATTGTGGATCGAGCTAAGACAAAGCTACCTGCAATGCATGCCGGGAAAGACTACTAAAGACGATAACAGAGAAGTTAGTTATCCCACCGTGTAGTCTCCGCTATGATGCGGCCTGCTGATGATCCAAGATTGAACGTTTGAGAGAAACCAACACTTGTATCTTCTTGCATGTCTCGAGATATCCCATTGCGCAGTAGAAGACTGTCATGTTCGTAGCATTACATCGCATATCCATATTGGGTCAACCAGCCACCCAAGACTTGAACGTCACAATGGGTCAACCAGCCACCCAAGACTTGAACGTCACAATGGGTCGACCAGTCATCCAGGACTTGAACGTCACATTGGGTCGACCAGTCATCCAGGACTTGAACGTTACGTTGCATCGATCAGTCATCCAGAATTTGGATGTCACATTGGGTCGACCAGTCATCCAGGACTTGCGCGTCATTAAATCGAATAGGCATCCATTACCTGCACATCACATTGGGTCGACCAGTCATACATTACCTGCACATCACATTGGGTCGACCAGTCATCCAGGACTTGAACGTCACATTGGGTCGACCAATCATCCAGGACTTGAACGTCACATTGGGTCGACCAGTCATCCAGGACTTGAATGTTACATTGGGTCGACCAGTCATCTAGGACTTGAACGTCACACTAGTGGGGAGGCGGAGCTCTCGGTGCGTATCCATGAATCAAGTCTGCAGCAGAATGAGTGATTTTTGCAGATTGTTCCCAGTTTATCTCAAATATTTTTCTCTTTGGAACAGGTTTTTATCTTCATATTAGCCAAGAGAGAATTGTCTGAGTTCTGTATGGTGAGTGTAGTTTGTTATGAGCTTTTGCAAATTTATACAGCCTGTATTTTGAGTGAACGACATTTTAATTTAAAGTGGCATGTACGAGGCCGGAAGATGGCAGTTTCCTGCAATTTGTCCTTCTTTAGAATATAGTCGTGTGGGTAGCCGTTGATTCAAGGTGCATTATTAATTTATTTTTATGGGTTATGTGTCGCTTTTGGGAACCTTACGTAGAATAAAGTGTTACATTCTTTATGTATGTTTATGCTAGCCAATCAGCTTTCTCATTTCCGTAAATTATTAATCCAATTCATGAACAAGCTGTCCATTTTGTCGATCTCCATATTTGTGAGTAATGCAGCTGAACCGATTTACGAGAGCTCGTAACAGCTGAACTAAATATGCTTTCCTTGCATTTCATTTGAATTTATTTGGTTTTCATATATTTTTCATAGCAATAAAGTGTCCTCGCGTGCCGCGACGATGAAGGGGACAGAGTGCAACGGGGCAACCCGAATACAATGAAAATCTTCTACGTCTTTTCAACCCCTGCCTATAAAATAACTCCATTATTATGTGTAATGTGTATCCTGGCACTTGCAATTGAACGATGAATATATCAGCATTAGTGTACAATATTCAATAACAAGAGTTTTGTCATGAGACTTATTCTTTCCAGAACGTTGTCTTCCCAATGAATTCTCTGAAACCCTCTCTGTCTTGGGCGATGCGGCTTGCATTTTCTAGCGATGTATTCATGTTATCTTTAATGTCGTCAGTCCAACGTCTTCTTTGTCTGCTCTTTCTCATCTTTCCAGGTACTCTTCCCTCCATTATTTGTCTTTCTAAACAGTTGTGTCTCTTTATATGACCAAATATGCGTAGTTTTCATTTTGTTATTGTGTTTAGTAACCAACACTCTGGAATCTTCAATATGTTTATAATATCTGAGTTTCTGATTGTTTCCTTCCATGATATTCTAAGTATCCTTCTGTAGCATTTCAGCTCCAATGCGTTGATCTTCTTTGCCGCTGTTTTACTTAGGGTCCATGTTTCACAGCCGTACATTGCAACCGGAAAAATGAAAGTTCGTAACATTAGCAATTTCGATTCTATTGTGTTGTTTTCCATATGTTCTTCAACCGTGTTATTTTACAATATGCCATTGCCAATCTCTTCCTTATTTCTGCCATGCAGTCTCCTGCACCGTTGATATTTGCTCCTAAATATTCAAATTAATCCACACATTCTTTCTCGGTATTGTCTATTCTGATTTTTGGTTGTTGTGTTGTTATATCTGGTGACATGATTTTTGTTTTTTGATTGTTTAAATACAAGTGTTGTGATTCGCTATATTTCTTTGTGTTCTTGATTATCTGTTCTAATCCCTTCATAACATTTGAAATAAGAGTTACAAACAAGATATCTAATATTATGTATTCTAGCCGATATACTTATATTGCGCACATAATAAGAAGGAAACATTGATGATAAGGCAGAAGGCGTCAATAGAAACTCAGCTGGAACATGTCCAGTGATAATGAACAATCTCGCACTTAACTACAGCTACAATAGTTCCAGTGTTATGTTAGATCTAATAGAAAGACCCATTATTGTACGCCTGACACAGATTCGGCGTCAGATTTTGTACACAAAGTTCTAGTAGTCTGGCACATAGGAGCCTATACAGTGTCATGTATTCTTCTTCTTGGGCATTCTCTAGTATAATCAAATATATTTCTCTTCGCTATTTGAAGCATTCGTGGTGTTATTGATTTACAGCATAGATGCAATAGTTGCACATTTCAGAACACAACAGATTTAAAAATGTATTTTATTGGCATTTGCATTCCAAAGATATTGAGTTTCGAAACATGTCTACATGATCGCTTCTGTTTATTAACTCTATACCAAATCTGTATCGTTCACTACGTGTGTCTCTGATCATGCAAACTTCTCGCAGTTTAAGTAATTGATCAATGTTGTATACCATTGATCAAAATAATATAAGAAATCTATTCTCAGTTAATTATGACATGGACAGTTTGCGACATGTTGTCTCCAGAGTAGCACTATGGAAATGTGCTTTATTTCTTTAGATAATAAGTGAGCCTGACGTAAAACTATATCAATAGTGCTTACGTGGAACGCAAGGTCAATCAGCTTTACAATGGGTTTGATCTCACAAACCACGCAATACCGTATACGTCATCACACACAAACGTACTACTCCAGCAGAGTTTCTTACACAATGCGCAACATATTGCGTGCAACACCACACAAAGACATGCTACAACTTTCCAAAAGTAGATATCGTTGCATACAACACCTCACACAGACATGTTACACTTTTCTCAAAATAGGTATATGTGCATAAAACCTCTCAGTTGTACAGCTTCATACCACAGAACTTAACAGCATATACAAACATACTATACCAACATTTTGGTTATGCAAAGCTTCTTGTTACAAAAACAAAATAATATTACATATTGCATTACACAAAGACATACTACACCCACAGCAAGCAGAGACAGCTCCTCTGTTGTGCAGTTTCTTACCTCAAAAACAATATTGATCCATGTTTCCTCTTACACAGACATAATACTGTTTCCCCAAGCAGAGACAGCCCCTATGTTGTGCAGTTTCACTAAATCAAAACACTATATTGCATACATCATTAAAACTGGCACACCCCAAACTGAATACAGGCTCACGATTGTGCAATTTCACTCCCCAAAACACTATTTACTACCACATACATCTTCAATACGCAGACCTTACTACGCCGTCCTCATGTGTAATATAATAACAGCTTCGTTATAATAACAGTTTCATCACCCAAAAAACAACAACATTCTAGCTATCTATTCGCTAAACCATTTGTTGCCTTTCAGCGTCAGGGGTAGAAGAGTTTTCTGGAGATGGCCCTCTTGTGTGCTGAGTTGTTTACTGATCCAGCGGTCCATGGGCTCATGCCCTTTGACCCAATGCCATTGTGTGATATATGCATGTGTTTGTGAGCTGTTGTTTTGTTCCATATAATGTGTTCCATTTATCTGGCCCTGGAGGGAGTGTGCTGAGTATATTGTGGAGTTTTTCTTTTTTATTTCGATGGTTCATCGTTTTCGTGGTCGGCCTCTAGGTCTCCCTTCACTGTATCTGTGTAGCATATCTTGCTGTGGTATGCTGTCTGATGGTAGTCTGCTGATGTGTGCAAATAATTTTATCTGTTGTCTTTTAATATATTCCAAGATTGGAGTGGTACCGGTTCTTTGTCTAATGCCTTCATTTCTCACTCTGTCTCTTAGCGATATTCTTAGGGTTCTGTGTAAGCATGCCATTTCAGCACTAGTTTACGTTCGTTTTGTGCTGTCAGATCCATGGGCGTTTGATCTGAAATTCGACGAGCTGACATTGACTGGACTGTGAAGGGTGCAGATACAAATAGATTCCTGAGGGGACGCAGCTGCATGAAGTGATCTTAGGCATGAGTTGTAACACTGGGCCTTCCACTGCGCTACCTGTCTTCCACTAAGCCAGTTTGTTGAAATCGTCTTCAAAGATGACTAATGGTGCATTTAACCACATTGTCTGGCCACTACACTTTGTGATTGTCCAGTCTGTAATCGTTCAGTAGTTAGATGAGCCATACTTGTGCATTTAATTTTCAACTGAATTTATTCAAGGAACGGCAATCTTTAATAGACATTCAATAATAAGGTCAGCTAGTTTTGTGTTCAGTTTCACGAGATTCTCATGAACCTATTGGAATTATTGCCAAAAATGTTATTTTGGCCTTGACCTCTTTCATGACCTCACGAATCATGAAACAGTATAATTCAAGAAACCAAGAGAGATTACTGATCAAGGTAGACATAGTGGAAAGGTTAAACGATGCCCACTCAGGGAATAACTTTTAGAAAAATAACTCCAAAAACGTTACGTTTCTTTTTTATTTTTAACATTATACATCTGCAGAATATGTAGGTAGTATGAATGTCTTCAAGAATTTTGAATGTATCTAATATTGACCTACTTTTTATCACACAGTTCGTTTGACAGCATGGTACCATTGCCAACACAGACAGTCATCACGAAGTGTAACAGAAAGGAAGAAATGATTCAAAGTTTATCAGTCAGTCCGCTCGTTATTTAGTCAGTTGGTTGGTTGATTAGTTAGGTTAGTTGGTTCGTTAAGCTAGTTGATTAGTGAATTAGTTGTTAGTTAATTAGTTTAGTTTAGTTAGCTAGTTTAATTTAGTTAGTTAAGCTCCAGAGCAGTATTTTTGGATTGTTTAACCGTGGCTCGAATTTCTTCCCCCACTATATAAACTGCAGCATCAGTGTTTTAAAATTAGACGGCCTGATATAACCAAAATAAGACTTATGTCTTAGGTTGAAAGGGTCGTGCCTCAGCAAAGAGGCTTTAATCCCCCATTTAACAAACACAAATTTAAAATTAGAGGAAAATTACTAGAAATATGTGATGTCATAAACATTGATGATTTACACAATTATTATAAACACCTTTGAGGTCCCATGTTAAATCCACGGTTGGGACAGGGTTTTTTTCCTTTCGGTGGTACAATCAAAATCGTTCCCGTACATTTCGAGTCGTCTGTTATGGCAAAGCGACCTTTATTTTCGTAGTACATGGAAAAACACCCGCGCTCCTTAACGTAAAAACATGCATTAACGACAGTTTTTTTAAAAATAAACAATGATAATTTGCACAGTTATTGTGTTCCAAATATGTACTTCTATTAAAAAAATGCGTAAGAAGTACAAAAAACCGCGTATTATTCCAGATATTTAAAAGCATGTTCCAAATTCAAACAATTGATTAATGTATAGATAACAATATTTATTACGTGATTTGTGGCAGATCTTCCTCTCCCCCTTGTTAGCAACAGAATTCTTGAAACCGGCGCCCCCAATTTTTTGACGTAGTTTATGGACAGCCCTAAGACATGATTGATACAGTTATTATAGAATATAACAAATTAGACATGATTGATACAGTTATTATAGAATATAACAAATTAGACATGATTGATAGTTATTATAGAATATAACAAATTAGACATGATTGATACAGTTATTATAGAATATAACAAATTAGACATGATTGATACAGTTATTATAGAATATAACAAATTAGACATGATTGATACAGTTATTATAGAATATAACAAATTAGACATGATTGATACAGTTATTATAGAATATAACAAATTAGACATGATTGATACAGTTGTTATAGAATATAACAAATTAGACATGATTGATACAGTTATTATAGAATATAACAAATTAGACATGATTGATACAGTTATTATAGAATATAACAAATTAGACATGATTGATACAGTTATTATAGAATATAACAAATTAGACATGATTGATACTGTTATTATAGAATATAACAAATTAGACATGATTGATACAGTTATTATAGAATATAACAAATAAGACATGATTGATATGTTCCCTCTATAGAGATTATTTCTCAACGCTGAGCTAGATCCCACCGTGAGAATTTCCATAAATTATATTTACAATTAGGAAAGGGGGGTTTGAAAAAAGGTTTGAAAGTTGTTGAAAATTGGGGATCCCTGTGATAAGCCATGACCCGGTTTGACAAAAGTTGACGTCAATACAAACGGTATTTTATACACCAATTAATTTTACGTGAATTTGAAAACAATTCCGAAAAATTTGAAAAATTACGTTTTGTCGCATTTTTTCTGTAAAAACATTTGAAAGGTGGGGGGGGGGGTTAATAAAAATTGTGTCACGGGGGGGGGGCGCTGTATTTTTGACACATTACTGACAGGGGGGGGGGTAAGGAGGTCTAAAACTGTCACAAAAAAGTGGTGAGGTAATTTATGGACAGTCCCTATAACACATAATAAAGTTACATTTGTCATCCCATTACAACATGCAACCATTAGTAACAATCATTCGAACAATTATTTGTAATAGTAATTGCGTACTCAGCTTCACAAGTACACATACACACACGTACACGAATATAAACACATTCACACTCAATAAATATATATATATATATATATATATGAAGGGCGGAACTTGGACAGAGCGTACACAGAGTGACGTACTATACATATCTAATCTCTTTCGCAATTTTGCCACACTCAATAAAAAATTATTATTCAAAATATTGGCACAGTTGTGGGTTCTGTTTTAAAAGAAAAACGTATCCTTAACAGATGCACCTTCACTCAAATGTAAATAACAACCTGTGTTTCGAAGAAAATATTACAGGATTACGTTTCTACAGCCAACATCAGGTGATACAACGCACATTAACTTATGTATACAAATAACACCAGGCGGTGAGACAAGCACACGATGAGTACGATGTAAGATATTGCAACTCGAATAATACAAACAAAACAAAAACAAATATTATGAACGTGAACAAGCAGAGGGATGGAAAGTAGACTGTTTATCTGACCTTCCACTCGAAGTTTGTCAGTGTAGATCACAGGTTCTGAACCTTTCTTGAATCGAGTCCCCACATTAACGAATAAAAGTGACAATTTACGCGATTTTATGGAAAGCAGTGAGCAGAGAACGTCTTTTACTGCAGTAAAGTTGCACTCAACCCATATTTATGGAAATAAAAATAACAGTATCCCCGGTGCATTTAAAAGTATTTTTATCACTAGAGTAAAAAGAAAGCTAACTATAGACGTTCTCATGGCCAAGTCACTTGGCCACGTGAACGTCTATAGTTCTTGCTTGTCGTTTTCTGTTGTGTATACATATTCAGTTCAATTTTTGTCTTGATAAGGTCTTATGATCGAAACGTCGTTTGTATGTGTTAGTATGTGTATCTTCAGTGATTAGCAAAACTGAATCACCATATTCCTGGAATATACATGTTGGATTTAAGTTTTTCGCAGTAAATAAATAAAAATGAACACAGAAAATGTTTGTTTTTCTCAGTAGAAAATAAAATTGTATAACTTCCTGCGTATTTAATGAGATAATTGAATATGTAACTTGATTGTACTCTGTTCACTTTAAGAATGAAGTGGGTTAAAACACACCCCAGATTACTCCGTGACAACAGGTGATTTTTAAAAAGCTTATGACATGTAAACGCAATATTATTTAAAACATTTAAAATACGAGGGGGAGTCAATAAGTAAGTCACAAATGGCTCTTTAGAAAAAAACTGAAGACGATAAAAACCTGAAAACTGTTTATTTTTACACATACATTATCCCTTTACTTCTCAACATAATTTCCACCAACATTGATGCATTTATCCCATCGTTTTATGAGTCCTCCCAAACCTGCTGCGTAGAACTGCGTTCTCTGCTTTTTAAGCCACATTTTCAACTATAAACAGCTTTAGAAACCACCTACTGCATTTTCCTGCCATCCAACATCAATTTGTGACTTACTTATTGACTCCCCCTCGTAATTTAAAACAATATTATTGGGCACTTAAAAATCGAGTAATGCGTTATGCGTCCTACAACCAATCAGAAGAACTGACCCACTTCATTCTTAGAGTGAACATAATTTATAATTACAAGCCTCTCGTTCGTGGTTAAGTTATCGGTAATGAAATGTCCTCACGTCATTCTCGACATTTAATATTTATATTGTTTTTCAAAAGAAGAAAAAATTGAAACTCCATTCTCACAGGGATATGTAAAGAAAAAAATACAAAATCTAAAAGCAAATAGAGTAAACCAGTGAAAATTGCGTTTCAAATAAATATATTTTAGTGAACTTTTCAAGACGGGGACCCTACAAAAAATAATTCGCGACCTCTTTTGTGGTTACGACTCATGTGTTGGGAACCCGTGGTGCAGATCCCGCAGTTGAATAACATCAATACGCTCATTGTTGTCTGTCAATCTTGGAGCATAGTATCTTATGTTTAATATGAGTAACGCCTTCATTTAGTGGTTTACATAGTCAACATTGATTTGCGAACTTTGACGTAATAAGCGAATCCATCAAGGCTAACATACTGGCCATCATATAGTCCTTTTGAAATTTCACTAGCCATAACATTTATGTTGTGATAAATTTTGTTGTTGTCAGTTTAAAAAATGTGAAGATCTTTACATATTTCCTTTTTTCAAATTGATGAACTAAGTTGATTACGCAAACAAATAATGCTGTTTTGGTTGAAGTGTTTCTCTCGTGACTATTGCCAAAACAGTCAAGAAACATAATGCAACCTCATCAGCCAGATGCAGATATTGAATGTAAGTATTTAATAGCAGTTGATTGACGTTTGTGGTGCCTCAAATGTGATGTTTTTATTATGGGAATAACTTCGGACATAATCCACAAGTGATCCCTGATCTCTCTTGGTGGGTTGGCGGACAATGGATTCAAGCACTGTCATCTAGAAATATAATATCTATTTGCGGTCCTTGTTTATTTTTCTTTTGGTTAGCTCTCTCTCTCTCTCTCTCTCTCTCTTGGCTGATTCATGAATAAAGAATTTAAGCTCAGTCATCTAGAAATATAACATCTATTCGTGGTCCTTGATCTCTCTCTCTTCTCTCTCTCTCTCTCTCTCTCTCTCTCTTGGTTGATTGATGGATAAGGAATTTAAGCAAGGTCATCTAGAACTATATAAGACATGCTACGGCTTTACAAAATAGTTGGTTGCCAAGAAGAGTAATCAGAATATCCATTCCTTAAACCATTTCTCATCGGTATAGCTGGAAAATGAATGAGCTTCTTGTATATCCTTCCCCAGAATAGTCCTGCGTGCTGATCTCATGCAGCGTCATATACCTTTGCTTATACGACTTTGCCAGTGATTTTCATTGGCTGGAGATAGCAAGTACACTCAAAATGATCGCTAACCAGAGGACTCAAATAAGTTTAGGGATGCTGTTTCAGATTATTCAGATTACATACAGCACATTTCTTGAGAATGGATATTATAATTTATTGAAAGTGAAATCTCTAGTTTTATTGTCAACACACGAATGTTTTTTGTTCCGCAAAGTAGCAAGACCGTGTATATATATATATATATATATATATATATATATATATATATATATATATATATATATATATATATATATATATATATTGCGATTATATCACGATCACTATGTTGAGGTACGGTTCTTTCATCCACGTAAGAAAGCCAGTCCATCTAGGTTATACCAGGAAGTATAACTAAATATTTATTTAAAAGTGAATTTCTAACATATTCCTGGAGGGGAGTCGGTGTTAGACGTCACTGTAGCTGTCATGATGTTCGTTACGCGCGAACAAGGAAGCGACCGATAGCCACCGGTATAACTCTAAGTGGTAGCTTTGCAACTGGGCACGGCGCGGCACTCATTCTCTCTTGATTCTTGATTAGAAACTCCCGCCGAAGACGGATGTGTCGGGCCATTGGCGCAAATAAAACGGCGACACGACGCATTTGCATTCTGTGGACTACATCCTGCTGGAAATCTAGTAGGACCATGGTCCTGCTACAAGAGAAATTCAGCAGGAGTTTAAGAATGTACGCTGAAGAAGAAGATTAGAAACTGGCTTCACAGCACGCGGGACATTCCGATAAGTACTCCGCCCTCCGCTCCAGCAGCTATCCCAGTGTATATAGACTCAGAGACCCGATCAGGTGTTGATTGTGTGATCTTCGGGACTTTCCAACAAAATTTACTTTTCCTTCCCTCAGCTCTAGATACTCCCATTTCTAACATTCTCTGTATGTGTACATTCTCAGCCTCATTAACATCATCTTCATCCTGAAATGAATGTATTACTGCTTTCATTAAGTCTCCTTTATCTCTTCTCAGCAATGTGCCATCTATCGCCACATTGTCTGCTAATTAGTCAGCTCTCTCGTTTCCTCTGACCCCAGCATGACCAGGGCAGTATATCCATGTAATGCTCTGGACAACTGAGTTGTTCAATAAGTCCCCATGTAATGCTCTGGACAACTGAGTTGTTCAATAAGTCCCACCATTCTTTTCTTAGCATGAACTTTTATATCTTGCACAGCATGCTTTGAGAGTCTGTGAGTATTACCGAGTGTGTTGATGTATCAGTTATCAACCAATTAAGTGATGCTGTAACTCCCTCTATCTCCATCCTCATGATTGATGTGACAGTAGAATATGCTGAACATTTCTCAACCAATTTCACGCCATTTCTGTAGGCAACAAAACCCCAACCGCTTTTATTTGTGTTTCTGTTAACGGAGCCATCTGTGTATATAATTATGTTGTGGGTTCGAGTGTAGTCGGGCGAGTTCGTACACTGTATCCTGAGCCGTCGATTTTCGACACGCTTTATCTAGTTGTATTATTACTTTAGTCAGTGATTTCTTCTCAGTGTCTACCTCCACCCATTCACTGCCCTTTCTTATTTCTTCCAATTCACATACTCTTCGCAGTGTGTCTTCAGCCTCTGACATCCATGATCTGCCAAGCTTGATTCGTTTTCCCTTTGACTCATCTAGACGTTGGTGTAATGGGTGGTGGTTGTATTCTGTCACTTTAAGGTACGACCTACCTTGTGCTACCTGATGTCGCACTCTAATGCTGGGAAACTCATTCTCCCGACATAAAGTATTATCAAAGGTAACGGATATAAATGGATATCCACCGTATGGATGTGGAAAGCAATGGGAAACTACCACATTATTCCCCCAAGAAGAAAGTCATGGCGACACAAAATATTAGAGAGTTTAACAACCTGGCACGGTAAACAACAACGTTCCTGATAGATACTATTGGAGATAGAGAGCTGTAGAGAGCCATAATCGCTACACCAGCCGGCATGGCATCTGATGATGATGATATCCATAGGAAATACTGATGGCCTGGATTTATACAAATGCGATGGGGAGAGGGCGGAGGGACTGTGACACCGAGTACCGTGTTTGTTAGACCCAAAATCACTCTACCAGATCCACTTTGTACTCAGAAAATCACTCTACCAGACTCACTTTGTACTCAGAAAATCACTCTACCAGACTCACTTTGTACTCAGAAAAGTTTTCAAAATTATCATGAAAACAAGTAATAACCTTTTCCCCCCTTTATTTTGTTTTCCTTCTCCTGCGAGGCGGGGGGGGGGGGGGCTGCTAATTGCTAGGTCCGCCCTGGGTACCATGCACAATAAAAGAAATAGCAACCACAACTTCCTTTTTTTGACCTTTCATTTCCTTGCATAGATTATAAGACAGCCAACTCGAACAATCTCGGCGATAGAAAGAGTGAAAATAAGAAGGTAGAGAATAAAATCATGTTTGAAATGCGAAGATGGAATAGGGCGAATAAGTGTGTAAGATGTTTGCAGGATAAACATCCCCCTCCCTTCCCACACAACTTGTTAACCTGTCTCCGCCGTAAGTACACGTTTCATTATTCTGGTTAAGACTGGTCAGTGATTTGAGTGATTTGAGGTTAAAAATAATTTTGCCTTCTTCACTGGTTACTCTGTCCTCACGGAATGGTTGTTATATTTACATGTTTAACTTGTGCACGTTAGAAGAGTAGGTGTGAGTGCATTTGAGTAGGTGTGTGTATGTGAGTATAGGTGTAGTGTGTATAGGTGTGCGTGTGTAGGTGTGAGTAGTTGAGTGCAGATGTGATTAGGTATGTGTATGTGAATAGGTATTGAAACGTGTGAGTGAAATGCATATGAGTAGCTGTATGTATGTGAGTTTGTGTGTTCATCTATCTATCTATCTATCTATCTATCTATCTATCTATCTATCTATCTATCTATCTATCTATCTATCTATCTATCTATCTATCTATCTATCTATCTATCTATCTATCTATCTATCTATCTATCTATCTATCTATCTATCTATCTATCTATCTATCTATCTATCTATCTATCTATCTATCTATCTATCTATCTATCTATCTATCTATCTATCTATCTATCTATCTATCTATCTATCTATCTATCTATCTATCTATCTATCTATCTATCTATCTATCTATCTATCTATCTATCTATCTATCTATCTATCTATCTATCTATCTATCTATCTATCTATCTATCTATCTATCTATCTATCTATCTATCTATCTATCTATCTATCTATCTATCTATCTATCTATCTATCTATCTATCTATCTATCTATCTATCTATCTATCTATCTATCTATCTATCTATCTATCTATCTATCTATCTATCTATCTATCTATCTATCTATCTATCTATCTATCTATCTATCTATCTATCTATCTATCTATCTATCTATCTATCTATCTATCTATCTATCTATCTATCTATCTATCTATCTATCTATCTATCTATCTATCTATCTATCTATCTATCTATCTATCTATCTATCTATCTATCTATCTATCTATCTATCTATCTATCTATCTATCTATCTATCTATCTATCTATCTATCTATCTATCTATCTATCTATCTATCTATCTATCTATCTATCTATCTATCTATCTATCTATCTATCTATCTATCTATCTATCTATCTATCTATCTATCTATCTATCTATCTATCTATCTATCTATCTATCTATCTATCTATCTATCTATCTATCTATCTATCTATCTATCTATCTATCTATCTATCTATCTATCTATCTATCTATCTATCTATCTATCTATCTATCTATCTATCTATCTATCTATCTATCTATCTATCTATCTATCTATCTATCTATCTATCTATCTATCTATCTATCTATCTATCTATCTATCTACCTACCTAACTACATATCTATCTACCTACTTACCTATCTACCTATCTATCTATCCATCCATCCATCTATCCATCCATCCATCCATCCATTCTATCTTATCTTATCTCATCTCATCTCATGCCCGTGTGTTGCCGGGGTCCGAAAGGGGAGCAAAGAATAGCAACACTGTTTACCTTCCACGCATGTAGTAAAAGGCGACTAAGGAGGTTGTGGGATGGAGTTGGCTATCCCATATAGGGTCAGTGACCCAAAGCCATGCTGAAGTCGGATGTGTCAGGCCGAAAGGCGCATATATCGCAGCAATGCTGTAAACCATGACACAACTCATTCCGTTCTCCGGACTACATCCAGCTAATCTGCAGGAGTTTGAGAACGAACGCAGAAGAAGATCTCATCTCATCACCTAACCTTATCTTATCTATCTAATCTATCTTTTTGCTGAAACCCTTTGTTGCCTTTCGGCATCAGGGGTAGAAGAGTTTTCTGGAGACGGTCCTCTTGTGTGCTGACTATATTGCGGAATTTGTCACCTGGTTTAGTTCACTGGTCCATCGTTTTCGTGGTCGACCTCTAGGTCTGCCTTCGTTGTATCTGAGCAGCATAGCTTGCTGTTGTATGCTGTCTGATGGTAGCCTGCTGATGTGTGCAAACCATTCGAACTGTCGTCTCTTGATGTATTCTAAGATTGGGGTTGTGCCGGTTTTTTTGTTGGATGTCCTCATTCCTCACCCTGTCTCTTAACGATATTTCTAGGATTCTGCGTAAGCATGCCATTTCAGCTGTCACAAGTTTATGTTTGTCTTGCGCTGTCGTTGTCCATGTTTGGCTTTGGTAGCAAAGCGTTGGCATATTAATCGTTTTGAATAGTGTTCTTTTGCGTGTTTAAATCTACGTATTTGTTTCAGAAGATTGGTGTCATTTGTCCTTGGTATGATTTACTACATCTATAGTGTATTTCTTTGCTGCTCTTGGGGTATGTTGTTATATTACTTCCTAGGTATGTGAATTATGTCACTTGGTTAAGTCTGTTGTTTTCGATATATATATTAGTGTTTCTTTCTGTTCTTCCTATCTTCATTACTTCGGTCTTTTCTATATTTATTTTCATGTTAAAGGTATGGCATGTTTGATGTAATCTATCTATTTATCTCAATATATAAATATAAATGTATGTAAATGACTGTATGTAAATGAGTTGGTGTGTAAATGATTGGTTGTGTGAGTTAATGGTATGTGGCTGAGTGAGGATTCATATAATTTTTGTTACACCATAGCAAGCCCTTTTATATATTTAGATATGCATGCACTATAGCTCTTTGGACTAGTCGGCTGACCTGTGATGTTTATTTGTTAGCATTCTCCGGAATTACCAACGATGTGTTCTTGCTTCCTATGTGCAAAAGGTGTAATTTATCAGGACTATGTTTCATACCCAAGAGACTTCGGATTAATGCAATGCCGTTTGAAGAAGTTTTCTACATAGATAGGTTATACGTTACAAGGCGTGCTGGGAGTTTCCTTGGGTCATCCACTGTACATCTTTCATCAGGCGAGTTGCTTCGCAGTCGGCGAATCATCCCCCGTGTAAGAAAGCGTCATTCTCCTTTGTGCCCTTGGTTACGGAACACAATTTTCTATATATGAGCTATGTTCAGAAACGGGGACAGTCGAGTTAGACTAGGCTTCTACGTCCTCAAAGACAATCATCTGCTTCTCGCGAAAGTTGCCTGCAGTGTCAAGAATGTGAATACTACTGCGGCCAAAGAGTTTGAACAGTATGTGCTCTCCGACATGTAATCGATGCTGTTCCCTTGTGCAATGTATTCAAAACTTTTTTCCATACCCAGGAATGCATGCTCAAATTATCGTGACCAGTACCTTACCTTTATCATGATTCCTACTTTGATTTGGATCAATTTTGTTTGGACATTTACTATCTGACTCATCGCTGTGTGTTCTCAACGATGAACTACACTTAAACCGCCGACTGGTCTTGTGCTGGACAATTGGGATTTCGCTGTCACTTGATGCTATTCCTCTTACATAGAGCTGCCCTCGAGTCTGCTGCCTTTTGTAGAGTTATTCTAGATGATGTCACTACACCGTATCATCATCAGCTCATATCGGAACAGTATCATTGGCCGCTCCTCCACTGTATCTTCATTTCAACTGTCCGAGCTGGAATGCCTTTCGTTGCTGTAAGGCGAGAGTGCCACTGGCTGTGTCGGTTAAAAGATGCCGGAGATATTGTTTGTCTTTTTTTCAATAAATTCTCATTCCATCTAAAGTCTCCACACCGACACGATCTCTAAATGTGTTAGCCAGAAACACAACAAGATCCGCGGTATGTCTGTTTACAGTGTGCACCACGAGGAGGTACTTTTAAGATTTTGGTAATTTTAGAAACCTGGGAATCCCACGAAAACAATGAGAAACCCTGTGCACCCCAATATTTTAAAACTCAGGGAATACCACGAACGCAATGTGAAACCCTTTGCACCCAAATATTTTAAAACTCAAGGAATACCACGAAAGCAATGTTAAACCCTCTGCACCCCAATATTTCAAAACTCAGGGAATATACCACGAAAACAATGGTAAACCCTCTGCACCCCAATATTTTAAAACTCAGGGAATACCACGAAAGCAATGTTAAACCCTCTGCACCCCAATATTTTGTTGATACATACTTTTCGTTAATTGACCACACAAAATATACGCAATGGAAAATGGAACTAGTCTGATGAGCTAAGATGAATTACTTAGTCTACATGCCATATCTGGATACGGACTTCACTGTTGCTATGCCAACTTGACTTTGTCTTTCCTCACTACATCAAGTATTTAGGCAGGGACATCTTGATACACACTGAAATTTTACACTGTCACCAAAAAAAAGTCGGTTATCAACAAATATTACCAACATTTCCCTTGTAGTAAATATTCTTTTTTCAAAATTGCTCTACTTGCTAACCTTACACAACGTCACTCATCAGTTTCACTGTCGACACAGAGTGGCGCTAGTCAGTCCGGTCCGAGCATTGGAGGGGCGGCCAATGAAAACGATACGGAAAGATAGATGCATGGCGAGAGATATATTTAATAACTTCCATCATATAGAAGGATATCGTGAGCCAGAAACCAAGTTGAAATCGGATGTATTGGGTCGATAGGTGTGTATATCGCAACCATTCTGTAAAATATGTCAACGATGCATTCTGTTCTCCAAGCTAGATGAAGACAATCTGCAGGAGTTTGAGAACGAGCTTCAACAGAAGGGAAAAAAATAAGACGGGCTGTGACAACACAAAGTAATGGAGGTGTGGGTTGAGCTAATACTACCACCGCGAACTATGAACAACAATATATATATACCCCAGTGTTAGAAATATTTAGCAGATAATTGTCAGACGTTTGATTCCAAAAGAATATATGTAGAAATAAAGCTTTATTAGCCCATGTAATGTGCACAAATTTGTTTCGAAATTTCCAGTTGGAGCTTCGTTTTGCAACCTACTGGACAAACAATTAGAAGAAATAGTTGATGTCTTTGAGATGTGGATTACATAGAAGAATAGGGAGAACATCATGGAAAGAGAAGAAAACAAAGAGATTCTAACAACACTTAGCATGAAGAAAAAATTATTAAAAGAAATAAAGATCAATCAAATAAAGTATTTTGGACACATTAAAAGACATGCCACTTGTTAAGATCTTACTTGACGGTAAAGTCGAAAGAAGGCGAGCAGGATGCAGACAGAAATACAAGTGGGAGTGTAACATCACGAGATGGACAGGTTGCAGTCTAGCAGAGTGCATCACCAAACAAAAAAAATACAGGTGATGTTGGAGATCTGTTGCAGATAATATCTCGTAGCGGGAACACTACTTGATGATTTGCAACTTGCTTCGAAGACAAGTGGAATAACCATATTTGGACTTGATGAAACACGTAATCATGGATTATTTCCCTTCAGAAGCTTTTAAAACAATATTTGAAAGTCTAAGCATGAGTTGAAAACTTTTCTGTTGTCTTCTGTTATGTGATTAGTCTTTTTCTTCTTCTTGTTCTTCGTCTCCTCTTCTTGTTTCTCTCCCGTCTTATTTGTATTGCCTTCTGAATCCTCTATTGATTAGTAGGCTTTAGCTTGGTGATTTAAGATTCGTAACGGTGCATGAACTCGCCCAGCTACACTCGAAACCAAATGACATAATTATATACATATATATATATAATTATATATATGAGCCATCTGGCTCAGCTAACAAAAACACAAATAAAAGCGGTTGGGGTTTTGTTGCTTACAGAAACGGCGTGATGTTGGTTGAGAAATCTTCAGCATATCTCACTGTACATTGAGCATGAGGATGGAGATAGAAGGAGTTATAGCAGCACTCAATTGGTTGATAACTGATATACCAAAACACTCGGTAATACAGACTCTCAAAGTATGCTGCACAAGATATAAAAGTACATGCTGAGAAAAGAATGGTGGGACTTATTGAACAACTCCATTGTCCAGAGCATTACATGGATATACTGCCCTGGTCATTCTGTGGTCAGATGAAACGAGAAAGCCGACTTATTAACAGGCGCAATGTGGATTAGAAATAAAGTAGACTTGATCAAGGCAATAATAAATTCATTCAAGATGAAGATGATGTCATTGAGGCTGAGAACGTACACATACAGAGAATGTTAGCAATGGGAGTATCTAGAAAGGCGGGGGGGGTAGAAAAAGTCAATCTTTTGGAAGGCCCCGAATATCACGAATAGCACGCAATCAACACCTGACTGGGACTCTGAGTCTACATACACTAGGGCGGCTGCTGGAACGGAGAGCTAAGTACTTATGGGAATGCCTCACATGCTGTGAAGCTAGTTTCTAATCAAGATTCACTAGTCGAAAGATCATCCTCACTGCACATCGAACCATCGATCCATAAGAAATCGGATATCCTCAGCACATTCCTCAATATTTAGCGACTGACCTTACACCTACCGGTCTCCTATGGTTACCTGCAGAACGCTCTTGTTGTAAGAGGCCGTTAATGATGTTTAGGGTGTGGAGATGGCTGTTCCATTCTATAGAAGGGTAACGTGAAACCAAGCTGAAATCGGATGTATTGGGTCGAAAGGTGTGTATATTGCAACAAATCTGTAAACTATGACAACGAGGCATTCTGTTCTCCGAACTAGGTGAAAACAATCTGCAGGAGCTTGAAAACGAACGCAACAGAAGAAGAAAAATAAGACGGGGTGTGACAATACAATTTAATGGAGGTTGGGGTTCAGGCAATACTACCACCACGACCTCTGAATGTGTCCAGTTTATATATATATATATATATATATATATATATATATATATATATATATTATATATATATATATATATATATAGATATATATATACTATATAATACTATATATATATATATATATATTCGTGAGATATAAGGCCTGCGTCACAGATATCGACCGACCCGTTTTATTCGACTTGCTCATTGTCTGTCGACATCGTTATTTGTGATAGGCTGTATTTCTGCTTTCGCTGACCAGAAGTGAAATAACTTCGAGTTACTCAATAACAGAGGTAAGGAGATACCAAAATTAAGATATAAAAGTGATGCAACACTGCTTACCACAATAGAAAAGGCATTGAATACACATACATTCCAACAAAGAGCAAATTGAAAAAAACAAAATCTATCTCTAAACGAAAATACGACCAAGATTATGACAAGCGACAAAACCACTAACATGTTCTCGATCAATAACAGAGAACTATAGCGAGTTCCCAGTTTCAAATGCCTTGGTTCTTTTATAATCAGCCGACCGTGTGTTGCCGGGCCCGAAAGGGGAGCAAAGAATATCAACACTGTTTACCTTCCACGCATGTCGTAAAAGGCGACTGAGGTTATGGGATGGAGTTGGCTGTACCATCCCATATAGGTTCAGTGACCCAAAGCCATGCTGAAGTAGGATGTGACAGGCCGAAAGGCGCAGATATCGCAGCAATGCTGTAAACCAAGACACAACACATTCTGTTCTCCAGACTACATCCTGATAATCTGCAGGAGTTTGAGAACGAACGCAGAAGAAGAATGAGCAGCAACGGGATTTACTTTGAAGAACTCAGGTAGATGTTGGTCACTGCTTCAAATAAACTGATACTAATGAAATCATATAGCTGAGCTGCGACAACGTACACAAAAAATAGCCTCTCATCTCCGCCGTTGGTGTCGCAGACACCAGATGTTGATCAACCAGTTGTTGATTTTTAAAGGAACAACTGATCCATTAAGGTGATTTAAAGTCCTTAAATTTCATGTTGACAGTTTGAGAGTCTAAACATGATGAAAGAAATAAGCATGTAAGCATGCAGACCTATATAGTTTTAAATAAGGAGGAGGTTTTACCTATTAAAAAAAAAGTAAAAGTTTTTCGTCCGACTTCTTGTCTTTTTTTAATGAGAAAATTGATATTATTTTGGGAAAATCCTTGTTGTTTAGATGGAAAGTGGGCTGCTCTCATTCTGGCTAAGTTCCTAATACTAAAAGCCATGTTCTAATTTCAACCCCAAAGCCCTCCCATTTATCTACGGGCTTGCGTGCTCGATCTTATTTTAGCATTAGTCCTAAGTAAAAGGGCTATAACACTGAACAACACGTGAACTCGTGGACAGCTGCGCTGCGCTATTTACATTGCGTTATTATTCCTAGAATGGATAGCTCTCAAAAAGTAGAAGGTGTTTTGAAGAAAGAACAGATGAAAAACCTTGTAAGTTATTTGTATTTGTGAAGATAATTTTAATGGTGTATTACTATATTCCTCCAACAATTTAGATATATAATATAAAATAACTGGAAAGCGCTAATTTACAGTCACTGAATCGCGAACCATATTACTGTTTCCAGTTGAATAAGCTACATTCGTAGTTAGAGGTGTAGACCTACTGTTCCGCTGGGACGGTGATATTTGGAAATCCACAATGTGTCTTCATTACAAAAACACGGAATAATAATCTCCGTTCATTCTCAAACTTCTGCTGATAGTCTGGAGAGTATGTTGACATTCATAATTTGCTATGATATCTGCGCCTGACACATGCGCCAACAGCATGACTTTGTATCTATGATCTTTTGTGGGATGGAGCAATCAGCCTCATCTCGAAACCTCCTATTCGTCTCAGGCATGACATGCATTACATATTCCTATAGAACTTTATAGAACACAAGACAAATGTTGCCTATTTTTCGGCAGCAAATAAACAAAATTGCAGGTTATCAAGACCGACTTTTGGCAGTGGTGAAACAGTACATTTGTTTGGTTTGAACATGTAATGAGACATGACTCGCTTTCTAAAATTATTTGACAAGGAACAGTCACGCCGAAGTGAAAAGGAGGAGAGGTGACCAGAGAACGTCCTGGATTGATAACATCAAGGGCATGATTTTTCTACTCCTCGGAATGGCTGAGAGGATAGATTTGTTTAGAGAGATTTTTGAGCTGATGTATTCAGTGTGGCACCCATACAACCCTGACAGGCTATGAGTCTTATTATATGATATTTTCAGCCATGTGAAATATCCTGGAGGGGAGAATTAAAAGAAGGATGCTGATGGTAATGACGTAATCCCGTTAGCTGTGAGCAGGTAGCTCTTGGTAGCCCATATCATTCTTTACAAAAGTGCAGATCATCTTCAGTTGAATAACCAAAATGACGTCCCAGCTCCTACGCTATAGTTTGTTGTTTTAACAACATGCTTGTGTTAGGGGTTTATGGATATAGGCCAATATTTAGTCCCTGATTCCATTATCATATATGAATGTATTCCAGGGTCATCACATTTAACCAGAAGTATAGAGTATTCCAGGGTCGTCGCATTCGACCAGAAGTATAGAATATTCCAGGGTCTTCACATTCAACCAGACACTTAGCATATTCCGGGGTCATCACATTCAACCAGAAGTATAAAATATTCCAGGCTTGTCACATTCAACCAGAAGTATAGAATATTCCAGGGTCATCACATCCAACAAGAAGTATAGCATATGCCAGGGTCACCACATTCAACCAAGAGTACAGTATATTCTAGTGTCATCACATTCAACAAGAAGTTTAGAGAATTCCAAGGTTGTCACATTCAACCATAAGTATAGCATATTCCAGTTTCATCACATTCAACCAGGAGTATAGCATATTCCTCTGAGTCAACTGGTTAATAATTCTTCCGTTACCTTTATTGACTTATCTACAGTGATGGTACTTCTGGCATTCCCAGCCACCGAGGAATCTGCCACAGAAAACAAAAGGGTGAAATGTCTCTCAGGCCCTGCACCTCTTTGTTGTCATCCATGGGAATTATATGATAACAGTCAATGGTAGGAAATTGAAACAAGACATATATTTAACACATGAGTGTGGGGAACAACAGGACACACAACATGCAACATTTATAGCTGTGAGATAAGACATACATTTAACACATGAATGTAGGGAACAACAGGACATGCAACTTTTATAACTGTGAGACAAGACATACATTTAACACATGAGTGTGGGGAACAACAGGACAGACAACATGCAACATTTATATCTGTAAAGATGAACCTTGTAGGGATTTTCACTATATATCATTGCACGTGTGTTGCAGAGGCCAAAAGAGGGAGAGAAAAAATATCAAACATTGTTTACCTTCCATGCATGTTATAAGACATGAATAAGGAACGTATGGGGTGGAGTTGACTGTTCCATCTAACATAGGGTCAAAGTGACCCAGAAGCCATGTTAAAGTCTGATGTGTCAGGCGGAAAGGCGCAGTTATATCAAAGCTGTAAACCATGACACAATGCATTCCATTCTCCGGACAACATTCTGCTAATCTGCATGAGTTTGAGAATTAATGCAGAAGAAGAATAAAAATTCATGTCATTTAGAAGAAGTATAGGGGCATAGTGGTAGATCTTGTATGCCACTGGTAAGACATGCATACCTTCCTTATAATGTGATATACGGAAGATTATATAAAATATAATCCTGGTAATGTGAGGTAGATGTTCTTCTGCATAAAATGAATATGTACTACTTATACCTACCCCTATACCCTTCCCATTTTTATTGAAAAATCAACTTTTGAATATATAGGCTTACAATAATGCAACAATAATTATTAACTTATTGGATTGGGCTGGGAAAAAAATATTTACTAAATTCTGTATATTTCAATTTCAGAATAATACAATATGCAAACACAATGTACAGGCCCAGCCTACTCTAACTCATTTCTGTCCAAAAACCAAATACAGGCCCAAATTAATTGTAATGTTAGAACAAGGCAAAATGATTGAACATATTGGCCACTGATATCATGAACTTGTTTTTCCAAACCCACCAGAACATTCCACAGAAATTACCAAATGATGATGAGCTATTAAAGGAGCTCGTGTAAAGCTATTCGAACGCTCACTTATTATGTTCCTTGCGGCTGGCACAGACGATCATATATATATTACTCTACCCCCAACATTACGAATTAAACTTTGTGAATCTCTCAGAATATTAGAAGAATGGAAACATTTTACAGATTAATAAGTAATACATTTAATGTGTATTTTCCTTCCAACATTAAGTGCTTGCAGCACATATAGATTTGCATGGAAGTTACATCACTGGTGTAGACATTTATAAAAAAGAACTGTGATTGTTCTGAAAATTGAATCCCTACTACAACTATGTTATCCTAATATAAATTTTTGTTACAAAGTATATTCCGAGTGGTAATCTATGGTTGTGAAACATAGACACAACAAACCAGCAGCAAAGAAAATAGCTGCCTTGAAGATGAGATACTACAGAAAGATTTTGAGAATACTATGGACATAGAAAAAATCAAATAAGGAAGTGAGGAGAATGGTAAACATCAAAGAGGGCTGGCTTTTTAATAACACTATTACAAGAATGGTGAGATTCTTTGGACATATCAAGAGAGACAATGGTATAGAAAGGGTACTAATGGAAAACATGATTGATGGTAACAAAGGTAGAAGTTGACTACAAATAAAATGGAAAACAGACATGTCAGAATGTTTAAAGATGATACTGGCAGAGGCAGATCAGCTGATCCAAGTTTGCAAAGAGTTTAGAACAGTTGTAAGAAAGACTAGAAAAGAATGTCACTTGATTATGTATTTGTTACAAAAACTAATTGTTGTTTTCAATACTGCTGAGGTGATCTACTCTTGGTAGCTCAATGCCATTCTTAAAAAAGTGCAGGTCTTCTGAAGTTTATTTAATGATCCAGATAGTGAATTAAGTAATTGCTAAGGTTTTTGTGTGAGTTTTTTTTGCTTTGTTTTTGAGAGGGAAGGGCATTCAAATAAGGTGTTCGGCTGTTTTGCTGGGATGACAGCAATATCTACACATGGGTAGTTACTGGTGCCTAATATTGTTTAAATAGCTGAAAAACAGTTTAAATTGACTCTAGCATGTCCTGTCTCAAATATAAGAGATTTATTTCTTCTGCAAAGTATATATATATATATTTTGTCATTGTCATGTGGTTGTATCATTGAATTAAATACACTGACCAGTTAGCCATGTACTGTATCATTTCATTAAATACACTGACCAGTTAGCCATGTACCAATATGTTCTACCAGATTTTCTTTGTGTTGTTTGTGAGAATGTGTTAAATCTTTCTATTGTAGATTAATCTTATGTGACACTAGATGTCTGTAATTTTGTAGCAACTGTTTCATAACACATAAATTTGTATGTTTACTTTGCAGTCCAATTCTAACTTGTCAGTACAGGAAATAGAGAGGTATGTGTTTGTCTAAGTTTTTCATATATGCTGTTTACTTCATCAAATTTATAGCAGCTTGTTTTACAGTTTTAGTTTTTCATATAGGCTGTCTGCTTCATTAAATTTATAGCAGCTTGTTTTACACTGCTGATTTGTATAGCCAAGCAAATCACACAATTTTTGTAAAAGTGTGAACATTTCAATTTTCTAAGATATAAATGTTTCCTTGTCATCAGGGTCATCACTAAATTCAGAAAAAGATGATCTTTGTTATTTTGCCACGTTATGAAACTGGGAGGTATGGATAACATAGTTACAAAGACAAAGATTGAAAGCAAAAAAGTAATGTAACAATAGTGTGAGAAAATAAGATATATTTTAACATCAAGTGGCATGGCATTGAGTTAAAAATGATCCTGATACACAGTACTAGAGATATATATTTGTGAAGATACATGATTTCCTATGCTAGTTGACATGGCACTTGATGATAATGAATATTGAGCCACTAAAGATGCATTTATTACTGTGGAGCCCTACAGATCTAATTCCCTTAATGGCCAAACTACATAAGTAAACGTTAAACTTTTATGGAATCCAAAGTAATAGATTTAAAAAAATTATTCTATGGAACTAATCCTCTTATATTTCAGTACAAATGTTGGTGCTGAAGGTCTTTATCAATCTTTTTAATGCAATTAAATTAATTATAAATAAATCATCCATCCATAAACCCCTAAACTGTCAGGGTTGTAGAAGTATTAAATTTGATGAATCAACACATGGTCCTCCACTGAGTTATATCTTCACCAATGTACATAAGCTTTGGAAAAAAATGGACCTGTCCTGTCTTTAATATTGCCTGTTCATGATTTTATTTGACCTTCTTTGCTTATTTTACTGTTCCTTGCAAGGTCAATTTTGACAGGAAATTATTTCAGCTTACATGTTCAAAGCGTGCAAGTTTTTATCATTTTACTACTGAAAGTAACATTCTTGTGAAAAGGGACATTCCTTCATGGTATTTCTGTGGGCCATACTTAAAGCAAAATCATTATCAGATTCTGCATGTAATTTATTTCAAAATTTTTTTTTTAAAAGAATTGTATTTGAGTGTGCACTGGGTCATACTTATATTATTTATAATTTTATTTGTGCTCACCAAAGATGAGAAGTTTTAGGAGTGAGATGGTCTGTTATTCATACATGCCCGCAGACAAGGGGAAAGGGAGTAGGATTGCATTGTTCAAACCACCCTCTTCAGAAAATAAGACATGACATTTATTATTATTAAACAGTAAAAATATTAAGGAAATTATCCCCCCCCCCATCTGATTTATATCAACAGCTCTGTTATCATCATCCTGGGACTCTTCAGATGTTGATATTAAATGAGAAACATTCTGTGCAATGTTCACAGAGAAATATTCCATGCAATGTTCATAGAGAAATATTCTGTGCAATGTTCACAGAGAAATATTCCATGCAATGTTCATAGAGAAATATTCTGTGCAATGTTCACAGAGAAATATTCCATGCAATGTTCATAGAGAAATATTCTGTGCAATGTTCACAGAGAAATATTCCATGCAATGTTCATAGAGAAATATTCTGTGCAATGTTCACAGAGAAATATTCCATGCAATGTTCACAGAGAAATATTCCATGCAATGTTCACAGAGAAATATTCCATGCAATGTTCACAGAGAAATATTCCATGCAATGTTCACAGAGAAATATTCCATGCAATGTTCACAGAGAAATATTCCATGCAATGTTCATAGAGAAATATTCTGTGCAATGTTCACAGAGAAATATTCCATGCAATGTTCATAGAGAAATATTCTGTGCAATGTTCACAGAGAAATATTCCATGCAATGTTCACAGAGAAATATTCCATGCAATGTTCACAGAGAAATATTCCATGCAATGTTCACAGAGAAATATTCCATGCAATGTTCACAGAGAAATATTTTGTGCAGTGAGGTATCACAATTGCATGTACAATCTATGTGCTAAGGTGTTATATTGAACCAATAATTTTCTATGAATGCCAAGCTTGTCAGCTAATAAGTTCAAAGTAAATGAAATACTGCTGAGATCTGATTTATGAGATGAATAATTAATATTCCAATGGCATCTAAGAAATCTAATGTAGAGGTACTCAGAAAGTTAAAAGTCTTGTCTTGTGTTGTCTTGTCTTATCCATATGTGCTGTTAGGCATCATAGGGAGCTGAAGAAGTCTTCTTTCTTTAGCTAACTGTGATGCCGCTGCCATAGTGCAGCTTTGATGTTCCATTTTTTTCTCTGATGTGATCTATCCATCTTCTTCTGGGTCTTCCCCTGTGTCTCTTTTTCAGATTATCTTTTATTGAAAGCTATCGATGGAACGCGATCTGGTTCCATTATTATTAGGTGGTTGAACCATTTGATCTTTTGTTAGAGATCAAGAGTTTTAAGTTAAGACTAAAGAAACAAATTAGAGATAAAATTAGAGAAAGTCAATATTCGTATTGAAATTAAAGAGAAAAGTGATGATGGCCTTTTGTGTCTTTACAGATGGTCAGGAAGCAGGACATTGTAAATTGCAGAGAGGCACAAGGTCAATACATTTCACAATGACTGCTGGCCTTGGCAGGTTTTATGGAGAAAATGCTGTGCCCATTTGCATTTATTCCCTCTCAGCTTGTTTGATTAATTACAATGGAAAGGCAATAGCAATATGCTTAGAAACAAGCAGAACTGCAGGAAATCTGGAAGATGGTTAAATAAACCATCAACTATCTTAGGGTCTCCTCTCTGAATTTACTGTGGTGGTTTACTCCCTTATCCTAAGGCTACCCCATGCTAATCTGTTAGGCAGCGGTGGAAAAAAAATTAGTAATATTTAAACATTTAGTTAGTTAGTTTCTTTTGGGACAAAGATGGCACATAGGACAGTAGTCAATTCTTTCCTTGGTGAGCGCCTTGTTGCAGATTGCTGTAGTTCATATATAAAGTCTCAGTTAATATGCCTTGGTTTCACAGGTTGGAACAGAATATACAACATGATCAACAAACAGACTTTTGGTACATGCAAACACAGTCGATTGTCATTCTCATTGTCACGCTTGCTATTGCTCAAATTATTCTCCTCAGTTGGAAGAGAAGACATTTTAAATCTTACCAGGTATTGTTGCATTTAAATAAAAACAATATGATCTTATTTAGAACAAATGGCATTTACAATGTTATTATGCTGAGTGTTTAGATAAGTGTGGTCTATTGTCTATCGCCAGGTGGATGAGGGTCAGAATATTCACACTTACCGTTAAGTGTAGGGGTTGTTACTGGGAGCTTTAGTTGTCTATCCAAGGCCAGATGTGTTGCCTTGGTTGTGTTGAATCTGTATTTGTTCAGTGTTGTCTTGATGTTTTCTATTCATCATGTTCTATGTCTTCCTCTGGCCTTGTATCCAGATCTTATGTTATATTTTTTTGTCGGTAGTTGCTTAGGCCTATGGTTCATTCTCAAAAGGTGTCAAAACCATTTTATTTGTTGTTTCTCAATGTATTCTGTGCATGGTCTTATACAGATTCTTCTCCTGGTTTCATCATTTCTCATTGTTTTCTAGTTTGGTCACTCTTTTTTGCCATGTTGTATATAATCCAAAGTAGTTTTGTGCGAAGAAGTTTGGCAAACCTCGGTTGACATTATTTATCAAGTCTGTTTTTTTGTCTTGTTTTTGCTTCCTGATGAAGGTCATCAAACCATAAATATTTAATTTGTCCTTGTATAAAAAGTTTATTAGATATTATTGCATCATTTATAGGAAGTAATACTTTTTTCCTTACTTACTTATCATGTCACCTGCTCTGTGCTGCTTATTAAATGCTTGCACAACAACATCATTTTTTTTCTTTCTCCTACAAATTGGATTGAAAATCATTCATGACAATATTTTTCAACAATAGTTATCACAGTTGAAAGAGTCAAATGCGAGATGGAGCTTAATCAATAATATAAGAAAAAAGGCAATCTTCATCTTTTGGCCATGCTATGAGACAAGGAGGGTTGGAGAACATAGCCACAACAGGCAAGATTGAAGGTGACAAGATGTGACAATATTAGACAGTTTAACAATCTGGCATGGCAGGGAAACAACAACGATTCTGATACATAATAATGCAGATAAAAAGCTGTAGAGAGCCATGATCACCTATGCCAGCTAGCATGGCACCTGATGATGATGATGATGATAATGAGTCATCACAGAAGTATATATAGTAACATGGACTCTCACAGAGTTTTTAGGGTGAGTGAGTTATTAAATTAACTTTTTGTTGTATTGGTTCATAATTTTCTTCTAATACTTGCTAGTAATTTAGTAATATCAGGAAGTCGGATCTGTTGACATACTTTGATTTATGCTATGAGCACCACATATAGTAGTAGTAGTAGTAGTAGTGGTAAAATATTTCAGAACCCTTTAGAGTCTTAGGAGGTGCATCAGAGGATGTTTTAGCACATAGAGATCTTCACTTCTCCCATAGTTTGTGCTTTGGACAAGTTTGTAGATTTAAAGTCATGTACATTCCTTGCTGTTGTCATTCCGTGGTTTCTCTGTTCCCCCACTGCTCTTCCACCCTCCACTGTTTCCTGCAGGAATGTTATAAACATGAAGCCATGTTGGGTGACATGCCACATCAGCTTCAAGGATATAGACCATACCTTCCAAGGTCCATTTTAGTATCTTGTTACAACAGTAAAATTGAAAGAAAAAACATTATAAATCTGTATCACCTTGAAGTCTTTAATTTCTCTACAGAGAACCACCCTTGTGGGTTTGTGGCTACTTCCAATCACGATAAGCCCTTATGATTAACTGGATGCGTTTCTGTATTATCTGGGCGATGTTTTCTGTGATCACATCGTTTGTTGTATACAAGGCATCAAGAAAGCCATTGTCAGGGTCCACACCTAGGTGAGTATCATTTATTTATTTTCTTTCCTTTATTTTTAGTACTATAATCCTATCTTTTGAATAATAACTTGTGCTTTACTTATATGTATATATATATATATATATATATATATATATATATATATATTATATATATATATATATATATATATATATATATATATATATATATATATATATATATATATATATATATATATATATATATATATATATTTATATATATATATATATATATATCAAGTGACATATTTTTTCAAGAACGTTGTTTTCATCGTGGATACTCTGAACGACTCTCTGTCCCAGGCAACCAGGCCTACATTGGCCAGAGACATGTGCATACATTCTTTATTGTCACTGGTCCATTGTCTTCTTGATCTTCCTCTCTCACCTGGTACTCTGCCCTTTAGAATCAGCCTTTCAATACCATCTGTCACTTTTAAGTGTTCAAAATACTGTAGCTTCCTTCCTATGATGGTATTTTGAAGCCACCATTCATTTAGTTCCAGTAATTTCAAAATTTCAATTATCTTCTTTTTCTCCGTCCATGATATTCATAGGATCTTTCTGTAGCACTTCATTTCAAATGAATTTATTCTTTTGGATATTGTCTTGTTTAAAGTTCAAGTTTCACATCCATATGTTGCCACTGAGAAAACATATGATCTCAAAATGGTTACATTAGTGTCGTTATTACTACTTTGCCACAGCTTTCTCATTTGTATTAATTTCAGTGTTGCAATTGCGAGTCTTCTCCTAACTCTCAACTGAATAATCTCCAGAACTGTTTATATTTGCTCCCAGATATTCAAATTTATTTACACATTCTAGTTCTTTATTGTCTATGTTGATTATCAGTTTGATCTTTTTTTTTGTCTGTTGTCATAATTTTTGCTTTCTGTGCATTTTATATATAGATTTTGGATCCCGCTGTATTTCTTTGTTGTTGTGATTAGCTGTTTCACTCCCTCAGAATGTTTAGTAAGGAGGACTGTGTCTTCTGCACATTTATTTCTGGAAACTGGTACCCACCGATATGTAATGTATCAAACTCAATTTCCTCTAGTTCTTCTCTTACATTTCTCATTATATTCTCTGCATAGATGTTAAAAAGGGAATAGAGTGCAACCGCACCTTTCCCACTACACTTTGAACAGTGAACCATTCAAATGTTTCTCCTTCCACTCTTACTGCTTCTAGTTGTTTTGTTGTTTGTAATATAGTGTTTCGATAAGATTGTATATATGTATATATATATATATATATATGTATGTATGTATGTATGTATGTATGTATGTATGTATGTATGTATGTATGTATGTATGTATGTATGTATGTATGTATGTATGTATGTATGTATGTATGTATGTATGTATGTATGTATGTATGTAGTGTAGTGTAGTGTAGTGTAGTGTAGTATAGTGTTTGTATGTATGTATGTATATATCTATATATATATATATATATATTGATGTATATATATATATATATATATATATATATATATAGTTTCTCTCAAGGAAACTCGAACAAAACATTTAGTTCTAAGGAACAAGAAAAAAATGAGGGTCAAACACCCTTCTTAGATGTTTCCCAAAAAATATCACAATAAATCTTACAAAATCCGGGAGATTAATTTAAAAAAATAAATAAAGTATGTATTTTGGTATCTCCTGTTTCAAATCAAATGATTCATGTTTACCTTTACGAAAATAATTAATCTCACTGATTTTGTAAGATTTATAGTGATATATTTTGGTAAACCTCTAAGAAGGGTGTTTGGACCCTCATTTATTTCCCTTGTTTCTTAGTACTAAATGTTTTGTTATAGTTTCCTTGAGAGAAGAGTTTCCTAGTTTCCTTGAGATCCCTCCACCTTCTTATCTACGGGATTGATCTGCATTGTTGATTGTCTGCTGAAGTATTTTGTGCTTTGATTTTCCATGACATAAGTAGTCACTCCCCCATACTCCATTCACATCCTAGTCACCTCATACAACACACATGGCAATTGAGTGTTACTGTTCTGTCCTCCCATTTCAGACATAGGAAACATATGCAACACTAGATAATCTGTGATTTGTAGTTGTCCTGTTGTATAAATAAGAATTCAGTGTCAGCCAAGTATTGATTAATTATACTTACAAGAATGGTACATATTTTATTGCGAGAAACATATTTAATGATCAGAAAGAAGCAAAATGGGCAACAGCTGGGATAGAGAGAAAGAATGTACTTGTCCTTGAAGAAGGTAATTTTGTTTAGTTATCTCTCCATTGTGTCCAGATTTATCTTTGTATAGAAAGTATTTTTGAAGAACTGACTTTCTTGCTCATTATGCTTCTTCTTGTTTGTTCATTCTCAAACTCCTGCTGTTTGCAGAATGTAGTCCAAAGAACATAATGAGTTGCATCCTGGTTTACAGCTTGACCTCAATATCTGTGCCTTTCAGCCTTATGCATATGACTCCAGCACTACTTTCGAGCCACTGACCTATGGATAGGACAATCAACTCCATCCTCAAATCTCCTTTGTCACCTCTTATGCCATGCATGGAAGGTTACAGTATTACTTTTTAAAATCTCTTTTTGAGCTCCAACAATACTCAGGTGCTTACATTGATGTTCTAATCTAACATAACACTAAATCTCAATCAATGAATATATAGATATATTTTCCATACATTTTTGCAAATGTAAATATAATGGCCAATTTAATTAAACATCTATTGTCCAACTTTACAGCGGTAAAGGAAAATAACTAAATGAATGTGTCTGCTTTGAAGACAAGCTCCAGAAATAGAAGTAAATTGTTTTAGAAAGAATTGAAAAATACTAATAACAGTGATGATTTAAAACTGCTTTACAGAATATTGATATTCTTAGCAGATTTATGTTATTGAAGATATTTACCGGTATTTGACTTCTATTAAAGACTGCAATACATTCTGTATAACTTACATTGCTAATGCCTCTTTTTTTGACATTGTGAAGCAGCAGACATTTTCCTTGAACATTATAAATCTATTTTTGATAAAGTCTTAGATGTGAATTTATTTGTATTTTTTTTCCTTCCTTCAACTCTTTTCACCCACTTTCCTCTTTTTATTACAGTCTATTCCATACTCTCCATTTTATATTCTGTCTTAATTCCCCATGTCTTTTACTACCCTTTTATTATTTTTATCTTTCTCTCATTCATTTTCTTCCTGTCTCTTCTCATACTTTCTCTCTCCATAATTTCTGTTTTCTCCTACTCTCTTCACTTTCCTCTCTTTTTCTCTTTCTCCCCATTTCACACCACCACTTTTACCTTATTATTTTTATTCCTTCTCGTGCTCCTATCAAACCCTCTCATTTTCTCCTCACAAAAAACCTCATTTTCAGTATATCAAACATCACACATATAATATTATACAGTCAGATACTAATCAATAAGGAGAGTAATTATATCATAAATATTAATATCAGCATCCACCTGTGACACCAGTAAAACCCTATAACAAGAGATTAGGAGTTAACCAACACAATAAATATGGTAAACATATCTGACATAATGAATTCATTGTCCCTAGTTTACACACCTGACTCCTCTCAGATCTTATATTGTGTTACCTGCATATGCATAGGAACATGTTATAATCTGGTGACTACAAATATTAACTAGCAAAATAAATATTAAATATTATCAGATTAGATGATGCACAATCTTGGCATTAAAGTTTGACTATAATGAAACTTCAGCTAATTCTATGTCTAGTTGTAGCTCTTGGTTTTATATATAAAAATTTTTTTAATGGTTAGTACTGCATTTTTCCCATTTGGCAGTTACAGGGAAATTTCGAGCGGTTTGTGTCTGCCGAAGACGGATGTGCTGGATATGAAACATCATAAACCGTATGTGCGCAAATACAACAGCGACACAATGCATTTCCATTTCTCTGGATTACATCCTGTTGGAAATCTAGTAGGACAATGATCCTGCTACAAGAGATTCCAGCGGGAGTTTGATAATGAACGCTGAAGAAGAAGAAGAGTGGCTTGTGTGATGAAGGCCAAATGCCCTTATTGTCACCACATCATGTTCAGTGTGGATATTTTTAATTTACACTCTGACAGAAAAAACTCTGTGCTTACCAGGGATCGAACCCTGGACCTCATGGGTGTGAGACCAAAGCTTTAACCTCTCAATTATTGAGACTAATTCTACACTAATTCTTGGTTATGGTGTGTTGAGAAATCTAGGAAGAAGTTTGATGAGAGATGAAAGATGACTGATAGATTGGCATACTGGATATTACAATATCAGTGTGAGGACATACTGTTATGACCCTGATTAAAATTATTTTCTGACAATGTGTATTATTTTTGGTGGTTTTTGGTAAATGCAATACCGGTACCATTTTGTTTATAAAGATATCAAAATAGTTTTTGTGCATGTAACTAAAGGAGTGGATAATCATGTTGTTTTTGCACTTGTATGTGTGATGTGACAGTTGTGAACAAGTTGTGACATTGAAAAATTGGAGGGGAAAATCTCAAAACTACAATTTTTAAAATTGCAAAAATAATTTCTTGATGCACGTTATATTTAAACAATGTGTGACAACGCTGATAAAAATCTTCCTAAATACCTATTCCTGTTATATATATGTTGTTATATATCAAACTAATATAATATGGACTGAACAAACTAATAAAACATGAAGAAATCCCATGCATATTCCGTCCGTTCAACACTGTGTCTAGGTTTACATACAACATAATTATTTTCCATGCCAACACATGGCATCCCAGGTAAATATTGTTTTTGTGTTATTCATTGAATAAACAAACATTCTTATAATATCAATCAATCAATAAACCCGTAACCCTTCAGCATCGTAGGGGTACCACATTGGATGCCTCAGCACACAGAGTCCTCCAGCGAATTCTATTCTCAGCGATGCGAATGAGTGTGGAAATATCTTGCCCTGTCCATTCCTTGATGTTGTCTGTCTTATAATATAACAACAACTAAAACATGTAAAACATGTACTTTCCATGATGATCACTTACCATGCTACATGATCGGTACTACATTTGATAATGAAATATGGCATTGAAAATCAACATAATTAGCTCTAGAATTTTGGTAAATAAAGCAATCAGCATTCTCCTTCTTATAATCGTAATATGTAATGGAATTTTACCTTTAGACTGTGACATATTCCTAGCTTTCTGAGATGGGAATTCTATGTTTGTGAGCTTAACTTCTTGTGATTCTGTAGTCAGGAATCGGGGAATAGCAACGGAGGTGGCTGGAGATGCAGACAGATAACATAATGTCATTTGCATTTCTAGATGCCTATGAGGTCCATAAGGGCCAGACAAATTAACAGCTAAAGTTGTCCAGGTAAAGTTTAGAAAAATAATCTAAAACTTTATATTTACTTACTCCAGGTTTTCAATACGCCTTTGATTTTCTTTTTGTATTCTCCCTATTGCTTCTCAAGTGCCCTCTCTTGTTTCTCTAGTGCTTGCTGCTGTTTGTTATAAGAACTGACACATTGTACTCTGGGCAAACCCATATTGCCTAGTCTCCCTCAGCAAACATTGAAGGGTGTGCTTGCTGATAATTCATTGATTGAATATACTCTTTATTCTGTCCCATAAGTTTCTAGTCCATTCATTCTCAAACTCCTACAGATCAGCAGGATGCAGTCAAGAGAATGGAGTGCATTGTGTCATGGTTTACAGCTTAGCTGTGTTATCTTCACCTTTCAGCGTGACACATACAACTTTAGCATGGCTTCTGCGTTACTTTGACCCTATATGGGATAGGATGGCCAACTCCACCCCAAAACCTCCTTAGTTGCCTGTTATGAAAGGTAACAGTATCACTATTATTTGCTCCCCTTTTGGGACAGAAAATAATGTTTAACCAGCGTGCAATAGAAACCATCAGTATACAAACTTTTTACCATGTGCTAGGTGAGGCTGAGCACCTATTGATTTTCCTAGAGTGCGATGATATATGTTGACAACCATACCCTTGTGAGTAAGAGACTTTAAAATATGGCATAATTGGACAACACATGGACAGAATAATTTTCTATGCCTATTTCTTTATTAAGGATACATGTAAATATATATGCATAGAATTTCTTTAATTTCTTTTTTGATGGTAGCATATGCTCTTTTAAATTAATTTTTTATATTTTTCTTTTTAATGATAACAGATGGGTGTACAAATGGTTCCTGTTTTTACACAAAGTCAGCTATGCATTAGGAATCCTGGGTTATCTTGTCATTTTTCTGACATTCTTGAAATTAAATGTGTTGGTGTCAGTTGAAACAAAAACTGCAATAGATTTTAGCCTTCATCTGTTGTTCTACGGTTTGTACTTTGGAGTTGTGGCTAGAGATTTAGCAGAAGTCTGTGCAGACACAATGGCAGCACATATGGGGGTAAGTTGATAATCAAAATTTACATATCAAGGGAAAAAAATTAAAGAATATGGTGCACTTTCTAATTATGTATTTCAGTCATTTTTCATGTTGATGCTTCGGCAGAAACATTGACAGGGAGCAGACTATGAAATATCTAGGCATTACTTTTGATAGAAGTCTATCTTTTGCAAAACTTGTGGAAAATGTAATTTCACAAAACTTGTGGACAATGTCATTCAGAAAGCTAGGAAGGGTGTCAGTGCAGTCAAAATCATGGCATCTGCAGAGATTCCACAACGAACCCTTTTTCAGATGATGCAGGCAATGGTATTATCTGTGTTGGACTATGGTTACAGTTTACTTACACAGTCAAAAACACAGGTGGATAGACTAGAGAGAGTTCAAAATGAGGCCAGGAGAGCTGTCCTAGGATGCACAAGAGATACAACTATCACAGCTATGAAGTTTCTCATGATACACCTATCACAGCTATGAAGTTTCTCATGATGTTACATTGGAGCAGTGATCTGGGATTTAATTCTGAAACACTACACCAGTCAAGGGATTAAACCAGGAAAAACACCATCTGAGAAACTAATAGAAATCATTAGTTCCTGTACTCTAGTGAAAGTATTACAGAGAAGACCTGAAGAGCTATGAGTGTGTACAGAGTGCAACAAAGTAATCCTCTATGAACCATCAACCTATTAGCATTCACACTGTAGCTCCTTTATTGACTCAGAGATATCCCACAACTAACAATAACTGTGTATCCAAGATAGGGAAGGAGGATGAATAATTGGCTATACCAGGAGATAGTTACACCTGTTCATGTGCACATCAAGCTCTACCAGGAGATGGTTACACCTGTTCATGTGTACATCAAGCTCTACCAGGAGATAGTAACACCTATTCATGTGTACATCAAGCTCTACCAGGAGATAGTAACACCTATTCATGTGTACATCAAGCTCTACCAGGAGATAGTAACACCTATTCATGTGCACATCAAGCTCTACCAGGAGATAGTAACACTTGTTCATGTGTACATCAAGCTCTACCAGGAGATAGTAACACCTGTTCATGTGTACATCAAGCTCTACCAGGAGATAGTAACACCTGTTCATGTGTACATCAAGCTCTACCAGGAGATGGTTACACCTGTTCATGTGTACATCAAGCTCTACCAGGAGATAGTAACACCTGTTCATGTGTACATCAAGCTCTACCAGGAGATAGTAACACCTGTTCATGTGTACATCAAGCTCTACCAGGAGATAGTAACACCTGTTCATGTGTACATCAAGCTCTACCAGGAGATAGTAACACCTGTTCATGTGTACATCAAGCTCTACCAGGAGATAGTAACACTTGTTCATGTGTACAATCACACTCACTATTTTTTTTTAGTTTTTTTCTACTGAAAGTATCAACATCACTACCAATACAAGAAATTTATGTAAATGCATAATCCCCTGGAATCAAGCACAGACATCAAGACACAAGCAAGGACTAACTACAGCATAGGTGTCAACTCATACGGATTTTACATATTGATACAGATTTACAGCAATGTGTAAATCTCACATGCACGTATTAACAAGCATAAAGGGAGGGGGGTTGTGTGTGTTCAATTCCAATAATTATTACTAATACAGATGCTTTTATAAGAACATACATATAAATTCTACAAAATACAAATTTATGATGTATAAGTTGACTGCTATGCAGAATGTGTCACAGTAGTGGGCAGTTATAAACAAACATTGCCAGAATTGTCTATACAGTACTATTAATTTTCTATATGTTTTTAAGCATCGCCAATAGAAGCTTCTCAAACTGGGTATCACCTGTATGTTGGTGTTCCTGAAAGGGGAGCAAAGAATAATTACACTGTTGTCTGCACTGCATGTCATAAGAGGTGATTAAGAGGGTTTTGGAGGTGAAGTTGACTATTCCATTCAGAGAGTCTGAGTGACCCAAAATCCATGCCGAAGTCAAATGTGTCAAGCTGAAAGGCACAGATACCGTAATCAAGCTGAAAACCATGACACAACACATTCTGTACTCTAGACCAGGGGTCGGCAATCTTTTGTTAACTGTGTGCCAACTTAAGGTTTCAAATTATTCAGAGTGCCGAAATGAGCAAGGAAACCACGCTAATCGATTTATAATCAACTTTATACGGGAAACGTGAAGAGTCTTTGTGCTATTTGAAATTGCTTTTTGTGCCAAGTGTAGCACGCGTGCCATAGGTTGCCGACCCCTGCTTTAGACTACATCCAGCTAATCTGCAGGAATTTGAAAATTATTGCAGAAGAAGATTAAGAAACTGGGTATCACAGCCTTGAACTAATTTTTGCTAGTAGGGCCCTATAGCTAAAACAAATATGGGCATCACATAGGGGCTAAAAAATATTGGTAGCATATCCCATTTAAGATGTAGACATCAACCTAGCATTTTTTTGGCTGTAGTGATTTTCTAGGCAATATAAATATGTTGAATAGTTTATCATTGCTTTCTGAACGATCTGGATACATAATTGTCTGTGGTGGGATTTGAACCCAGTACCTTGGTCGTCACAAATACACTCTGTACCATGCCACCATAGTGCCGCATCATATATACTGGAAGATAAATCTTAGCAATTTTTGTTTACATCTGCTGCTACTATGACATGACAAATCATGTAGTTAGTCCTTGCTTGTATTTAGATGTATGTGGATAAAAAAAGCAGATACATCTGTATTATGTGTGTTGCAGTATGTATTTCAATAACAGCAACACGCATAATACAGATGTTGTTGTTATTGAAATATTGTGCAGAATGGAATATGCCACAAATTTGGTTGAATCTTTAAAAAAATTAACTCTGTTACATTTTCCGAATTATCTTCCAATGTTTAACAGGCTCTACATCTATTAGGAAATTATCTAAAAATATGTCTACTCGTGTTTGAAAGCAGCTCATTCAAAATGAGCAACATAGACTAAGAACAATTATTTTCTATCTGTTCAAGTGACTTATGTGTATGACTTATGCAATGTACATTAACTTTCTCATTGCAGTATTTAACAGTTTCTGGTCTTCCATCCAAGAGGTTAAACTCCAACACATGTGCAGTCTGTGGTTGTGAGATTTTATTATTGAATAATGACAGTGTGGTAATTGAAAAAACCATCAATCTCAACTGTGGACATGCGTATCCTTGTCATAGGTTGTTCCTAGTATTTGTTCAGTTTCAATGTAGGTCAGCTGAATCTTCAGTAATAACATAATACCTAAGCACTGGAGAGTGATAAAAATATTATTTTGTGTTGCACAAATAAGATCATGAAGGTTTACTAAATGAATCTTGAATATACTTTCTGTCACTTGCCTTGGTGTATACTCTGATAAATTGTAATTTATCAATCTCTTACTATTTACCTCCTGCTTGTATGCTTACCTGCCTCTTGTCTCACAACCCTGAAATTTCCGCTCCAGTAAAGTTTTCAACAGTGTCATATCTTGTAACTTGTAAGCTCAAAATTCTATGATGGCATGCTAAAGGTTTCAACCTTTGTATTCAAAATGTTTTTTCATTCCCTTTCATTGGTAGTTTTATCTAATTTTTATATGTTCTCCTTAATTGTTTGTTTTTCTTTCCATGAAATTATATTTATTCATCTGCATAGGCCTATATCATTTCAAAGTGATTAATTATGCCTTCTAAATTCGGTAAAGTTCTAACATGTTCTAGTATTTGATCAGAACAGATGGAAGATGTATTTAAGAAACAAAATGTACAGTAATGTAGACAAGATAGCATTACATAGGTCATAAAGAATCTTTTTCACTATGTCATTTCAAGTGAGAAAAAGAGTTCTTAGAAGTTATATTGAACTTCTTCTCCTGTGTTCGTTCTCAAACTCCTGCAGATTAGAAGGATTACTCTGGAGAACGGAATGTGTTATGTCATGGTTTACAGCATTGCTGCGATATCTGTGCCTTTCAGCCTGACACATCCAACTTCAGCATGGCTTTAGGTCACTGACCCTATATGGGATGGGACAGCCAACTCCATCCCATAACCTTCTTAGTCGCCTTTTATGACATGCGTGGAAGGTAAACAGTGTTGCTATTCTTTGCTCCCCTTTCGGACCCTGGCAACACACGCGCGATATTGAACTAATTCTGATGAATGGAAGTGAATCAAGAAAATGAACAGAGTAAAATATGTGTGGTAACACCAGAGATATAATTCTATAGGAAAATTGTGAGAACAACATAAATAGATAACCAACATATTGAAGATATCGTGAAAAGGTAACTCAAAAAAAGAATTTTGCACACCACAGACGAAGACAGTCCATATTCTTTGCACACATAATTAGAAGAAGGAAATTGGTAAACATTGTGACAGCAGGCAAGTTGAAGAGTAAGAGAAGCAGGGGAAGTCTAAGAGAGATTATAATTAACAGTTTGACATTATTGTATTAGGAATATCAATATCATAAGTTATTAGTATTGCAGAAGATAGAAATCTGTGGACAGAAATGATAACCAATACCACATGGTATGAACTATAAGAAGGAATTTGTATGCTTATATATTAATCTTGCAGTGTTTTCCTTTAACTTTTATTAAGAAAATAGGAAATATTCTTCATATTATTTTTTTACATTATTACTCTCTTTCTTCAGGAGAGTATCATATCATTTACCACATTATTATTCTCTTTCTTCTTCTGCATTCATTCTCAAACTTCTGCAAATTAGTATGAGAATATGTTGTATCAATCTCTTTATTATTTCTACTGAGCAGTCTCTGTGTTATTAGTTTGTTTGTTTGTTCCTGTGGTACCATGGGTGCACATAGTGTAGAAGTCATGTTTCTCCAAGCTGTGCTGTTGTAAATGGTAGACCTAAATATTCAAAATAATTGTCATTGTCTAGTTCTTCACTGTCAGTAGTTGTGTAGGAACAAATATATTTCTTTTAACAAATCTGTTTCTTTTAACAAATCTATTTCTGTAATATTCTTGGTATTTATTTGCATTAAAAAAAATAATTTGAGCATATATATATACATTGATAGAATCATATTTTCTAGATGTATTGAGCTTCTTTGTGTGATGCTGTTATCTTCTGCATATTTTTCCTGAATCTGCCTTCAATATTCAGAGATTGTAAATGTTTATAATGTGGTACGCATAGTATGTTTTTATCATGTTTTCTGCATATATGTTGAGTATAGGTGAAACGAGGCTGTCATATAAAACACCTTTTTTCTGGACCACACCAGTCGAATATTTCTCCCTGAATGCACACAGCTTCCTGTTGCATAAATAAACACGCATAAATAAATAGCTGAATCAATAATTATTCACCTTGTTATGATACAAATACAACACCAATGTGTGTTGTCACAGTCAATGATTCATCTAATTTTTCTTTTCTTTTTGAATGAACTGTAAGGGAATTGTAAGAGTTGCCCTATTTTTTTCCATGACCAAAAATCTTTCAGAAAAAAATAATTTATACTGGTATGTATGTGTGTGTATATATATATTTGTGTGTGTGTGTGTGTGTGTGTGTGTGTGTGTGTGCGTGCGTGCGTGCGTGCGTGCGTGCGTGCATCGTGCGTGCGTTGGTGTGTGGTGTGTGGTGGGGTGTGGTGTGGTGTGGTGTGGTGTGGGTGTGGGTGTGGTGTGGTGTGTGTGTGTGTGTGTGACGTTATCACCAATGTGTCAAGACAGCTGAGAGAGATGTCAAAGAATAATTTCTACAAATGCTCAAATCTGCTGTATTCTCAATGACAAAAGTGTGTAGATTCTGACGGGAACTACTTTGAAGGAAAATTAATGTAAATAATTCTATTGTTACTTTTATATATATAATCCACTAATTTCAGGAACATTTATATATATACCGGGTATATATATATATATATATATATATATATATATATATATATATATATATATATATATATATATATATATATATATATATATATATATGGCAGATATATTTTACTAATATCTGCAAGATTGAATTACACTAAACCAGTTGATGAAGGAGCACTAGCCCACAGAGACAGATATTCATAGAAAGCTGTATGTTAGCCTTGAGGATCTTTCAAATACAGCAGCATTTATCAAGAAAATTGGATGATTGGTAGACATGTTAAACTGCAAAAAAGAAGAAGACTATTTTGTTTATTGGTATAGACATATTGTTTGCTTTTTATAGAATTTATTATAAGTTAAAAACAGTAAATATTCAAGATGTGTTGGATTTCCTTAGCACAGATTTCATAGCTTCCATGAATTCTGCATACGTGGATGGTGTATTGTTGGTAAGAAACAGACTTGTCCATACTGTAAGGAGAAAGTGGATCTGAAACGCATGTTTAAAGGACCGTATCCTATTTTTATCACTGCTGTTAATTTTGTATTATTCTTTACATCTTTTTTTCCCTCAGTATAAAAAGGCATACAAAACAAGGCAGAGTGCGTTTCAATTCCAAGAAATTATGGTCAACAGAGCTACTGTACAATTTTGTGCAATGAGGAGGTTTCCTCGCAGCTTTATTTCATACTACAACTCAACGGTGCACAGTGCTTTGAGAAGAACCCACTTATTCAGAGGATGTAAAACATAATTGTATAGATGAAGTACTGTGCTGGCTTCCACAAGAGAAAAACATCACTATACAAACATATCATCTACTAGAGGTTTTATGTTGCATGGTGCTGGGTCTAGTAGGTTGCTGGTCATACCCTCTGCATGTTGAAAAGGAGAGCGATTTGTCCTTCTTGTCATAATTGATTATTAATGATAAATAGTTGAAGTGTAACCTTACAGTTTGTAACCAAACATAGTAGAAATGAGAATTATAAAATACTACATCTCTGTATTAATGTTTGGCTCAGAAACTTGGATAATGAACAAACATGTAGAATACAGAAATGATACATTTGAGATGTGGATATATATAAGAACAGGGATAACTTCATGGAAAGAGAAGAAAACAAAAATAAAAAAATCTATGGTTCTTTCCTAGTAGACGCCAATACACTGTTCAGGTTTTTAAACCCACTTTTTAGATAATCACTATGCATTACAATTCACTGATATTTGTTGCTACATACATTAAGAAACATGGCTGCTGCTAACTCAAACATGACGGTTTGAGTCTCCCCATAAATAAGCAGGAATTGGTTGTGTTTCTACAAAGCAGAAAAATTACTACCTGTTGATAATATCTGTATTCTACATTTCTTCTGTGTGCTACACACTGAGTTAGTGGGCTCTCTCAGTGTGTAGTGCACAATACAAATAATTGCCATTTTACTATCTGCGCGTTACGGTATGTAGTTAATGAGTTTGCCTCTCTATTGGAGAATGTGCCCCTTTCAACAGCAGACAACAAGGTCCAATTAGGTTATATCAGGACACACTACCATAAAATATTAGAGGTAACAAAGATCCCATTTATTTTTAATAGTTTCTGAGCGTTTACTACTAATGGTTTTGCCTCATATGGTCGAGGCCTGCCCTTTTCAACCTAGGACTGGTGTCCATATTGGTTATAACAGGGAATTTTCAGCGCGTTATAGGTAGTTAATGAGTTTTCCTCTCTTGTAGAGAGGCGTGCCCCTTTCAACCAGCAGACAACAAAGTCCAATTAGGTTATATCAGGACACACTACTATAAAATATTTGAGGTAACAAAGACCCCAATTGTAACTTCTGCGCATTATTTGTTTGTTAAATGGGGGATTAAAGCCTCTTAGCTGAGGCACGACCCTTTCAACCTAAGACAGAAGTCTATTTTGGTTATATCAGGCCGTATTAGCTTTTATCTAAATGTGTCCTAATGGTCTGTGTGTTTGGAAAGCCGTGCGTGCTATTGCTAGGAATGATCTATATTGCTAGGTGGAGAGTTGATGTTTATTTGTAGCAAGGTGCCTTTTATCTAAGTGTGACCCTATGGTCTGGGCGAATTGAGAACCGTGCGTGCTGTTATTGCAAAAGTATGTTATGTTGCTAGTTGTATGAAGCTGTTTATTTCCGGCAGTATTGCTTTTTATGTAAGAGTGACACTAATGTCTGGGGGAGTTTTGAAAACCGTGCGTGCGATTATGCCTAAAATTGTCCATATTGCCAGTCGTATCCTGTGGTGAGCGTTCCTCAGTTGTATTTGTTGAAAGCTGTTGATGGAGACCTATAGAAGGACTGACGACAAACAATGACTTACTTTGTTTTGACTTGGTTAGATTTTTAAATTAGGGCTTTAGTCCTGGTTATAAATTGTTTAATTAGTTTTAGTCTATTTGGTGGTACATCTTGGCCCAGAACCTTTTCTAATTTGTATGGTATTTATTTTATTGTTTAGGTAGTAATCTTTTAGGTCTTGCCTATGATGGTTGTATTTATGACAATGGAGTAGGAAATGATCTATTGTATTTTCTCTTCACAGTCTTCACATATTGGTTCGAGTATATAATGTAATGATTTTCCCAGTCTAAGTCGTAGAAGTTTCCTATTGGCAGGTATTTTCAGCTCTTCCTTGATTTGAGTGATCCTAAAGGGTCCTTTTAGCATTGCATGTGCATGTCTTCCTTTTGTCTTCAACTTGCACTGTTGTCCCATTTTACTGTCCATTCCTTAAGTATTGTGTCCTTTATTATGCTTCTGGTTTCTGATCCTCCAAGTCCTACCTGGATTTCTGTTCCTTGTGTTCGTCCTTTCTTGGCTTCTTTGTCTGCTGCTTCATTTCCTGGTATTCCGACATGGGCTGGAATCCACATTACATTAACCCTCGTACCGACGTGAACTAGGTTTGTTGTTATGCGTAGTATATCTTCTACTATATTTGGCCTTTAGCTGTCATGTTTATTTTGAATAGCCTGAACTGATGATAATGAGTCAGTCAGGATTGTTACATTTTTAGGTGGGTTATCATTTATTATTTCTAGTGCTTTTAGAATTGCAACTAGTTCAGCGTGAATATTGATGTATGTTCTGATAATTTAAAGCTCTTATTGATGTTCCTGTCAGGTATTACTATTCCTGCACCAGTTTGGCCTTCCTCTCCTTTGGACCCATCTGTGAATATTTTTAGACTATTTATTGTTCTATCATTTATGTGGTTTATTGCTCTATTTTTAGTTGACTCTATTTTGGTCTTTTTTCCCTATATAAGATAGGGAAATGTCAGTTTCTGGTGATATTAATTCCCAAGGGGGTATTATTGCTTTATATTGGTTTTGATTACATATTAAATCTCTAAGCTCTGGTATTTGGTCAAGCTCTGCATTTGATCGCGCCACCCTGCTGGTGTTTGGTAGCTTTCAATTGAGAACTTGCCTGTGTTATCAGAGCTATTGAATGATTTATATGCAGGATGTGTGGTATCATTTCCTATTTTAGACCAGTAGCTAAGTCTCAGTTCTTTCCTTCTTAGGGATAATGCCCCAATAATGGCGTTATTCCTAGAGCTACTTGAACTGCTTCAGCAGATGTTCCCCTGGTCGCCCTAGCTATTGTTGAGAGAGCCTTATTTTGAATTATATCTATTTTAGAGATATTGGCTGGTGCTGTCGGACTCATACACAATGCTGGCATATTCTAGTTTACCTCGTATAAAGGCTTTATAGAATGTCGTCATTGTCTTTGTCGATGCTCCCCAAACGCTACCACTCATGTACCTAAGCATGTTTAGGGCTCCTCTGCTTCTGTCTACTATATAGTTTATATGTTTATGCCATCTGAGGCTTTGATCTAATACCATTCCCAAGAATTTGGTGGTTGGTGAGAATGTTATGCTATAATGCGCGTTATGGAAACACAATGAAAATAATGACGCTCTGCACATTGCACAATTGTGGGGTAGCATGGAATGAAGAAACAAATCCACAAAGTGTCACATCTCAACAGCATCTTGAAAATTGTCATGCATAATATATGTGGATATCAAGGACAATAACTGCAGACACCAAATTTCACGTTCCTCTCGTTTTTATGCAACATTACTTGTCCCAATAAAACTTGTTGCATTATTTATGATTGTGTCCCTTGTATAATATGTTTTTATATCCCTTAGTACCCTAGTTACGGGTAAACTTCGTTTTACTAAAGTTTGTTCCTTTTAATATGTGTTTATCTCTACTAGAACAGTATCAAATCTAGCTAATACAGTATTTTTGACATAAAGACATCACATGACACCTTGTTGAAGACTTTGCATAAAGGTAATGTTAAGGGGAGGTGAGCAAGAGGTAGGCAGAGATACAAGTGGAAGGGAAATATCACAAGATGGACAGGTTACATTCTAGCAGAATACTCCCCCACAGCAAAACACAGATGATGTTGGAGGTCCATTGCTGGAGTTTCCTGTGAGTTTGAATTGTAAGATGTTCTCACTAGTCATGAAACCACAGATGTGAACATAGTTGATCACTAGTAAACTTCAGTGTAGTGGTTCTCAAACAGTTGTTCTTGTAAAGTACAGTTTTACTTAATATTCATTCTCAAACTTCCAACTGCATCTTTCTTGTAGCAGGACAATGGTCCTACTAGATTTCCCAATAGCAGATAATCCTGCTTTCATCCATGTGGAAACTATAGCAGATAATCCTGCTTTCATCCATGTGGAAACTGGGGAGTGGACTTTTGCTTTGAAGTGCAAAGAATATGGCCACTGTTTTCTTTCTAGACATGTCATGGGAGGCAACTAAGAAAAGTTAGGCTGGCAACCTATTAAATGTGGAAAAAATCAGCAGTCACACCTTGTTCCTTATTCTTACTTTTGTCTTTTATTAAATAATCCCCATGGATGGCAAAGATGCACACCAGTGGACATTGTACCTTTATCCTTTTGTTGCAGACTTCTAGGTGATGGGGAATGCTAGATGTGCCATCACTATGGATGGATCAACAAATCTAACAGAAGAAAGATGAGATAGTTGACCCAAAACATTGTACCACATCATGCCTCTCTTTGGGGACTAAACATGACCCAAGTCCAACTTTCTGCCTACCATTTCCACACCTGGAAACTGTTTCCAGGGATCATGTTTTGACCTACAAAGTACTACGGCACAGTTAGTGATAAATCATCTTGATACAAATAGGATACACATGCATGCTTAGTGATAAATAGGAATGTCATTGGCTAGGAAAGTCCACCTGAACTAAAGGAATGCCAAAATTTGATGTTTTGAATGAAAAGGCACAAATACAACAGCTTTGCACAATGTATTTCACACTCCCTGACCAAATCACATGGAAACTCATGCTGATTATTGAGATAAAATGCAGAAGGGGAAGATTGCAGGTATAACAGCAAAGGGCACGAGATAGCACAGAATATTTAACCTATGTTTAAAAGTTGTATGAGCCATTGTTTTGCACCTAATATGCTCTATCTGTACTCGGAGACATTTCCTTAACTTTAAACTAGATGGGAAATACCTCATTTGATGCATGGAAGTCTGCTTGATTGTGTCAGATATTTTGTGCTTTGGAACCCATTATTTATCGCATTGGCTAATTTTACTGGTCATTTTTTTGGCTTTGAATTGCTGCATACAAATGCACCATAACTCTGAGTTTATCATGTCATATTTATATTTATGAGCATACCATACAATGTTTTAGTTATGAACTTGCCATACCATGTTCATAGTGGTGAGTTTATCATTGCATGTTTCATAGTGATGAGTTTATCATCTCATGTTTCATAGTGGTGAGTTTATCATCTCATATTTCATAGTGGTGAAGTTATAATTTCATGTTTCATAGTGGTGAAGTTATAATTTCATGTTTCATAGTGGTGAAGTTATAATTTCATGTTTCATAGTGAGTATGATATCTCATATCCATATCATGCTTGAGTAATGTTTTTATTCTGATTCCAGTGTGCAATAATTGTGTTCTTTTTATCATATTTAAGATATTGCAGTGGTAAAGTTTAAGATCCTAGGTATGATATTGTTTTTATCTTCTCACATCTCATAGAGATTGTTGGTATCTTCTCATATTTCAAAGATATTGTCTGTATCTTCTCATATTTCAAAGCTATTGTCTGTATCTTCTCATATTTCAAAGCTATTGTCTGTATCTTCTCATATTTCAAAGCTATTGTCTGTATCTTCTCATATTTCACATTAATTGTATCTTCCCATAAAACACAGTAATTGTCTGTATCTTCTCATAGTAATTGTCTTTGCTTCTCACTTCTCATAGTGATTGCCTTTATCTTCTCATATCCCATAGCGCATCAATTCAAATAGTTAGAAACAATGATATCAGATGAAAGAAGTTCAACAGAAATAAGAAACAATAGAGTAGCAAAAGTAGCAGTCCTAAAACTGAAGAATATACTGTGACATATATTTAGTATCTAGTATTTCAATAAATATACATTGTCCCTGTCAATAAAGATGAAGAAGAGAGTTATATAGATCTACATAGAACTGATTCTAACATATTCATGAGTTTTGGACAATAAATAAACAGGATAGTGGAAAATCAGAGGCAACAGAGATGAGGTTCTATAGACGAATGCTGCAAGTATCATGAGCAGCTAGAAAAAACTAATAGGCCTAAGAGTGTGCTGAAAGAGTCAAGTGCAAGATAGGGGTTACCCCTTCCATGCGAAAGGCATCCTTATGCATACAATGAAAAGCTGCCTCTATTTTGCTGACATCTCCTTAAGGAGTGATGTGCCATATATTCATATAATTTATACCTGAAAGCATCTCAAAATGTTCAAATACTTTGATTCCTTCCCACCGAAGATGGATGTGTTGGGCCATTGATGCAAATAAAATGGCGACACACCGCATTTCCATTCTCTGGACTACAACCTGCTGGAAATATAGTAGGACCATTGTCCTGCTACAAGAGAAATCCAGTTGGAGTTTGAGAATGAACGCTGAAGGAGAAGAAATACTCTGATTGGCTAGTTCAACCAGTCTAAATGTCAACTAACAATTTAAATTCTGTATTTGCACACGTTTGGAAGCATAACTACTACTTTCTGTGTGTTAACACAGGTGGCCTTTCTTTATGTAGCCATTTTTCCTTGACCATACTATGGTGATAGATATACACTGAATGAATTTGAAAATTATAAACATTTGGAAGAAAATTTATCTGATAATTCTAACATTCATTATCTGATTCAGGAAGTGATTTAGAAAGTGTTAATTTGCACTGTGATACTAGTACTAATTTAGTAGTTCAGATAATAGGCCCTATAGGCCTAGGCTATGTAGTGCACATGTTTTAAATTCATGAGACGGTAAGATAAACATTAACTGTCAATAATGGTATAATGATTCAAAACATTGATCATCCAGACATTTTCAGAATCTTTGAATGTGTATCACATGATACTATTATACAGCATATTTGTGATGTGGCAAATAAATATGCTGACAAGCATATTACTGATAGGAAAAACATTGCATCCAGAATAAAAATGGGTTATTATGATTAGATCTGTTTGTTTGAAATGTTTAATTTTGCGAGACAAATGTATATAAAGGTTTTCATGTATAAAGAATCATTCTGCTTGTAAATTCATAAATTAATGCATACAGTAATAATACACCTACTCAAATTATGTAAAGTGAGAATGTAGTGGGCAAAATGGTTAGAAGAAAAAATTTTATATCTCCTGAAAATTCCCCGCACTGATTTAAGCTTTTTACTCAGCGCAGCTGATAGGTTACAATAGTTACAATAGTTACAATGGGCAAGATAGAAGGAAAGAGAGAACAAAGGACAGTAAGGACAGAAAATATTAGATAGTCTGACATAGTAACAAGGAGTCAACAATGATCCTGGTAAGATATACTGGAAATAGAGAATTGTGGGGGTATTTCATGATTACATATGCTAGTCGTCACTATTATAAAGTTCTAGCCATGTCTTCAACCAATCTATCAGGCATTACCCATGTAAAATTCTCTCCTAAGTTGAATTATCACTATTCTTCCTCTCTAGTATTGGAGACTGTTGGTCTGAATACAACATATTTTGTGCAGCTTTTATTTATATCTGGCTATATGGTGGCAGGTACAATGAGTGTCTCAGACAGACAAGGTACAGGTTTAATTCCTGCTGTAAGCAATTTTATATCAAGATTGTTCAGAGTTCAGTAGCAACCTATTGAAAGGTAAACTATTGCCTAGAAAATAATTACAGCTAAAAAAAGTGTTGGGTTAATCGTTATGTCCTGAATAGGATATGCTACCAACATTTTATTCATATTGTGTATGCCTATTGCGAATTCCGTTAAATTGGATCTCAATATTTTGACAGGTATAAAACTAGATAAAATAACAGTGATTCTTTTCCATCACAATGTTAAAAATGGTTGTTTTAAGTTAAAATGTTTATTAAATTCTTATTATAAAAATCATAAAACAAAAACTTATAATTTTATGCTATTTCTCCATTCCTGAATATAGTGTTTTGTGACAGCTCAACAAGATTAACTCATTACAATGAGCTTATTAAACTTGAATATATCTAGTAATGTATAAAGAATCATTCTGCTTGTAAATTCATAAATTAATGCATACAGTAATAATACACCTACTCAAATTATGTAAAGTGAGAATGTAGTGGGCAAAATGGTTAGAAGAAAAAATTTTATATCTCCTGAAAATTCCCCGCACTGATTTAAGCTTTTTACTCAGCGCAGCTGATAGGTTAATAATATTAAAAAGAAACAAGCGCAGCTGAGGGGTTAATAATATTAAAAAGAAACAATCTTAATTTTTTTTAGACACTATATGAGACAGTGGGTCTGGAGAACAATAGTTACAATGGGCAAGATAGAAGGAAAGAGAGAACAAAGGACAGTAAGGACAGAAAATATTAGATAGTCTGACATAGTAACAAGGAGTCAACAATGATCCTGGTAAGATATACTGGAAATAGAGAATTGTGGGGGTATTTCATGATTACATATGCTAGTCGTCACTGCATCTAATGATAAAGATGATATCATAGTGATTCCCATTACATATCTTATAATATCTCATATATAGTGATTACCTTTATCTTCTCATATATCTTATTGATACCTTATCTTCTCATTTATCATAGTGATGCCATTCAATCAATCAATCAATCAAGTGCTATGCCAAGTAGCATATGCAATCATACTTCTCCACAACTCTGTCTCTTGTGTTGTTAATAAGTTCAGTTGATGGCTTCTTTTTGCGCCACAGTGACAACCCATCCAGAAATGTCTCTCTTTGTCTTCCTCTGTCTCTTCTTCCCTTGATATTTCCGGTGGTTACTAAATGTTGAAGTTTTACTTTTCTCATCACATGCATTAAAAATCTTGGATGTCTGTTTCTAATTTTCCTTATAATTTTTCATTTTACTCAAGCATCTCAGAGAATTTTTACATTAGTTTTCTTAGGTGTCCGTGGAATTTTCACCATGATTCTTAAAAACATCTCAGTCGCCTACAACTTATCTTGGGCACTTTTGTTTACTGTCCATGCTTCACTTCCATAAAGAAGGATTGGCTTAATATAACATCCTAGCACTTGAACTTGTGTATGCATTGATATTACTCCATTGCATAAAGGAACACCTGCCTTCTGATTATAAAATGGTGCCAAGATACTTGACTTTATCCGCTTGATTTAGTTTTGCATTATTGATAGTAATACTGCATTTTGATGGTGTGTATTTCTTTGAAACAACCACTACCTCTGCCTCTATATTATCATTATCTTCTCATAGTGTAACCATATCTTTTCATATATCATAGTGATGCCTTTATCCGATCATTATCTACTCATAGTAACGCTGTATCTTCTTATATATTATAGCGATGTTTTTATCTTCTGTTATCTTAAAGTGATTGTCTTTATCTTCTAATATCTCAACGATGTTGTGATTACTGATTAATGACTTCAGTGCACTTTGGGTTTTCTGTCTTTTTCTGCAGATGACAAAATATTCATCTGCTTACAGTTACAATAGTCGATTGATTGTATATCTTCTTTATCCTACTCTTCAATTGTCCCCCTCTACTATCTCCCCCGAGCAGTTACAAAGCCCTTCAATATCTTAACAACAGTTTCATCCTCCAACATGTCTTCATCCAACAAATATTGAAAATTCAAAATGTCCTCCATGTTATCTGTCCTGGCACCTGTTCTTCTTTAATCACTAATCACAAAAGCTGTTGTACCATTATCATCTCACTTCCTGAAGTGCAATGTGATTTAATTACAAGCATGAGTATTTATGATAATTTGGAAACTGCACCGTCAACATTTATATTTGCACAAAAAAACCTTAATTTACATAAATGTTTGATTTTTCATCTATTTTTTTTCTTTAGATTATTTTGTTTCTTACTACTGTAGTGTTTGTTAATTTCTGTTCCCTCTCAAATAATCAGCACAAATTTAAAGTGATTTGTGCCAGAATGCGTATATATAAATAATGTGCTGATAGCTACAGCAAAATGATATTTGCATATTTCAGTCCAATGTATCTAATTTCAGCCTTCCAATATGTCACCATATGTGGAGTATGTAACAACTATGTGTCATGATCGTTTATCATCAACTATATCTTGGACTTTAAGGTCAATATGTCGATGAGTGGCAGTATTAAAAAATGAAACAATAGGCAGGGAGTCGGACTTGAGGCATCTATGTCTATCTAGCGCAAGGTGTTCTGATGTCAGAGAATTCATCTTGTGTAATTAGACAGTCCATTACCCCCTGTGCCCTTTATCATCTGAGAGCCTGGTTTTGGGATAGGAAATGCTGAACAGTAGAGTTGGACTAGAGTTGGTTTGCCCTCTTATCTGAGGTCTGGTTGATCAACAGCATAATTATTACACACATAAAGTACTGCTTTTATGAATAAATGGTTATTTTATGCATTTGGTTGAATATAAATAAAGAATGTTTAATGCCTTAGCTATTCTCACATGTTATGTTTTTTGTTTTGTTAGAGCAGTTTGGATTTTACATCATTCAAGAATAAAATTAAAATATCACAGAAAATTTAGTCAGCGCATGGACACCTTGAAATCTGATAAAAGCAATGATAAAAAACAAAGAAGTAGAAGAAAAAGCAAATCTTAAAATAAATGAAAGTGAGCTAGCACATGTGGAGAACCCTACATATCTGGGGGTCACACTAGACAAGCGACTCACCTGGAAACCACACCTAATAAACACCAAGCAAAAAGCAACCAGGAGGCTATCCTTGATGAAGAAACTTGCAGGAACAAGCTGGGAAGAAAATGGAAATATTCTCCGAAAAGTCTACATGGGTACAGTCAGACCTGTAGTAGAATATGGAATGACAGCCTGGGCATCAGCATCAAAAACAAATACTAATTGCCTATCTAAAGTACAAAATGCAGGACTTCGACTTATCTCTGGAGGGATGAAAACCACTCCAATCCATGCAATGGAAAAACATGCAAACATCCACCCACTGGATGACAGAAGAGAAGAAAGAGTGCTTGTTCAAAGGGAAAAAATTAAGCGCATGTCAATCCATCCGATGTATGCTCAAATTTCTAGATCAACCACAAGCAGGTTGAAGAGAACCAGCTTCTGTCACATCTCTAAAGATATCCATGAACAACATAAAGAAATCCTCACAAACCTCCCAAATGAAATTGAAACACTAACGGACTTTGAAGAGCCAGGCAATAGTCTCCAGAATGTCTCCATAATAACACAGGTTCCTGGAATAATTAATAAGGAATACCAAACTCCACCTCAACTAAAAGCATTGACACTGGAGATGATAGAAATAAAATACAATCCCAAGGATTGGACATATGTCTACACAGATGGATCGGCAGAAGGAGCAGTAAGGAATGGAGGAGATGGAATTTTTATAAGACTCAAAGATGGAAGACAATATCAAAAGCTTTTCCAACCGGGAAATACTCCTCTAATTTTAGAGCAGAAGCAGTTGCACTCCATCAAGCACTGAAAGCCTTCACTGAACCAGGACTGCCAAGACCAAAGAAGATATCCATATTCACAGATTGCAGATCCATACTGGAATCAATCCAGAGCAACAGAAACGAAAGCCTTCTGTACAACATCAGACATGAGCTAAGACAGATCCAAAAATCAACAGCTATTGCCCTTCAGTGGATACCATCACACTGTGGAATCATGGGAAATGAGAAAGCAGATGCTCTGTCAAAGGCAGGAAGTGAAATGGAGCAACACAGATACCCACTGTCTTAAGGAGAAGTAAAAACAATAACCCGCAACACATACTCAGCAAAGTGGAAGGAAGAAATGGAAGGGGAATACGAACATGATGCAATACATCTCCTCCAGAGATATCAACAGACCACAATATTTCACCTTAGAACAGGCCACTGCAGATTGTTGGGTCAACTTTATCGATTAAGGATCTCATACACAGATGAATGTCCATGTGGATCCGGAACCCAGACTCTAGAACACATACTTCAGGACTGCCCAACATACAAAGAGCAGAGACAGCAGACCTGGCCAGAGGATACAGACTTGAGGCAAAAGCTATGGGGCAGCCGCTCTGACCTGGAGAAGACAGTGGACTTCATCTTGATGACAGGTCTGACGGTATAGCATGACCACATGCTGAACGCAGAAGAAGAAGAAAGAAGTAGAATACTTGGGAAGACAAAATAGAGATATTAAAAAAGAGAATAAAAATTGATCTTTAAAAACAACTTAGAGGAAAATCTGTAAATACTTAAATGTGTATGCTGTGCAAAATATCATTACCCGGGATATGGATCTACTACCTGCACAGTGGGTTAGTTGAACTGAATGTTTTACCAGCTAACCTACACAGTGGGTTAGTTTAAGTGAATGTTTTGCAAGCTAACCTGCACAGCAGGATACTTACCTGCTTAAGGAGGCTTACCTGCACAGTGAGTTAGTTTAAGTGGCTGTATTATAAGCATAGTTAGTTAGCTCAGGTGGCTGTTTTAACAGCTTGCAGGGACAGTGTATTAGTTTAAGTGACCTTTTTATCTCCTTACTGAACAGTTTCATGTCATGAACAAAAACCGTCAGACATAGTCATTTTTACAGACTCTGTTTCAAAACTCTATGTCAGTTTTGAAATCACTTAAATATACCCCCTATGAAAATCAAGATATTCTCCACATAGCAAGAGCAGCACATAATATATTTCTGCATATCCAATCAGTGTGATCATGCAATGGATCCCTGGATACAGTGATATAGCAGGAGACGAAGTAGCAGACAGACTTGCTAACCGAGGCGCCCTCAAAACAACAAAAGTAAAGACCTTGTAGTATGGGAACAGTGAAACAGATTCTCAGCAACAACACCAGGGAAATCTGGCTGAATAGACGGGCAAATGGGCTGACTGGTCAAAATGTACTTAGTAAAATGACATGGTCAAAGGACAATGACAACATAAACAAACTCTGCAGGAGAAACTAATCCCTTATTCTTTCAGTTTAGAACAGGACATGCGAGGATAAATAGTCATTTAAACTGTATCAAACCCCAGCAACTACCCACTTGTAGATACTGCTCTCATCCCAATGAAACAGTGGAACACCTCCTTATTGACTGACTTACTTTTCAACTGCCAGGAAAAAACTTCTACAGACACTCTTAAACGTCACTAACTTACTGTATGGATAACTAAGTCAACTTCAGAAGACCTGCACTTCTTAAGAATGACATTCTGCTGAAAAGAGTAGCATTAATCATCAGCATTTGGATATCGACAACAACATCTGTTTACTGATACAGCAGGCTAGTTGAAGTGAATGTTTTATAAGCTTACCTGCACAGTGGGTTAACTTAAGTGAATATTTTATCAGCATACCTGCACAGTGGGTTAAATTAAGTGAATGTTTTATCAGTTTACCTGCACAGCAGGTTAGATTAAGTGGTTATCTTATCAGCTTGCAGGGATAGTATATTTGTTCAAGTGGCATTTTTATCAGCTTACAGATACAGCAGGCTAGTTGAAGTGGATGTTTTATCTTCAGCTTACAGGCACAAACGGTTAGTTAATTTAATTAAATTTATGTTTTATCTTCTTACCAACAAAGAGTTAGTTTAAGTGGATGTTTTATTACCATAAAGACAAAACATAGGCTTAATAATTTGATATTTTATTAGCATATAAGCAAGACATGGTTTTAATAAGTGGATGTTTTATTAGTTTATAGACACGATGGGTTTACTAAATGGATGTTTCATTAGTTTATACAGCAAGACACAGGTTTAATAAGTGGATGTTTTATCATCTTACCAGAGATAAAGTTCTAGCCATGTCTTCAACCAATCTATCAGGCATTACCCATGTAAAATTCTCTCCTAAGTTGAATTATCACTATTCTTCCTCTCTAGTATTGGAGACTGTTGGTCTGAATACAACATATTTTGTGCAGCTTTTATTTATATCTGGCTATATGGTGGCAGGTACAATGAGTGTCTCAGACAGACAAGGTACAGGTTTAATTCCTGCTGTAAGCAATTTTATATCAAGATTGTTCAGAGTTCAGTAGCAACCTATTGAAAGGTAAACTATTGCCTAGAAAATAATTACAGCTAAAAAAGTGTTGGGTTAATCGTTATGTCCTGAATAGGATATGCTACCAACATTTTATTCATATTGTGTATGCCTATTGCGAATTCCGTTAAATTGGATCTCAATATTTTGACAGGTATAAAACTAGATAAAATAACAGTGATTCTTTTCCATCACAATGTTAAAAATGGTTGTTTTAAGTTAAAATGTTTATTAAATTCTTATTATAAAAATCATAAAACAAAAACTTATAATTTTATGCTATTTCTCCATTCCTGAATATAGTGTTTTGTGACAGCTCAACAAGATTAACTCATTACAATGAGCTTATTAAACTTGAATATATCTAGTAATGTGTTTTTTTTCATATTTAATTTATATTTCTGGAATGTATTTGATGCTGTATGAATATAAAATATGTGGGTTAGTAGATGTTTGTGTGTCAGTGGGTTAGCAAGTGTGTGCCATGTGGATTAGATGTGCTTGAGTCCTGTGGGTGCTTGAGTCCTGTGGGTTAGCAGATGTGTGTCATGTGGGTTAGCAAACGTGTGTATCATTTGGGTTAGCAGATTTGGTTGTGCATATGTGTGTCATTTGGATTAGTAGATTTATGTTATTTGGATGAGATGTGTGTCATTTAAGTTAGCAGATGTGTGCATCATTTTGGTTAGCAGATGTGTGCATCATGTGGGTTAGCAGATGTGTGCATCATGTGGGTTAGCAGATCTATGTGTCATTTGGGTTAACAGGTTAGGAGATGTGGTTGGTAGATGTGTGTGTCATTTGGGTTAATGATGTGTGTGTCATGTGGATTAGTAGATGTATGTATCATTTGGATTAGCAGATGTGTGCGTCATTTGGGTTAGCAGATGTATCATTTGGATTAACAGATGTGAGTATAATTTGGATTAGTAGATGTATGTATCATTTGGGTTAGCAAATGTGAGTATCATTTGGATTAGTAGATGTGTGTATCATTTGGGTTAGCAGATGCATGTATCATGTGGGCTAGCAGATGTATGTATCATTTGGGTTAGCAGATGTGAGTATCATTTGGATTAGTAGATGTATGTATCATTTGAGTTAGCAGATGCATGTATCATGTGGGTTAGCAGATGTATCATTTGGATTAGTAGATGTATGTATCATTTGAGTTAGCAGATGCATGTATCATGTGGGTTAGCAGATGTGAGTATCATTTGGATTAGCAGATGTGAGTATCATTTGGATTAGTAGATGTATGTATCATTTGAGTTAGCAGATGCATGTATCATGTGGGTTAGCAGATGTATCATTTGGATTAGTAGATGTATGTATCATTTGAGTTAGCAGATGCATGTATCATTTGGATTAGCAGATGTGAGTATAATTTGGATTAGTAGATGTATGTATCATTGGAGTTAGCAGATGCATGTATCATGTGGGTTAGCAGATGTATCATTTGGATTAGTAGATGTATGTATCATTTGGGTTAGCATGTGTATCATTTGGATTAGCAGATGTGAGTATCATTTGGATTAGTAGATGTATGTATCATTTGGATTAGCAGATGTGTGCATCATTTGGGTTAGAAGATGTATCATTTGGATTAGCAGATGTGAGTATAATTTGGATTAGTAGATGTATGTATCATTTGGGTTAGCAGATGTGAGTATCATTTGGATTAGTAGATGTGTGTATCATTTGGGTTAGCAGATGCATGTATCATGTGGGTTAGCAGATGTATGTATCATGTGGGTTAGCAGATGTGAGTATCATTTGGATTAGTAGATGTATGTATCATGTGGGTTAGCAGATGTGAGTATCATTTGGATTAGTAGATGTATGTATCATTTATGTTAGCAGATGTATCATTTGGATTAGTAGATGTATGTATCATTTGAGTTAGCAGATGCATGTATCATGTGGGTTAGCAGATGTATCATTTGGATTAGTAGATGTATGTATCATGTGGGTTAGCAGATGTATCATTTGGATTAGTAGATGCATGTATCATATGGGTTAGCAGATGTGAGTATCATTTGGATTAGCAGATGTGAGTATCATTTGGATTAGTAGATGTATGTATCATGTGGGTTAGTAGATGTATGTATCATGTGGGTTAGCAGATATATCATTTGGATTAGTAGATGTATGTATCATGTGGGTTAGCAGATGTGTGCATCATTTGGGTTAGCAGATGTATCATTTGGATTAGCAGATGTGAGTATCATTTGGATTAGTAGATGTATGTATCATTTGGGTTAGCAGATGTATGTGGGTAAGCAGATGTGTGTCATGTGTGTTAGCAGATGTGTGCGTCATTTGGGTTAGCATATGTGTGCATCATGTGGGTTAGCAGATGTGTGCATCATGTGGGTTAGCAGATGCATGTATCATGTGGGTTAGCAGATGTATGTGGGTAAGCATATGTGTGTTTCATGTGGATTAGCAGATCTACTTGTGTCATGTGGGTAACATATGTGTTTGTCATGTCATTTAGCAGATGTTTGTGTCACGTGGGTTGGCAGATGTACATATGGTTTATTGTCACTAGAGTTTTAAAAAGATCAAATTAGTAACACTTTAACTTTAAATGAATGTTTTAAGATGTGACTAAAGAGTGTTGACAAGGAGGTGGCCATGAATACCCCAGATGTCCATAAATTCATAAAAGCAGTGTAGCTAAAAGTGACAAATATTTTATCTGTTTATTTCTTTTCTCTGCTTTTTCTGTCAGTTGTCACTGACTACTGATGTGCCAGGCAATTGATGCAAATAAATGACGACAAAACACATTTTCATTTTCTGGACTACATCCTGCTGGAAATCTAGTAGGACGATTGTTCTGTTATAAGGGACATCCAGTGGTAGTTTGAGAATGAACACTGAAAAAGAATGACAGTTTATGGGTTGTGGCACATTTTGTCGCTTGATATGCAGTAATATTATGATGTCTCAGAAAATTGGTAACTCTTTCAATCATCTTCCTTTTTGATCTTCCTCTTGCTGTTTAAATTTTCATGTTGTATGCTGTTACAGCTAGCCATAAGGGTTCACCAGTAATTTATACAACCAAATGCTGTCACGTTTACATGGAGTTAGCTACCCCATTCAGTTTGCTGTACTGAAGCTGTGAAATCATATAAGCTGTGTAGTCAAAAGTGGCCACTATTGATACCAACAAATGTTTTCAGGCTTACATGGGGTTTTCTGCCCCATCCAGTGGGCCATACTGAAGCCTTGAAGTCATATAACCTATGTAGTAAATTTACATAGAGGACATGATAAAATTAACAAAATTCTTAAGACTGATTGGAATTGAACCAGGTCTGTTCTAGTGATAATGGATAACCTTGCAACTAAAGTAAACAGGTTTTACATAATTGACCAACTACATAAATTATCAAAAACGTTCTAATTCAAGCTCCATCCGCCTACCCATTTAGCAAATCGGAACTGACTTTTAATATTAGGAATTTGGCCACAAAGCCAACCCCTTCACCCTTAGAAATCTTTTTTTTTTAAAGTAATCAAATTATTCACTAAATAAATGATTTGGCACACAAAAACATACGAATGCCATTTTAATTTTATTTTAGGTAAACCCTGCCCCTTCCTGGGGAGAACATATCTACACAATGGGTTTGCATCATTGAAGTGATCAGCATTTGGATCTAGTAAATTCTACTCTCTCATTTCACTAGAAATCCAAGCTTTTGTGTCTTTGATCTAAATTATGCAACTTGCTCTGTAATAGTTACATCATCACAGAAACTTATTTGAAACAAAAAGAATGAAATATTTTTGCTTAACTTAGTCATTCTATCTTCTTAATCTTCAGTTCTGAAACTCCCGCTGGATCTTTCTTGTAGCAGGACCATGGTCCTATTACATTTCCAGCAGGATGTAGTCCAGAGAATGGAAATGCGTTGTGTCGCCGTTTTATTTACGCCAATGGTCAGACACATCCGTCTTCTGCTGAATTCTATCTAAGAATCAGATCCTACGTAAGATTGCTTTATTATCCATAAAATAGTTGCATTTAGTCAGTTTGAACATCATTCAATGAAGTTGACAAGACATTCTCATTAGGATATTGTACATCAACAGCAACAAATTGAGATTTTAAACACGAAATACATGCATGTGGTTGCATCTGTGGGTCTCACCAATGCAACAGAAAACCTTAGTGGATGACATGCCGTTATATTGAGGTTATCTTCTTATAGAAGCTTCATAGTATGTGATCTATATAATTATGCTTCTTATGCTTTTATTTTGTTGTTGAAATGTGTTTCATGTTTACTTGAATATATGTATGCCAGAGATGTACTGTGCAGCACTTGAGAGGAGGAAACTGACAGCACTGTTTATTCCTATGGCTGAGACCCATCATAGAGGCACAGTGACTCAAGATGTGACAATCCTTTTGACATGAACATTTGGTTGCATGCCTAGAGCAATAGAGAAGTTTGGCATAACCAGTAGTCAATTGTGGTGGGGAATGAGCACAGTGAACCCTATCTTGGCTACAGTGGTTTGGAGCTGTGCATATGTTGAAACCTACCTCCCTGGAGGTGTGATAGCTATTCTCTGGCTCTGTCCTGGGGTGGGCTGAAAATCCACAGACTTCCCAGCAATATAATGCTATTTAATGGCATTTAGTCAAAGGGCATGAGCTCATTGACCGCTGGATCAGCAACCAATCAACACGAAATACAATATAAAATATAACTCTGAGAAATAAGGCAGATGATTTCTTAATATATTATGCTTGATCTTATGAAAATACAAATCTATCTAATGTTAAGTCACATATATTTCAATGATCTTAGTTATCTGATAATTCTGATTTTAAAACATAAAAAATTCAGCATTTAAATACTGAAAATATATAGTGTAATTCACAGACAACATACTTAATGTAAATTGTATATTGTACTTTGTAAAAATATTATTTTATAAAAATGTATAAGTTCAATTTTTAAACACCAAAATTAAATTCACTTCAAGTGAAATATTCAACATAGAGCCTTCATTTTTTTAATTAAATATTCTGATGGAAATTTTTTTTTTTGAGTGCTTATTGGGGGTGTGGCTGATATATTAAAACTCCACAACATTTCTACTTATCAAACAATCTAATGTTCACCTAAACATCAACCAAGGTTAGGACTCTGCAAAAGACAAGTAGAGAAAGCAGGCTGTGCTTAGAGATGAGAACAAATATAAGATATGATAAGAATGTTGTTATCATGAATTAAACCAGAGGTCGGCAACCTTTTTGGGTCCATGGGTCAAATTCATCTTAGTTATGCTGGGATTTAGACCATACCTGTCGGCTAGAATATCCTACAAGATTTGTGCATCTCATTATCAAAAGTATCTTCCCAAAATCAAAGTACAAACTTGTATCACTTCTGCATAATCATTTCCTCTTTACTACTGTTTAGCATTGTGGTTTACGTCTTGTCTACGATAGCATATGATGTAATATTTTGTGAGCATTTTGGGGCCAATACACATAATAATATTAAATTAGTCTACCAGGCCAGTAATATATGGCTTGGTTGGCTGGATTTATCTCATGTGCCATATTTTGCCTATCGCTGCTTTAAACTCATAAGACAATAGCTTTCACTAATACTACCAGGCGTCAGTGGCTACATGAGTCCATATCTTTAAACAGACTCATTGGCAGGGATTTCTGTAGCAGATGTCATTAATCAGGGCAGTCAAAAATTTGCTATACAATAAAGTAAAACTGAAAACAAAACTGCAGTAAAACTGTGTACCACATTTATTTAGAGAGATACTAGTGGCTGTTTGTTAAAGGTTGCATACCCTAACTATCACCATAACATGTACAGGGTTGGTTTTGAAATTTATGCTCCAACAGAAAACAAACCAGTCCTTACCAAAATCTAACTCTGGATATTATGGCTGTGAGACAAACGTTCTAGCCTCTCAGCCAAATGCCACACCATAGTGTACCATATGGTATTTGAAAAAATGAAAATAATAGTTAGAATTCAGTTATGAAAGTTGCATCTTAAGATAGATAAGCATGCAGGGAAATGCAAAAAAAAGGGTATTAAATCTTCTTAAATTGAAAACTTGCTACACCATCCAGACAAAGCTAGTAGGAATAAAGAAGAGAAGGCTAAAGGTGATAGTTTATATGTGCAAAGAATGATAAAAATGTGAGTGACCAGTGCAAGTGGAAGAAGTGTATAATTTCTAGAAATAGTTTAAAAAATCCTATAATCAACATTGACCTGAGATTTTGGGTTTTAACACTCTTAGATGCATAATGCAATGGAGAGTAGAGCACTTATGGGACTGACTCCTGTAATATGCTGCTTGTTTCTAATCAAGTATCATTCATATCTTTCAAATTAATACAAAAGCGATCTGATGCAGAAGACACATAGAAAAAGGATCATTCACCCTTGCAGAAGACACATGAGAATTGATCATTCACTCTAGCAAAAGACATTGAGAATTAATCATTCACTCTTCAGTCATCTATATTTCACAGTGACTCAAAAAATGAACAAAGAATAGTATCATTGTAACCTGTCATATATTTTATAAAAATGAACTCAGGAGTTCTGGCCATTTAGTAGAAGTTTTGCATTCATTCTCAAACGCGTACAGACTAACAGGAAATAGTCCAGTGCATTGAATGCATAGTATCATGGTTAATACCATTGCTTTCAATAGTCTGTATATCCCCAGGTGGTGTTGTCGTAGCTTCCACACATGCTGTTGAGCATATGGGTTTGTGAAGAAGATGTAGTCTGCAGAGCCAGATGTGTTACTCTGGTTGAGGTATAGTCATGTTTATTCAGGATGGTCTTGATGTTGTCTGTCCACCTATTCCTAGATCTGCCCTTGGCTCTGTATCCTGATTTCATCTTGTTATAAACTCTTATGGGAAGTTGATCATTTATGCTCATAAGATGTCCAAACCATTTTATCTGTTGTTTCTCTACATATTCAATGCATGATGTGGTACCGATTATCTTTCTGATGTTCTCACTATGCATTTTGTCGAGTCTGGTGACTCCAATAGCCTTCCTTGGACATTTCATTTCGCAAGTTTCTATCTTTCTCTTATGTTTAGATGTCAGTTACCAAGTCTGGCATTGGTAGAATAGTGTTGGTATAAAGATGTTCTTATCATTTTCAATAATGAAACAATGAAAATGAGCACGGTTTGGACATGTATGCAGACATGATTCCTTGTCAAAAACAATACTGCAGAGAATCAATGAAGGGGCGAGAAGCAGAGGAGGACAAATAAAAACATGAACAGACAACATCAGATCATAGACAGGATAAGATTTTTCCACACTCATCCACATCATTGAAGATATAAATCGCTGGAGGACTCTGTGTGCTGCAGCATCCAATGTGGTACCCCTACAACCCTGACGGGTTTATAGATATAGATCATGGTATGACAACCACTCGTACGCTTAACAGGGAGTGTGGATATGACCAATTGTCATTCACCTGGGGAAAGACAATTTAACAATAGAAGTTAAAATTTGGAAGCAGAAGGACAAATCCAAAAACTCTCCTACTCTGGACCCTCTGCACTCATGTATGCACTGCAATAGAACTTTCCTGACACAAATTGGACTCATCGGGCATATACAAGCTCACAAACCCAAATCAAATTAGACAATCACAAATTTTTTGGTTTTTTCCCCCACTTTTTAACAACATTTAATTGTTTTTCATGCCATGCTCATCTTCGTTTGTGAAGGAGGACCATCATATATATATATATATATATATATATATATATATATATATATATATATATATATATATATATATATATATATATATATATATATATATATATATATATATATATATATATATATATATATTCTTTTGTTTCTTCCTCTTTCTTCTGCAATCATTCTCAAAGTCCTACAGAAAATAATGAAATAGAAGAATGGTGATTGATTAAGCATGTGGTAGAAGATCTTAATGACTTCAAATGCAAAACATGAAGAGTAAAGTAACATTTCTATCTTTAAATAACTACATGGGCTATAAACAATAGCACTTCTTTATGTACAAAAAAAATAAGCACAAAAAATGTATACCCGGTACTGTTTCTGTGTAAAGATTACATTTGAAACTAGTAATAAGGACTTTGATGTCCTCATGTAAAAACAGTGTTGTAGATACAAGGGAGTAGGAAGGTGTTTGAGGTATTGAACTCACCCCTCCCACTTTATTTTTAGACCACTTTAAAAATGTATCTTATACTGTGTGGAATAGAAAATATATCATCACACCATATTTAGAAATATGTGTAGAAAACATACCAAAACCCACTCCTTTGCAGAGTCATGGTACTAAATGTATCTAAATACTAAAGGCCTTTAAGACCATCATGCGTGCCTCTTGACTAACAAAACACATCTTTAAATTTCAAAATAAAGCTGAAGTCGGATGAGACGGGTCATCGGTGCAAATAAAGCAGTGACACAGCACATTTTCATCCTCTGGACTACATCCTGCTGGAAATATAGTGAGACCATTGTCCTGCTATAAATGAGATTTTGTGGGAGTTTGAGAGTGAATGAAAAAAAGAATTCTAAATTCTTTCTTTGATGAAATCATATCTTCAGCCCATGTACCTGTCAACTTGTAAGGTTTTTCCCCCTATACTGTAAACCTTTTTCAAACATACCGGGTATTTGAAAAGTTTTTGGCTGTGTAACTCATCATGAATGTAATCTTTTTCAAAATTTCCAGATTTAAGTTTTTCCTTTACTGTAAATGTATTCTATCTAAGCATCTCTATACCATTTTGTAAAGTTTGATCCAAAGGAGCATCTTTACAAAAACAAGAACGCATCTTAGTTTTTTAGGGATGCTGTGTGGTTGAAGATGAAAGAAGTGTTGACGCAAGTTGCAAGGCAGGTTGGTGCCATCTGAGCGGAAATGGTTCAAATCCTGTTTGCTGCATGAGTTTTCTTCAATATAAATCAAACTATTCTAAACATGACCAATATCAGACTGGTTGCATAGTAATTGATCACAGATGAAATAATAAAGATAATTAAGGGGTTGCTCCAATATGACCATTAAAAGACAAAAATTTGTGAGAAAAGTGTAACATATATTTTTAATAATTGATTTATGATTCCTATATTGAATTATTACAATTTATAAATATATTTATCAGATCTGTAATTTTCTTTTTTGCTTTATAAGGTTCTTTTGGCATGTATTTATTTTGTTTGGGCTTGCATCTCAACAAGTTGACAGGAATGGTCCTCTGTAACAGACAATATTAACACAGTGGTGTTGCTTTTAGGGATTTCCTTTGCCATCTGCTCTAAAAGAATGCTTCCCACTAACTTGCATCAAACATATGGTTCTATCTCAATAAGTATACCGGTGTTGAGAAAATATCTTAAACTCATGTTGGCCCAAAGCAAACCTTTTTATTTCATTCATCAAAATTGCACGTTTCAATAAAGTACTTTCTTGGGCTTTTCTTTGTTACTTAATGCCCATGTTCTTGTTGTTACCACATCTCCTTTGGTAACTCTGCTAAAGTCAAAGTTTACCAGGTTTGGAAGTGAAGACAAAACATAGTACCGATAACCCTGCAAAAGAAACAAAAAGGTCAAAATTAATTCACTGCTGCCATCAGTAGTATAAATAAAAAAATACAATTTAAAGGATAAGGAATTAAATGCTTAAGGCGGCTGTGTGTTGACGAAAGGAGAGCAAAGAAAGGCAAAACTGTTCGCCTTTCATGTATGTCATGGGGTGCAAAGGGAACGCATTGCTCTAGGCGGACCCAGGGTTAGCAGATAACCAAGATCCCAAATGTACCTCCACGTGGTGCACCCTGGAAACAGAAATACAGCAGCTCGTGCTGATTCTGGCCAAATCATTTGGGGATCGTGTCCGAGAATGTGGAGGTAGCAGATGGAAAGAGATTTGACTGCACAAGAGACAGACAATATCTCCGACACCACCAGCATCACCACATATAGCAACACTGTCGACATACAGTGAAGCTAGTCAGTCCAGTCCGAACATTGGAGGGGCGGCCAATGTAAAATGCACGTAAAGGTAAATGCATGGCGAGAGACAAATATGTTTCAAACAGAGTACAATGAAACAATGAAAGGGCAGAACAGCGCTAGAGGGCAGCGCGAACTGCAAATAGAAAGTGAAAAGTCCCTAGGAAAGGGAACTACAAGCTCCGTCAGCTCGAGACGGGCTTCTAGTTACCAGAGTTCCTAACAGGCAGAGACCCAGACCCATCCATCGGCGTTTGGTAAAGCAAAAGACCTAACCCAACTCTAATGTCGAGCCTTCCTAAACCGGAAATATGCTTGCAAAGAGAAAGGGTTCTGTACCCGATGGGTGTAGGCAAGAAAGGGACAACGATGGCAGTCCTGGCCCAACTCTACTGTCAAGGTTTCCTATACCGGAAGTAACTTGCACAGAGAAAGGGTTCTGTACTCGATTCGCTCAGGCACAAAAGGGACAACGATTTAGCCCTGGCCCAACTCTACTGTCAGGTTTTCCTACACCGGAAATACACTTGAAGAGAGAAAGGGTTCAGTACCTGATGGGCTCAGGCGCTACTGGGACAAGGACGCTCAGCTCGAGAACGCCTTGCTCTCAAACGCGTGGTGTGAGACTCGAACTTGGACAAGGGGTACACGATGTCGGTGAATGACACCTCGGCTAAGAGGGCGAAAGAGCCAGGGTCCAACTCCTCTGTTGAGTTCTTCCCCTTAAGGAACCAGGCTCATGGATGAGAAACGGTTCAGTACCCAATGGGCACAGGCACAGCACGTCCAATTACACGAGGCAAGTTCATAGACAGTGGAACACCTCGTTCGAGTGAGACGAGAGCTAGAAAATCGTCTGGGCGAAGAGTCTTCACTACGCGTGCCTGGAGACAGATATAGAGGCTGTCACAGGCTAAGGGTAGCCCACCCGAATTGTCAAGGCATGCCGAAATCGGATGTGCTAGGCCTACAAGGCGCATAACGGTGGCACAACGTAATCACGCTCCCGGCGGAAATCGCACGGATATCCGTGATGGTTACAATGGAGCGAACGAAAAACAAAACAAACAAACATGTATGTCATAAATGGTGACTAAGGAGGTTCAATGATGGAGCTAGTTGTCCCATTCCAAATAGGGTAAATATATCCACAAGTAATGCTGAAATTGGATGTGTCAGACTGAATGGTGCAGATATCACAACAAAGAAGTAAACTATAACACTGTGCATTCCGCTCTGAGGACTACATCTTGCTAATCTACAGGAGTTTGAAAATTAATGCAGAAGAAGAATAAGAAATTTTAAAATGCATTTAAAAGGTCACAGAGGTTGACTTCATTGTACTCAGGTTTTCTCATATGGGATATGACTTATACAATATAAGAAAAATGTCCTTGCTAAGGATATCACCAAAAAGTATGTTACTCCATAGCTCAGGCAATAATCTCCAGAGACCTTTCAAAAGTGCACTTGTGAATCAGATGCTACAGTTCACTTTCAACTTGCTTCCTCCTAAATACAAAATGAATAACTTCACAACCTTGCCATGGTGATCCACTGACTTATAGAATTAAATGTGATGAGTATGGTGGTTGTGGCTGTGGTGTTGATGATGATAGCACCCAAAGGATATCACTCCTGTTCCTTATGCCAGGTGGTGGAGTTCTACTTTCTGCTCCAGAATTCCAGTTCTTGAGCATCATTTTTATTGGGGGGGGGGGTGATTTACCAGAGCTTTTGCAAGCCCCCAGATGACTGTTTTACTCAATGTGGCTGTATAGTGCAACTCCACAAGCTGGACAGTCTTCTAATCTGGAGGGGATTTTGCCATGACTTTCTTGTAATCTCATGCTTTAGACAAAAGTGTTGATTCCCTCCCAGTAGTCCAGGCATGGGTATTACATCTGGCTTCAGAGCAGCGATCATGGTTGGGATAATCAACTCCATGCCTAACCACCTTAGTTATCTCCTACAACATACATGGCAGGCAGCAGTGTTACTATTCCTTACTCCCCATTTGGGTTCCAGCAGCACATGGTCAAGAATCAAATGTAATAGTGGTTACTGTTATTGAACAATTAGGCATATCGTTTGGTGTTCATTCTTCCTTAGTAGATGTTGAAGGGGTATGTTAACTTGTGGTTTCAGTGGTTTTGTTTGAGCAAACTCTATATTTGGATTCGTCCATGTGGCAACTGAGACCTGGGCTTAAGACCTGGACCTAGTTCAGGGTGTAAAGAATATGGCCACTATCTTATTTCCAGGCATCTTATAGGATGGGACTAAGAAAATGTGGGGGATAGGCTAAAAACCTGTGAAAATATTATCATTGTCTTAATTTCTTACTTTTATCTTCTATTAAATAATCTCCATGGATGATGAAAAAATGCAGGACAGCAGACACTGCACCTTTGTTCTTTTGTGGCAGACACATAGGTAATAGGAAATTCTAGATGTGACATCACTGTGCATGGGTCAACAAATCTGACATAAGAATGATGAGATAGTTGGCTTAAATGAGTGTGATGTGCCTCTAGCAGGATGTGGTCATTCTAGGATACTGCCATACTGGAATACCTTCTTCTTCTTCTGCATTCGTTCTCAAACTCCTGCAGATTAGCAGGATGTAGTCCAGAGAACGGAATGCGTTGTGTCATGGTTTATGGCATTGCTGCGATATCTGCGACTTTCTGCCGGACACATTCAACTTCAGCATGGCTTTGGGTCACTGACCCTATATGGGATCGGACTGCCAACTCCATCCCATAACCTCCTTAGTCGCCTTTTACGACATGTGAAAGGTAAACAGTGTTGCTATTCTTTGCTCCCCTTTCAGGCCCTGGCAAATATGGGCGACTGGAATACCTCCCTTTGGAAAGAAAAAAAACATGCATCCATACCCCTCTTCATGCCTTTGAGACAGCCTTATATAAGTCTGTGTGTCACTTCAGTTATAAAACTGAGAAGAACATGTGTCTTTGGCTATGGGCTGTCAAGAGATACCTGCTCACAGCAAAACTCCAGTGTGAGTTGTCATACCTCTGTCCAGTGTGAGTTGTCATACCTCCGCAAAGTGACCGCAAAGGCACCACCTTCCTCCCTGATCATTTTACCTGTGCACTGAGCTGTGAAGGCCCAAGCACTGCAAACATGTCTAATCACATCCCCATCTTTGGTATTCTCATTGACCAAAGCCTGCACTTCTTTCTCCACATATGTAGGACACCATTCTCTGCATTCCCTGCTAAATGATATTACTACTCTCAAACAAGTTTCGAAATCTGTGGGTAGACTTATCCATTCACGCATGTGGTTGCATCTGTGGGTCTCACCAATGGCCTACTAGACAAACCACCCATGCAACAGAAAACCTTAGTAGATGAAATGCTGTTATATTGAGGTTATCTTCTTATAGAAGCTTCATGGCACATCATCTATACAATTATGCTTATTATGCTGTTATTTTGTTGTTGAAACGTGTTTCGTGTTTACTTGAATATATGTATGCACCCTCTGTGATTGGGAGGGAGCCAGAAATGTACTGTGCAGCACTGGGGAGGAGGTTTCCCACTATATGGCAGCACTATTTTTTCCTATGGCTGAGGTCCATCATAGAGGCACAGTGATTCAGAACGTTACAATCCTTTTGACTTGAACATTTGGTTGCATGCCTGGAGCAATAGAGAAGTTTGGCATAACCAGTAGTCAATTGGTGATGGGGAATAAGCACAGTGAACCATATTTTGGCTGCAGTGGCCCAGAGCAGTGCATAGGTTGAAACTTACCTTCCTGGAAGTGTGATAGTTATTCTCTGGCGTGGGGTGGGCCAAAATCCACAGACTTCCCAGCAATATAATGCCATTTAATGGCATTGGGTAAAAAGGCATGAGCCCATTGGCCACTGGATCAGCAACCAACCACCTTATCCATTCTGCACCTGCTGCCACATCCTGCAATCTGCACACACTTTGTATGACATCCTCAGCACGTCCCATCCACGACCTACCTCTCTTGAGTCTACTGCCTTTAACTTTCTGTATTTCGGAATGCAACGGGTGTTCCTTATCTGCATGTATTTGAAGGTACACCTGTGCATGGCAATACTGTAATCTTGCTCAGCTGTTGGACAGTCAAGTAGGTATAGCATAGCTCTTGTTGATGTGTCTCTTGTGCACCCAAGTATGATACGCATTGCTGCATTTTGGATTCTATCCAGTCTTTCAATCTGAATTTGGCTAAGAGTCAGAATTGCCAGTGCATATTCCACCACAGCCACCACCAAACCCTGGTGCAAAAGACAGATAACCAAAACTATACCAGTATTGGAACACATCAAAAGACAACAGATTAAGTGGTTTTGCACACACTTCCAGACTACCAACAGACAGCATGCCACAGATGGTCATGACACATAGACATCACTGCTATAAAGCCAGAACAGACCATGCAAAAGATGGACCACAGAAATCAAAGAAGCCACAGAAACAATCTTGCAAACAGCACTCAAGAGGGCCATCTCCAGAGAATTCTTCTACCCCTAATGCAGCAAGACAAACAATTTCTACAGCGTACAGATAGATAGATGGATGGATGGATGGATGGATAAGATTTTGGATTTGGATTGAGATAAGATAAGATAGATAAGATAGGTAGGTAGGTAGGTAGGTAGGTAGGTAGGCAGGCAGGTAGGTAGGTAGATAGATAGATATACAAATGTGCATTTTCATACCTCTGATCAGTAGGAGTTTTCATACAGAAAGGCAAAAACAGGTGACATGCATAGGTGATGGGTGAAGTTATTAGAGAGAGCTAAAAAGTGAGCCACACTATGAAAATCATCTTTGTCATCAGATATGCAGGTGTGGGGGAAACAAACGAGCAAACAAATTAGCTAGCCTCATCACGATAACAGATGGTCAGCCTATAGACAGAGCAGACATATTCAATTCTCTTAAGGTTGGCATCTTCTTCTTGTTTCTGTCCTTTGTACCTTTCAGTGTTCAGGGGAGAGTGAGTGTACGATCTTTTGCCCTTCTATTTGCCTCTTCCGCTGTTATATTTCTGAGTGTCTCTAATACACTATCTATCCATCTTTTATGAGGGCGTCCAATAGGTTGACTGTTTTCGTATCGTTTGTTAAGTGTTTTTTGGATAATACTTTGCTCTTTCTGTCTGGTTATGTGGCCGTACCATTTAACATGTTGTTTCTGGATGTATTCTATTGCCGACTTGATCCCTAATTGTTTCCTTAGTGTTTCATTCCTGATTTTGTCTCTCAAGCTAACTCCAATCATACGTCTCACACATTTCATTTCAGTGGTGTTAATCTAAGGTTGGCATGGTTAGAGAATTTTTAGTACATGAACATGAGTCAGTATTAAGAACTATTCTAGGCGTGGCCAATAGAGAATTTATTTTTTTAAACACTGAACCAACATAGAACCAGAACCATCAGCCCCTATAATCTGAGAGATTTAATGAAGCAGAGATCTGAGTACCCACTGGACATGTTTGGTATGTAAAGAGGATCAAATTGAGCAGTTCAATAAATGGTGGGTTTTTTTTGAGTGCTTCTATATCTGCTTTGAAAATTTAACACATTGAACAGATGACTTCCTTGTTTACCTTGATTTTTTCAATGTCATTTCCATGCAGAGTAAGCTTCAAAAGTTTTTTAAGACTAGCTAATTTGTTGACTTCTTTCAGCTCTTCTATATTGTTTCCATGGAGGTACAATATTTTCAGATTTTCAAATTGGGTCAATATCTGAAAGGACAAAATAAAAACCTAACACAAATAAATGTTTTGTTTGAAAATCATAAATATGGTATAAATCAAAGGGGCAATATTTGCTATGACATTAAAAATGTAGATCTAAGAAAATTCAAATAAACAAGTACGGTATTCCTTAAACACCACATCATTATCTTTGCACTTCAAGGTGACAGTTTATTGCTGCAAAGACAACTACTCTCCACCCATTTCTGCCCCTTATTTTTTTTCTGCAATGACTCATCCCTAGTTTTTATCTCTAGCTATATTGTCCACCCAACTTCTTCTTGGTCTATCTCATTCAAGATTTGTTAGAGGTAAATATGTGTGATTATAATTGGTAACTACTTTGAAGAAAATGTAGAAATAATTGTATTATTACTGGTTTTATAAAGTAAATAAATTCCAGAAACGTTTTAAGCAAACTTATAGAAATGTAGGCTCATGTTTAAGGGAATAAAATGTTATTTGATAACAGCCATTATTATCCGTATTTAAGCTTATATTATAATTATAAGTAGAACAACAACTCACGGGATCAATATTATGTAAAATATTGAAAGAAAGGTCTATCCATCCAATATTAAGAGCACTATCAAACAAAGTAACTGCCACTGACATCAAGTTATTAACATTGGCTAGATGATTGTTGTTAAGTCGCAAACATTGACTAATAAACATTTCTTGTCCATCCTCTCTGATTCTTTTTAGCCTAAACTGATGTTTGTGAGGAGGCACTTCTCTGGGATCCTGATTTTCACATTCTGTTGAAGAAAAATATAATGTAGATGAAACATATTTATTTCAGATATTTTTTCATCAAAATACACAAGCTATACGTAACTAATTTTTAAATTTTAAAAATAATTTAATCAAGTATGAATATAAACATAAATAAACCTGTTTTCTTGATAAAGATGGTGACAGTTACTATCATGAGGCTTATTGCAAGTGATTTTACAAGTTAATAATTAATAATTATTGGGGCCTATGAGCTATTTCATTTTATCTCTGCTGATATATTGGGATCTAGGGCTATATTTATGTCTCCTAGAAGTGCATATCTTAGAAATTTTGTTCGTCCATCTTTGCCAATGATGACTATTTAGGTTCAAATGGGATGAAATTGACAATGAACAATGTGGTGTGTCTGACTGGTGACTGACTCTTATGTGTGCCGGTAATTTCCTTCCACACTCTGAGTATATATAGGATGAGTCTGTGGGAAATCGAGCAAAGACCTTCTTAAAGCACATTTTTCTAACAAGTAACTTGTCTGACACGCTCTGTAGTGGCTGCACGAATTCTGAGTTAGAAACAAGTCAGACCTGTTTTGTACTAATGTATCACATGAATATATGTTTATATTAAAGTGAGTCAGTGATGTCTTAAGTGTATTTTTAAAAACACTTCTTCTGTCCTCTGGCTTTGCAGAAAATCGACTAAATGACTTGCATAGCATATCTGTGCCTTCATCAATATTGTGTGCATGCATACATATTTGGCTTTAAATCAGAATCTTATTATCTGTTACTTTATCCCACCACTAGATGTTGGAGACTTCTGGTAAAATGGAATGAGGACATTAGACATAGAACCGGCACCACCCCAATTGCATACCACATCAAGTTATGCTACACATATACAGTGAAGGCAGACCTAGAGGCAGACCATGAAAACAATAGACCACCTAAATAAAAGAGGCGACAAATTCCACAATATACTCAGCACACATGAGGGCCAGAGAATTCTTCTACCCCTGACGCTGAAATGCTGAAAGGGAACAAAACTTTTCGTGAAAAGATAGATAGACTGGATGTTGATTATCTTACAGGGGCAGGTTAGGTAGAAATGGTTGAGAATCTTCATATGCCTTATGTATACTGTCTATGTTTCACAGGCACAAAATAAATGATTGTATTACTGCTGCATGGTAGACTATGAGTTTGGTGGTAGCTGCTATTCCACTTCTCAACTGTACAATTAAAATGGTGACACAATGCACCTTTGTTCTTTGGACTAAATGCTGCTGGAAATCTAGCAGGATCATTGTCATGCCACAAAAGAGATTCAGTATGAATTTTCAAAATGAATGCTAACAAACAAACAAATTCTTTTGTGAGGTATATGAATATAACTAAACTCTATTACGTCTTCTTACACTTGCTGGTTTGTTCACAAGTAACTTAACTCTATCGCCTGTGGCAGAAACTGAACTTAGTGCATTTGCTGTCAAAGAATTGCTTTGTATCTATCTGCCACAGAACCGGACACAAATTTAAGCACCTTCTTCTTCTGCATTCAGTATCTGCAGTCAGATTTCAGGCCTGACGTCAGGGTGAAGTCCATTGTCTTCTCCAAGTCAGAGCAGCTGCTCCATAGCTTTTGCCTCAAATCTGTATCCACTGGTCAGACCCGGTATATCTGTTCTTTGTATGTTGGGCAGTTCTGAAGTATGTGTTTGGAAGTTTGGGTTGTGGATCAACATCAAAATTCATCTGTGTATGAGATCCTCAGTTGGTAACAGTGGCCCAACAGTCTGCAGTGGCCAGTTTTAAAGCAAAATAGTGTGGTATTTTTATATTGATTGATATCTTTGTAGGTGATATATATATATTGCTTTGGGTTTCTCTTCTGCATCAATCTGTTTGACGTGTTTGCGTTATGGATTATTATTTTATTTCTGTGTGTAGGACAGTGGGTGTCTGTATTGTTCCATTTCACTATCTGTTCCTGACAGATCATCAGCTTTCTCATTCCCCATGATTCCACAGTGTGAGGGTAAAGTTTATCATTATTTTCTCTCAACCATTCACTTTACTTTATAAAAACTAAATAAGGCTGGAGATGGCTTTAGCGTCCTTGTCAAGGCTAACTGTGATTTGGAAAAGCAACATCAGTGTTGGAGTGAAAATCAAACTGTATAGGTCGCTGGTGCTTTCTGTTGTGTTGTATGATTGTGAGAGTTGGACACTCACTGCGGATGTGGAGAGAAGATTACAGGCTTTCGAGTATAAATGCTACAGAAGAATTCTAAGAATTTCCTATAGGGAACATAAGACCAATGTGTACATAAGAAATAAAGTAGAGATGTGTGCAGGTGTCCAGGAGCCATTTCTTTCAATAGTGAAACGACGAAAACTAGCATGGTTCGGACATGTATGCAGGCACGATTCCTTGTCAAAAACAATACTGCAGGGAACTGTCGAGGGTGGAAGAAGCAGAGGAGGACAAATAAAGACATGGACAGACAACATCAAGGAATGGACAGGGCTAGATATTTCCACACTCATCCGCATCGCTGAGGATAGAATTCGCTGGAGGACTCTGTGTGCTGAAGCATCCAATGTGGTACCCCTACGACCCTAAAGGGTTATGGGTTTATTGATGATTGATTGATGATAAAAACTAATCACAAATATTTTTAAAACTCCAATAAAAGAATTAAAAAACTGTTCACATAATAGATCATTGTCAACATGTATGGTCTATCTGTAGTAAAATCCCATGTTGTCTTCTTCTTCTCAAACCCCAGGAACTGTAAGTAATAAGCTTTTACTTTCTATGTGCAATGGGGAGGTTTCTCAGAACTTTCTCTCATATCCAGGAGGCTTCAGCTTTCAGCTTAGTGCAATGTCTATTGAAGGAGCCTTCTACTCAATGGGGGTATCCCATGTTGTCTAACAGTGTATATTTATTTTAATATTTAAATTATGATTTTCAATAATAAATTGAAAATTCATCTAGAACAAATTATTAAACTGGACTGAAGCACAAAACTGATGTAGTCGACTTTTCTGAGAACAAATTAGTAAGCTGGATTGAACAACAAAACTGGTGCAGGCGACTTTTGGGGAAAAAATATTTAAGTTGGATTAAATACTAAACTGATGTAGGAAGATTTGTTGTGTTCATTCAGCAGAAAAATGGTACTTAAATTTTTTTATCAGAACTTATACTGTCAATCTCTATTGTGTCATTATTCAGAGATTGATTTATTGTGCAGAGGAATGTCACAGGGATCCTCTGGTATAGTAGTTAAGCTATTCACTTTGTGCTCAAGAGATTTTGGGTTTGAATACCACTCACAATATCTTGTTTTCAAAATGTATTTTTCCTGAGATACCTGGGGATTATCATGTAAAGCTATGGAGTTGTATGCTATCAGTGGTACCCTCAGCAGGTGGTATGTCACTTTATTGTACATATGGGGCAACCCGAGTAGAATGAAATCAATTCTCTTCGTCTTTTCCACATTCTCTTTAGAAATGATAATTCTAATAAATTCTCCAGTCATATTAATTTTAATTATTCTTATATGTAGTGTACAAAACAGTAAATTAACTGTAAAAACAGTGAAATATTAGGGGAAAAAACATTGTTCAGTAAAACATTTATGAAATTTCACAATATTCCATTGATGCTGGCCTGTAGATTGGGGAAGGGAGGGAATGGAGTGTTCATACAAGCAAACCAGAACATTACATTTATTACTAGGAACGTGGACAAAGTGTGGGTAAACAGCCCCAAAACCCCTCCCGTTGCGATTTTTCTCAAATAGATCTGACACATAAAAAATATTTTTTGATAGTCCACCCCCTCCTCCCTCGAGATTATATCTACGGCCCTGCTTTGATGAGAGGTGCAATTTGTTTATAAAGTTAACCATCATTTATTAATGCAGTATGGGTGAGATGTTATACGAAGCCAGTGTACTAACCACTGCGCTACGTTCCCCCCCATATATATATATACACACACACAAATATATATATATTTAAAAATTTCATTTATACGTTCATTTTCCTTTTGCGCTGAAGTTAGCACATAGGACAGAGGTCAGATCTCTCCAATTCTGTCTGTTCAAAGCTATTCTCTGCAGTTCTTGAATAGTATGAATATTGGTTGTTTTACTTTCTCTAAGTATTGTTCTTCTGAGTGTCTTTTTTGGTCTACCACTGGCTCTTTTGCCTGTAGGTACCCATTCAAGAGATTGATGGTGTATCCTGTTGATGTCTGAGCATAGGACATGCCCGATGTAGGACCAACAGTGTTTTCTGATAACATCGATAACATCTGATATATATATATATATTTGTCAATAGTTTGTGTATACAGGTTGGTGATTACAAGAAAAGTTAGGATGATCATTTACATACCTTGTAGATTTGTTAAACTGAGGAAAGAAAAGTCAACTGGAGGTACTATATTATTTGCATTTCGGTGTCTCAGCTTGACTTCCTGTTTAACAACACTATAAACACGCACAAAAAAAGAGATTTAACACTCATCACATTAAAATATCTGCAACAAAGTAATGATTCAACAGAATAAAGTTAGATTGGTAGAAAATTAGAAGATGAAAACAGAATAAACAATTATTTCTTTCTTCTTCTTCTTCTTCTTCTTCTGCGTTCATTCTCAAACTCCTGCAGATTAACAGTATGTAGTCTGGAGAACGGAATGCGTTGTGTCATGGTTTACAGCATTGCTGCGATATCTGCGCCTTTTGGCCTGACATGTCCGACTTCAGCATGGCTTTGGGTCACTGACCGTATATGGGATGGGACAGCCAACTCCATCCCATAACCTCCTTAGTCGGCTTTTACGACATGCATGGAAGGTCAACAGTGTTGCTATTCTTTGCTCCCCTTTTGGGCCGTGGCAACACACGGGTGAATTATTTGTTTCTAAGAGAAATAAAAGAAAATGCCATTTTAGTTATAGCTATTAGGACAAACATCAGATTTATTTGAGTGTTTAGAAGGCAATTATCCCCTTTATTGCAACACAAATGCTACCAATGTCAACAAAAAAACATCTTATCCAAAGTATCTTCATTCCAACCCCATGCTACCAATGTCAAACATGGTCCTTAACAACAAAACATAAGAGACAACTGGTTACAACAGAGATGAGATGTCTGAGAAAAGCCACAGGAGTGACCAGAAGACACAGAATTAGAAACGATGTCATAAGAGAAAGAGTGGGTGTCATATCAATTCTAAAATACATACAAAACCAACAGATACAATGGTTTAGTCATCTGGAAAGAATGCCGTGTGATTCATTAGTTTATAAAGCATATATGAAGAGAAGAGAAGCAAAAAGAAGAGCCAAGGGTAGACCTAGAGTACGCTGGATCGACAACATCAAAGAGACATTACACGAACACCAAATAACATTATCTGAAGCTGCCAGAAAAGCGAGAACAAGAACATTGTATCTCCCTCGACACCCGTAAAGGGTAAAAGAGGAAGGAAAGAAGAAGAAGAAGAAGAAGAAGAAGGCAATGACTAGGCCATGTGTTGTCTGGGCTGGAAGGAAACCCATAATAATAACACTAAAAACTGCAATGCATGTCATAAGTGAAGACTACAGAGGTTTTGAGGAATGAGGTTGGCTGTCTCATCAAACAGAGGGTCAAAGTGACACAGACGCCATATTGAAGTCTGATGCATTGATCCGAAAGGCACAGATATCACAGCTAAGCTTTAAACCATGACACAACATATTCCATTCTCGGGACTAGATCCTGCTACTCTGCAGGAAGAAACACGGAAGAGGAAGAAACATCCAAGCTGTAAACCATGATACAACACATTCCATTCTGTGGACTACAGGTATATCCTTCTATCAAGCAGGGACTTAAGAATGAACACAGAAGAAGAAAAAAGACAATGACTAACTTTGTATGTAAAACAAATAGTGAGAAACAAATATGATCCTCTGCTAGCATTGATTAAAGAAAAAGAAATGATTATCAATTGGCATCTTATGGAACGGTAGCAAACTCTTTCTGTCCCATTTAATCTGTAACAATTTTTAGAGTAGTCTATGTCTGAAGTGCAAAAATCTGATGGAGATATAATACATACACACAAAAATTGCAGCCACATAAAAAGAAAGAGAGATAGAGAGAGAGAGAGAGAGAGAGAGAGAGAGAGAGAGAGAGAGAGAGAGAGAGAGAGAGAAAGGAGTAGGCAAGAATCTCAAACTAAGAACATGATAGCCAATAATTGTTGGATGGCAGTAAAACTATTTACCAGTAGGTACCAACATAAAACATGAAGCCATAAGTTTTACTAGTTACAAAGGGGTGCAAAGAGTTTTGCATTGCTCTCGTGCGGACCCAGAGGGTTAGCAGAAAACCAAGATCCTAAAAATACCTCCTCGTTGTGTACTCTGGAAAAAGAAACACAGCTGCTCTTGCTGTGTTCCTGGCCAACACTTATTAGGCTCATTTCCATGGAGGCTGTAGATGGAATGAGAATTGCAATATCTTGGAGATAAGCAATATCATGGAGACCTCTGGCCAACACTTCCAGCAGCACTGTCTGCACACCGTGACGCAAGGCATATGCGCAGTTTGCCTTGGTCAGCCAAAATGTAGAAACATTGGAAAAATGGCCAATGTCAATATATGGGTAGTTCTCACTAGAATATAGTGATCCTAAGAGTACACATTGAATCTGGAAAAAGCAACACGCGCTAGAGGGCAGTGTTGTGTATGTGAAACGTTATAGTGACAATGAAGCTACAATTGTGAAGCATAAGATCGACTAGTGGAAGTGCTGTTCTTGCTCGAGAACATACAGAAGCCCATATGTCCCACTATAATTGATCCCATTCAAAGTAGGAATCATGAATCAGGTATTGAAATACATGAATTTGAACATGCAGTCTTGGGTATGGAAAAAAGCTTTGAATATAGCTCCCCTTTTGCACACAAGAATAACATTGAACAAATATTGGGAGTACATTGTTCAAACTTCTGTCTGAAGCAGTGTTGAGACTCAGACTCTGTATGCTGTGTGCAATGTAGACTGGGAGCAAGTCCTTGTCTTCGAGGATATCATAAACCTAGTCTAACCCAACTGTCACCGCTGTCAACACAGCTCATACAGAGAGAATTGGGTTCAGTATCCATGGGTACAGAGGGTAATATGTCTTTCTTATATGAGATTTGTTCACCAACATCAAAGTTCCTCATCTGAGATAGTTGCAATCTACTTACTTCTTTGGGAGATAAATGCAATGGTGAAGAGTCAAAACGCATGCCTGCTTCTGGCAATGAACCTAAAGGCCATCACAATGGACAAGGTGAGTGCGTGAGAAATGCACAGGTCAAATACCAAGCCCACAACGTGTTTGGCAAAGCAGCATATAGGCAGGTATATTAACCCTGATTCTAATTACACTGTCGTCATAGCCCAACACGTTTCATACAGAAGAAATTATGTCTGGGACCTAGGGACATGAAGTGTAGTAATGGAATGGTCTTCCTACATGAGGAAAAGTTCTCTGGCTGTGAAACACCTCGTTGGAGGAAAAACATACAATGGGTGGCCCAGGCAAACTATAAGCTTGTCTATTGACTTATACCCCCTCTGAGTAGAAGGCTTTTTCAATAGGCATTGCATTAAGCTGATGCTTTCTGGGTATGAAAGAAAGCTCTGAGAAACCACTCAACTACACAAAAGAAGTAAGAGCAAATTGCTCGCAATTCCTGAGATTATTGACAACAATAACAACAACTGGTCACAAAATGACAAAACAGACTGACATTAAAAATATACTTAATTGGTATCATATCTATTCAGGACGTAGCCATCAACCCAGCATTTTTTAGCTGTAGTGACTTTCTAGGCAATATAAATATGTCAGTAGTTTGCCATTGCTTTCTAAACGGTCCAGATGCGTGTGGTGAGGATCGAACTCTGTACCTTGGCTATCACAGATGCGCTCTGTACCATTCCCCCACAGAGCCGAACTGTGTGGCAGAGTGTAAAATATACTTAACACGTCACAAAACAGACTGCATTGAAAATTTACCAAAAAGTCTTTATCAAGAAAAAAACAGATCAACGGGGAATAAGCAACAAAAATACTAATATTGCAATAGTATATTATTATTTTACTTTTATTATTTATTCTCTGCCCAATTCATAAGTCATTCATAAACTCAGGGTCGTAGGAGTACCACATTGGATATATCAACACATAGTTCTCCATCAATTTCTACCTTCAGCAATATTTTTCAGTGAGGAAAAATTCCAACTTCTCAAGTGCTTGATGTTGTCCATCCATGTTTTTCTTTTATCTCCCCTGCTTCTTCCACCTTTTACTCCTTCCTGCAGTATTGTTTTTAACCAGAAATCATGTCAACATATATCAGAGTGTCACCATTCTAGGCACCCATAACATTATTTTTGGTAAGTTTTAGAGCATTGTTATTTCTTCTTAGTGGCATAATGTAAAGATTTATACTGCTGTGGTGAGCTGGGAAGCAGGGCAAAATTGTGGTGGGCCACTATGCCAGTGATGTTTTTGGGCTGCTTCTGCAATTAAAATAATGCATGGAAGTTTTAGATAATATTTTTTTTTTAATTTTGCCTAGGGCCTCCTGGATACCCCAGTCCACTACTGTTTTACTATAATTTCAATTCTAATTAGTTTAAGAATTGTAAGAATTAGGTATAATGTATGTTGATTATCCTCTTCGCTCACCGGACACATCGCCATATAGGTGCTCCGATCTCAGCTTCAGGTTCTATGTTGGTTCACTGCTCTTTTTGAAGTTTTTGTCAGCGGTTCTCTATGGGCCATGCCCATCCTCACTCCCAATTCTCGCATTTTGCCTAGGGCCTCCTGGATACCCCAGTCCACTACTGTTTTACTATAATTTCAATTCTAATTAGTTTAAGAATTGTAAGAATTAGGTATAATGTATGTAATATGTTGATTATCCTCTTCGCTCACCGGACACATCGCCATATAGGTGCTCCGATCTCAGCTTCAGGTTCTATGTTGGTTCACTGCTCTTTTTGAAGTTTTTGTCAGCGGTTCTCTATGGGCCATGCCCATCCTCACTCCCAATTCTCTATATTGACTCATGCTCATTCAACTCAAAATCCTCTGATAGTGAGGACTCACGAAGAGCAGTCTGCTCGGTCCATAGCATAGATGACCGTTTGTTGTGGTGGCGAGACTAGCTAATTGGTCGGTACGCTCGTTTCCCTGCACGCCTGCGTATCCGGTGACAAAAATAAGCGTGAAATTTCGTAGTGATGGCCAACAAAATAGCTCTCTCTCTCTCTCTCTCTCTCTCTCTCTAATGATACCCTTAAATCATTAAAAAATATAATTGTAAGAATTATTCTTATAAACCAACCTTGTTGTAGTCGCCATATTTGTTACTCTTGACAACAGTTTCATGAGTTGTTTTTACCGGAAGCAACTTTGTTTGCAGAATACGTCCACCAAATATTATTATTTTTAATAATATTTTACAACAGTGACAAATAATAATGTATATGGGATCATGTAGTATGTGGGAAACATTTAACTACCGACATTTATACAGTAAACTAAAAATTATCGAAGACCAAACACACAAAACTGGTTTTCTATGTCCAAGATATGTTTACATTGCAGGTCAATACATTAGCCCTCAAATGAGACAAACGGAAAATACTACGGCCATACTCGGAAAGCAATTGCAAATTTGAAAAGATGCATTATTGATAATATAAGAAAAAAGACAGTCAAGATTTATTGGGCACATAATGAGAAGATGAGACATTGAAAATATAGTAACACCAGGAAAGATAGAAGGAAAAGATCAAGGAGAAGACCTAGAGAAAAGTCATATTGGACAGTTTGACTAAATGGCTTCGATTGACGACACCAACAGAGATGATCACAGATATGAGAGATCGATGTACATGGAGAAATATGATCGCCAAAGTCATTCAGAACGGCACTTGATAATGATGATGATGATACTCTGAATCTGAGTTAACTGTTTCCTTTAGCAGGGCCATCAATATGCAAGTTCAAATCCCCCCCCCCCTTACCCCCTCTTTTTGTCATTTAAACCTACAATCAAATGTGGGCAAAATTCTGCCCGTATGCTAAATCAGAGCTGCCAAGCTATTTTTCATCTGAAATACCATGCTGATCTAATGCAATAATTCACTGGATCTCGAGCTCAGATAACGCTATTTAAAAATAGAAAGGTCTTTTTTTTAACTTTGTGGCATAAGCTATGGCCATAACTCACCAAAAAAATTATAGGGCCTATCCAATCGCGAGTGAAAAAGTGTTTTATCAATAGGCGACATATAGGCCTAAGGTGTGGTTTTGTTCTGGCGACCCCATCTCGTAGGAAATCAAGACTGAAACACCATTTCAACAAATCATCAACAATTACAATCAAAAACCTAACCCAACATTCTAAATATAGGCCTATGGTTCATCATTAGTGTAACATATTTGTTTCAATCCATAGGAGTTACAAGTAATGGAGCTGTTGTATCCTTTTGTGCAATGTGGAGGTTTCTCAATTGCGTTATTTCATCCCTAAAAAACTCTCAGCGTTATTCACTGCTTTGATAAGTTTCCTTCTTCTTCTTCATCGTTCTTCAGTCAGATATCAGGTTACAGCACCAATAGCTTCAATGAATTGTGTGATTCGCTTAAGGTCATCCATGGAACCCCTCAAGTCTGGAAGCAGTGTCGTCACAGTAGACCATATTTTCTCCCTCTCTTCTTGGTAGAGTTGACAGGCATGAAGAATGTGTTCTGCAGTCTCTGGGCTCAGTCCACAGTTGCACAGGTCTGTCTCACCAATCTTCAGCTTTCGGAACATATGACTTCTCAGTCTGTTGTGACCAGTTCGTAGTCTGAAAATGATGGTTTGTTCCTTGCGTGACATTTGGTGGTAGGGGTCATTTGGTTCTGCAGTTGGGTGCACTTGCTTCCACTTTTTCTTATATTCAGCTTTTAACATGGTCTTACATTCATAGTACGTATTATAATTTTCTATCTGTTCCAGTGATCCCCCTTTCCTTGCCAGGATATCAGCTTTTTCATTTCCAGGTATGCCACAGTGACCTGGGATCCACTGTAGTACTGTTTCTTTGGTGGTACTGCTGAGGTGTAGTAAGCAGGCCGTAAGTTCATTCATGCTCGTGTTCTTTGGATCTTTCAATGCCTGCAATACTGACTTTGCATCCGTTAGAAATACTACATGTCTGTTGTGACTTGGCAAGCAATTCATGAGCATTTTGGCTGCCTCTATTATGGCTTCTATTTCTGCTTTGAAATTTGTGGAATGTTTGCATGTGGGTATGGATTTCTCTATTTTTTTTCCATCTGGTGTTACTATATATATTCCTGATCCTCCATCTAATACTGCCTCTTTCGCTGATCCATCTGTATATACTTGTGTCCATATAATCTTTGGGTATGTTTTCTGTATGTGATTCTTAGTTGTCTCCTTTAGTACTTCTATAGTTGTTTCTGTTTTCGAAATAATGCTTGGTATATTGTCCATAATTCTTGGGAAGTATTTCCTGTCCCATGTTGGGTATGTGTTGAAGGTGTTTAGTGGTTTTAGGTTTTGTAGGTCTGTATCTGTGAGTGATTTCTGGAGCGGTTTAGCGGAGTGTAGAAAGCTACCTCTTTTGAGTCGCTCTTTTGTAGGTCTGCTTAGTCTTTGATTCATTTGATGACTCTCCAAACATTTGAACTTTGCATACTGTGTGAGGATTTTTTCATTTCTTCTTTCTTCCATTGATGACAAACCTGTGCATGTTTCCATTTCTGTGATTAGGGTAGTATTCATACCTCCTGTTATAATTCTGAGATTGCGGTTTTGTATCTTTGAGATCGTTTGAGTGTTACTCTTGGCTGCAGTCCCCCATGCTGACATTCCATATTCCAAAGCTGGTCTTACATAACCTGTATATGCTCTACTTAGAATTTTTCCATTTGCACCCCAATCTGCTCCAGCCAATTTTTTAAAGAGTACTGTCCTCATTATACCTTTTGTTTGGCACTTGTCTATGTGCTGTTTCCATGTAAGTCTTGGATCAAAAGTGACTCCAAGGTATGTAGGTGTCTCATCTTTTGGCAATGTTTGACCCTTTATGGTTAGTAGGATTTTCTGTGGTTTGGTGGACATGCTGAAGATGGTATAGGTAGTTTTTTGGGCATTGATAGACATGGCCCATTGGTCTGTCCACTTGGCCAAATTGTCCATAGTTTCTTGTAACCTTATTTTTGTTGTGCCTACGCTCTCTTCACTGCACCATATCGCCAGATCGTCTGCACACATTGCAGCATTTACTTTACGCGAGAGAATTTGGTCAATGTCATTCATGAATATAAGGAATAGAGTGGGGGATAGAACACCTCCCTGTGGTACTCCATGCTTAAAGAGTTTCTTTCTGCTATGCTTAATTTCAAGCTTCACTGCTGCTTTTCGGTTGTGCAGGTAGTGTTTTATCCAGTAATATATGCGCCCTGTCACTTTGTTTTGTTGTAGTCCATCTTTCCACACACAATCAAAGGCTTTTTCCATATCTACCCACACCACTGCTGTCTGCTTTTTTTCCTGGAAAGCATCCTCTACTTCCTGTGCAATTAGTGTAATCTGGACTTCAGTTGATCTACACTTTCTGAAGCCAGCTTGCTGATTTAGCATGATTTTATTTTTTCTAGGAACTACATCATTCTTTTGTTTACCAGGCGCTCCATTAATTTGCAAACACAGCTGGTCAGACTTATTGGGCGATAGCTGTCCACCTTATTATTTTCTTGCCTTTCTTGTGGATGGGTATCATTATGGCGGTTTTCCACACCTGTGGCACTAGACCTCTTTATTGTCCATTGTTAAAATGGTTTATTTCAACAGTTGTTAAAATATTTTATTAATTTCTGTTTTGCTGATGGTCCGATGTGAATTAGCAGTTCATTTGGTATGTCATCTGGGCCAGGTGATTTCCTAAGTTTTAATACTGCTAGTTCTTCATTTAGTTCATTGATCATGAATAGAATATTCATGACATCTTGCTTATCTTTGCTGATCTCTTTTTTCGATCTTCCGTAGTTCTTTTCTTACTTCTCTTCTCCTATTTTCATCGACTTTGTGGCAGGCGGTACTTTGGTAATGCTGTATAAAGTGATTTGCAGCCTTCTTTCCTGTGAGTACATCTCCGCCATTCTATATAGCTACTGGTGCTGTTTTGTTATCTTCGTCGTTGATAATTTTTGTTTTTTATCATAGTTTTCTTCCCTCTTTCTCGAAGTTTAAATTTTGTTTTTTCATGCCAGCTTTTCCTTGTGTTTGTAATTGTCGTTTTTCTTAGTTTGGCTACAGCAGCTTTTAGTGATATGTTGTTTTCTGTGGATGGGCTTTTTTCTGATGTGTCTCTGGCCTTTGACACTTCTTTCTCCAACTCATCGAGTTCGTCAGACCAGTACGGTTTGTAATTTTTCCTAGCACTCCTTGGTATGGTTTGCTTGGCTGCTTGAAGAAGTGCAGAAGCCAGGAGTTGTGCTGTTTTGTTCACGTTTTTAATCCTTGGATTTATGGTTTTTGTGAATTTGTCTGTCAGGTCAGCATACTTACTCCAATTTGCTTTCTTGGAGTTCCATCTGGGTGTGGTTGTTGGGCCAGCAAGGGTATGGTTAATGTCAATGATGAGTTTAATGGGGCGATGGTCACTTCCACCAAGCTGCTCCAGCACTTCCCTGTATGTTATTTTCGCTAAGGCGTCTGTTGCAAAGGCTAGGTCAGGGGTTGAGGTGGTGTGCCATCTTCTAGAGTAGAAAGTTGGGTGGTCTTCAGGTTCATTAAGCAGTTGAAGTTTCACCTCACACTGCCAGTCTTCCACTTCTTCTCCTCTAGTATCTTGTTCTGTATATCCCCAACTCTGTGAGTGGCTATTGAAGTCAACCATGAAGTCACAAGACAGTTATCTTTTTCTGTGTTAATTGTGTGTAGAGATAGGCTCTTGTCTTGTGGACAGTAATAATTATATACTGTGACCTCTTTAGTTGGAAGGGTTAGACAGGTTCCAATGATTTCAGCCTGTTCTTCTGTGTCTACTCGAATTTCAGAGGCAACGATATTGTTTTTCACAAGTATAAGAACTCCTCCTTTATGTCTTTTTTCTCTATTGTTCCGAAATGTTTGGTATCCTCGGATGTTGAATCTGTTGTTGTTTGTGAGGTGTGTTTATTGTATTCATGCTATGTCGATTTCCTCTGTGTGTAATCGGTTTGCAAGTGCAGTCTTTTTATTGTACACACCATCTGCATTCCACTGCAATATTCTTAAGTGCTTATTTTTGTCTTTGTCTGCATCATGATCTATATGTGATTTTTTTTAACCAGTAGTTTTTTTCCTCTGATCTCTTTTCCTGGCTCCACAAATTGAGACAGAAGTACCACCAGTCGCTGAGGGTGGGCTACTTCGAGGCTTAGAGCCCTGCACTTCATCCGCCTGACGGGATTCCACAGATGAAGCACCAAAACGAATCATCTGTAACCTTTTATTTGACGTGAAGTCATTGCGCGACATTGTGGTTTTCATCATTGGCAGTCATGCCATGGCTGGACTATTTTGTACCTTTCGGTCCAGTGTCTCCGTCTTCCATCTTACTTTTGAGTCAGGATGTGTTTCCCTAGCCCTTATCCATCCACAGGGCAGTGGAGGTTTCATTTTGGAGTTTTCCTTCTCCTAGACAGCTTGCCTAACAGGGTTAATGAGCACCATCTGCCCGGGGTTTTGAGGTAGAGTTCCCCTCTCCTAGGATAAATTTTTTGTTGCCAGGTATTCATTATCCTCCTCTGTGGTTTATTTCTTGTAATCTAAGACACCTCTCACTCATTGAAGGTGATTTAAGAACATTGCTCTTTCTTGTTCTAATATCTATAATTCCCCATTTACCCTACCTAACCCTCTAACCCTACCTAAACCCTATCACTACCCCCTCCCCTGGCACATTCCTGGAGTGGGGTCAGTGACCCCACTCCAGCAACCTGAGCTTATAGCGGCTCATACTCGCTTTGATGCTGCCAGTCAATGGACATATGGGGTATTTCAGTGGAGATATCAGTGCCGCCTGATATCCCACCCCGTCCTCGTGGTCAGCAACACCGTTTGGTCAGCGGACATTATTAACGTAAAATCAAGTTTTGATACATGTTTGAAATAATGTTGCGTTTCTTTTTCTTTTGTATGTTTGTGTTCTTTCCTATAACTCTTCTACCAATGACGCTGCAATGCATAAAGGGGTATAAAGCGAAAAGAAAGAAGAGAAGAAGGTGAGAAACGTAAAACTTGAACATTTAGTAACCACCGGAAAGATCAAGGGAAGAAGAGACAGAGGTAGACAGAGAGACATTTCTGGATGGGTTGTCACCGTGGCACAAAATTACGCCACCAACTGAATCTATTAACAACACAGGAGACAGATAGTTGTGGAGAATCGCCTTATTCTTACGGCATGGTACTTGATTTATTGATTGAGAACCTTCAAAAGCTGGCAGTATGTGAGTAAATTTTTCTTTTTGAGAGACACTACTTTTGAAAAGAGAATATGAAAAGTTGCTAGATTTCTTTCCACAAATTTCGCTTGAACAGAAGAAGTTTCTTCACTAATATATACATCCATATATACATGCTCTATATTCATATTGACATATAAATCTGACATCTATTTCTGTCAGATATGGTTAATTTTCAAATGAATAAATAATTGAAATAAAAAATTGATGAAAAAATGGATCGTGTGAGACGGGCAGATCATGAATTAAAATGCAAAATTTATTCAATGATTATCCAATCTATTCTTCTTCTTATTAACTTACTATGAAGAAAGAATTATTAAATAAATTAAAATCAACAAAATAGGCATCAATCAATCAATAAACCCGTAACCCTTCAGGGTTGTAGGGGTACCACATTGTATGCCTCGGCACACAGAGTCATCCTATGAATTCTATCCTCAGCGATGCGGATGAGTGTGGGAATATCTTGCCCTGTCCATTCCTTGATGCTGTCTGTCCATGCCTTTATTTTCCCTCATTTACTTCTTCCACCCTCGACAGTTCCCTGCAGTATTTTTTTTTGACAAGGAATCGTGCCTGCATACATGTCCGAATCATGTCGTTTCACTATTGAAAGCAATGGCCCCTGAACACCTGCACACATCTCTACTTTATTTCTTACGTACACATTGGTCTTACGTTCCCTATAGGAAATTCGTAGAATTCGTCTGTAGCATGTATACTCGAAAGCCTGTAATCTTCTCTCCATGTCCGCAGTGAGTGTCCAACTATCACAACCATACAACACAACAGAAAGCACCAGCGACTTATACAGTTTGATTTTCACTCCAACACTGATGTTGCTTTTCCAAATCAAATAGGCATAAAATATTTTGGACACATTAAAAGACATGACACCTTGTTGCAGACCTTACTTGCGGGTAAAGTTGAAGGGTGACGAGCAATCAACTCGGATTTAGACTTGATAAGGCCCTAAGCTATTTGAGATATGGGGCACTTTATAAGTCCAGATATTATATATGTCAGTGCCAAATATGATTTTTGGGGCCCCTAAGAAAGAGGGGACACTAAGCTATAGCTTGTTTAGCTTAAACGTAAATCCTGCACTGCGAGCAAGAGGTAGACAGAGATAAAAGTGGGAGAGCAACATCACAAGATGGACAGGTTAGGCCCTACAGCCTGACAGAGTGCACCACCAAAACAGGAGACAGGGAATGTTGTAGGTATGTTACACCCAATCTTCGTTGCGGAGGCGGCATTTGATGATGATCTAATCGAAAACAATTCATTTTTAAATATATATATCTTAATTTCTTCTATAAGTAGCTACCAACAGCTAGATCACCCCACCCCACGTGCTTCTAAATCCACCAGCGCCCCTCTAGAAGCCTTAAGCAATCAATTGGGGGGAGGGGGGTTGGTACCACCCACTTTGGAAACCTACTCTAGCAGAATGCACCAGCAAAGCAAGAGAGAGGTCTGTCTCTGTGTCTCGTTGTTATGTTGTTTTATCGACTTGTTTTGGTAACACTAATACATTTTATGTTCATTTTGATATTCGCTCTGTGCTATCCCAGCTACCTTTTTCTATTTTGGGTTGTTACCCAATACTGGGACTTTTATCCCTCAAACTTCGTTGCGGCGATGGAACTTAATGATGATGTGAGAATACATCAGGCTGATTAGAAATATATATTGGGAACAAACTGCATCAATAAGGTGTGAAAACAGCCACTCTCCATACATAGAAATAAGAAGAGGGGTAAGACAAGGATGCATTTTATCACCAAGCCTATTTAATATCTACACAGAGAATATCTTTAAAAATATAGAAGAAATAGCAGGACTCAAGATCAATGGGAAAATAATAAACAACATTAGATATGCAGATGACACTGTTCTTTTAGCAGAAAGTGAACATGAACTACAAAGACTAATAGATCAAGTCAATAAATCAAGTAATTAATATGGACTGGATATAAACATTCAAAAAACAAAAACCATGATAATCAGCAAAGACACAGAAGAACAGGAGGTAAACATAAACATACAGGGAGAGAAACTACAACAAGTAAAACAGTATCAATATCTTGGACACATAGTCACAAATGATGGCAGATGTGAAACAGAAGTTAAAAGGAGAATAGGAATGGCTAAAAGTACTTTCAATGACATGAGGAAATTATTAATATCTAAACAAATTACAAACAAGTTAAAAATGAGAATTATAAAATGCTACATCTATTCCATATGTGTGGCTCAGAAACATGGACACTAAATAAACAATTAGAAGACAAAATTGATGCCTTTGAGATGTGGGTATATAGAAGAATAGGGAGAACATCATGGAAAGAGAAGAAAACAAATAAAGAGGTGCTAAAGACACGTAATATGAAGAAAAAACTACTAAGAGAAATAAAGATCAGGCAAATAAAATACTTTGGACACATTAAAAGACATGACACCCTATTGAAGACCTTACTTGAGGGTAAAGTCAAAGGGAAGCGAGCAAGAGGTATGCAGAGATACAAGTGGGAGAGTAACATTACACGATGGATAGGTTACAGTCTAGCAGAGTGCACCACCAAGGCAAGAGACAGGAGATTTTGGAGATACGTTGCAGCCAACAATCGTTGCGGAGACGGCATTTGATGATGATGATGAGAATAGCCTCCCTTTGATTCCGATGGATAAATAAGGCGATGGTGGTCACTCGATGTCAACAGATGCATCTACCTACCTGTATGGTTGGTATTTGGGTTGTTATTATTATGCATACTGCATGCATCTCGATTAAAATAATTTGCTCACGAATGAAGTTTCAAGATTAATGAAAGTTATATTCAGTTTTTATTTATTTGCTTTGTCAAGGCAATTTTGCAGCTGCAGAGGATTTCGGTTTTCGTCGATGGAAAATGGAATCTCAATCCTTGGTCTTAATTTAACTAACATATGATGATTTGATATGATACCTGTAACATATTAGCAGTAGTAACTAGTACCTTTAACTTTGTATTTTGTTGGAGAGTTAGAACTCTAAATTATAGTTATACATAACAAGTATAATTTAATAATGAACTTGTATTATTTTGAAGTCCAGATGTTTAGTTAGTTGGAGGGTGAAGGTGGCCTTGGCATTAACTTTTAATGAATGTTATGTAACTCTTGAACACTAACAGACATGACTTTTTGGCAATTTAAAAAAATAATTTTGAGATCATTTTAATAAACATTAAAACTGCATTAAATTATGCACACACTTCACACAGTAATATGTCATACATCTATTTGTTCAGAATACAAATCTCTATGTTAAATACTCATCACCAAGTACTGTCTCTGCAGTTAGGTACTTGGACATCTTAGATTAGCGTGTTTGAAAAAATTTGCCTTGGCTATACATTTCTTGTGACGTTTACTACTTTTTAGTGATGTCGTCGCGTGTCATGTTTTAAACTAGAAAATTAAGTTCTTTAACCATTTTTCTTTTTTATTTATGTAACTTTTAAGGATACAAGACAATGCATAAAACAGCAGTTAATTTTTTTTAAAACATCAACATTTGTTTTAATTATACAAATTGACTACCATTTTGAATATTAATTAGTTGTACATGCTTCTGATAATCACAGCAATGTTATCAACAGATGCGTCTTGTCTTTGCAAATACCAAAAATATATAATTTTGTTGTATTTTATTATGTTTAATAGATATTTAATTTATTTTCATTATAATTATGCAAATTAGCAGCCATTTTGAATATCAATTAGTTCTGTGACCATCTGAACATTGCAGAAATGTGATCAACATAAACGTCTTGTCTTCACGAACACAAAAATGTATAGTTTGTGTATTATATTATTGAAAATAACAAAGATAATTCAGAAATTATCAGCTCAGCTACACTATGTGGACACAAGTTTTATTTATATTTTCCTATAAATTCATGTAAACATTCTTGTAAATTATTTTGATGTCAAATTAATTCCAAAAAAATTCATAACTTTTTTCAGGGTTGATGTAAAGACTTGATTGAGGTATCATTGAATTGAAATTTTTAAGGGCTATCCAACTATATTATTTGTAATTATGTAGCATTATTTTGAAAATTTTATTTAAGTACCTTCGTCGAAGGTTGGCGGCAAAGGATCTCCAACATCCCCTGTCTCTTGCCTTGGTGGTGTTCTCTGTAATGCAAAATGATGTAAAAAGGTTACTAAAACACTTACCTAGCCTATTAATAAAAATATATTTTTAAGAAAAAAAACAAAAAACATACAATAAAACTAAACAGGACAATTCTCAACGTATCGGCTCAAATTGAACCTTTTTCAAGAGACAAACAACAGAAAACGACAAAATAAAAAAATAAATAGATGTCTATATTTCATCAAGCCCTCGTCTCCATAATAGCGCAGGGATGGCAACGCATCTAGTCAAAGTGAAAATGCGTGCATTCATTATAAAAATAGCGTTGCCATCCCTGCGCTATTATGGAGACGAGGGCTTGATGAAATATAGACATCTATTTATTTTTTTATTTTGTCGTTTTCTGTTGTTTGTGTCTTGAAAAAGGTTCAATTTGAGCCGATACGTTGAGAATTGTCCTGTTTAGTTTTATTGTATGTTTTTTGTTTTTTTTCTTAAAAATATATTTTCATTAATAGGCTAGGTAAGTGTTTTAGTAACCTTTTTACATCATTTTGCATTACTATTTGTTCATTAGGTTACTGCGGCACCATCCACTTTGTCGGACACCCTCTGGCCTTTTGGTTATTTATAGTGGTGTTCTCTGCTAGACTGTAACCTGTCCATCGTGTGATGTTACTCTCCCACTTGTAATCTCTGCCTACCTCTTGCTCGCTTCCCTTTGACTTACGCTCAAGTAAGGTCTTCAATAAGGTGTCATGTCTTTTTATGTGTCCAAAATATTTTATTTGCCTGATCTTTATTTCTCTTAGTAGTTCTTTCTTCATATTAAGTGTTTTTAGCACCTCTTTATTTGTTTTCTTCTCTTTCCATGATGTTCTCCCTATTATCCTATATACCCACATCTCAAAGGCATCAATTCTGTCTTCTAATTGTTTATTTAGTGTCCATGTTTCTGAGCCATACATTAATATAGAATAGATGTAGCATTTTATAATTCTCATTTTCAACTTGTTTGTAATTTGTTTAGATGTTAATATTTTCCTCATGTCATTGAAAGTACCTTTAGCCATTCCTATTCTCCTTTTAACTTCTGTTTCACATCTGCCATCATTTGTGACTATGTGTCCAAGATATTGATAATGTTTTACTTGTTGTAGTTTCTCTCCCTGTATGTTTATGTTTATCTCCTGTTCTTCTGTGTCTTTGCTGATTATCATGGCATTTGTTTTTTTGGATATTTATATCCAGTCCATATTAATTACTTGATTTATTGACTTTATCTATTAGTCTTTGTAGTTCATGTTCACTTTCTGCTAAAAGAACAGTGTCATCTGCATATCTAAGGTTGTTTATTATTTTCCCATTAATACTATGTATCCTTAGCACCAATGTGATCTTTCAATGAAGGGTTAGTCCATAGTTTAAAATTAAATTTGTAATACAAAAGTGTGCTTATCTATAATATAATAGCCGTGTTCTGTCAGACTCTCCAGAATGCTATATTAATAGTGCATTTATGTCATGGAATTCCGTGCAACATCCAGTCAAAACGATTGGTGTCATGATGTTATTCAAAGCAGACAACATTATTGTATACAAATGTTATTGATGCACTAATAGGTAAACTTCTGTATTAGCTTGTGGTTAAAGTTATCTAAAATACATTATATTTAAAATATACATATAATTTGCTTTAAATGATGAATAAAGATGATCCATTTGCAAGAAAGTGTAAAAAATACACAACACCGAAAACCTAAATGGTTGAGTCATCAAGACTCACTCGCTCGAATTCATGCCGCAAATGCTGCAGAGCATAGACATAGAATTGAAGGAGAGATGCAAAGAATTGATCAAGAAACCCTTCAATAAAGACAAACACGCCTTACTAAGGATGCTGATTTGCATCAGCATTGAGCTAAGCTAGAATCACCAACGCAAAGAGAAAATCAACAAGCTATGAATAGAGAATACCAACGTCGTCACAGACAGCATGAAAATGTTGAGAAAATGCAAAGATGCCGAGCTGCAGATGCAAAGGTTCACTCATTGTTACAAATGCGTCGTAGCCAAACAATTTCAAATGAAGCAGCAAATTTTGCTGAGGATTGTGTTGCCACCCTTCACAAACACAGAATCAGTATGACTCAGGTGTCACATCTAACCTTGAACAGAAACTTACAGCTCCCACCCCTACATTTAACAGCACATGTGGATGCTGTCAACCAGCTTCCATCTGGAGATAGACAATAGACTGAAATAGTGGGGGAAAAATGTTTTAGTCTCGTAATACTCTGGAAAAATTGTGACAATGAGATCTAGGTCCCTTTACTCAAGTGTTATGCCTATAATACTATAGGCTAACCACCGACTGAGCTACGTAGTAACCACTGTAGCTCAGTGTGGTTAACTCACGGTTAGTGAAGTAGCCATCTAAGCTCCAGCCTCTATTTTGTAAATAAAAAAAAAGTTTACACCACTAAAAGGTCTTCGTCAACCCAGTTCAAGAAAATCACCAGATCTAAAAAGTTAAAGGTTTTCGCATTATCCTTTAAGTTGAAGCATTATCCTTAGATATGCTGTTGGCTAATGACAATAGCTTACAAACTTAACATGTTATATAATCATATTCTCATATAGGAGCCTACATGTTAGTACACACTCCTAGATAATATTCTGATCCTGTCACAAATAGACTTCTGTTGGACAGGTCGTACGCCTGTGTCAGACTGTGTTTAAGCAACTGTCTACCAAATCTGGTGAGACGCAAAAAGATTTGTTCTCAAGGTGGCCAGAAAAGGGCTGTATGGTCTCTTTAAACATCTCACTGAAAGAATTTAGCATATGCCATAGTATTTGGGAAGATCCTGTGCAAAACAATGCTTCTTTGTGCTCTGCAATCAGGAAATGTACAGCATCATGTGAAAAATGAAGAATCAACAGTTCAGCAATGGAGACTGACTAAAAATACATAGGCAGATGAGACATCATCCAAAGTGAGCATACTATTCCCAGCCTATCTAATGAGATTTTGGGCCAATCTGTTTATATGGTTTATTCACATTCTACAAACTCATTGATAAGGACAATACTCTAACTAAATTTCCTGAAGTGTATACAGTAAATGATCATCATTACTTGTAATCGACAAACAACAGTAGTTAACTAGAGTATGAATAGTAGTTGATTTTTGTTGGTTAATTGTATTTCTTTATCAAACAACACATTTTATTTGTGCTTTCAGCAATGCACATTTTTTGAGTGATTAGATCTCTTTGCATAGCTGCTACAGAATCAAGATGGGGATCATTAAAAAAATATTTGTTGGTGAGTGATCTCTGTATTTTCAAACAGTTTATAGTGTTGTTGAATTATGCCAACACTATTTTTAGTTAGTATAGTCTTGTTAATATAGAATATTTGGTACAATGATTTCTCCCAATGTTTTGCGTGAACAAATTTGAGCAGAAATCATTGTTGTACAATTTTGTAGTTGTAACACACTATTTAGGAACACTGACAAATTGTAAACAAATGAAAAAGTGACAGACAACATTGTTCAAACCAGATTCTACACACTAAATGATGACATCATTGTGGGATAAAATTGTCAGCCACATGTGTAGCATCTTGCGTCAGGGTTAGATCTTAGGGGTTAGTGTATGGGTTAGGTGTTACGGTTAGGGTTTCGCTCTAGATTGTCGGTCCACACAAGTGCTTTTGAAGTCATTTTCCACAACATTGCAAAATATTGACCTCCATTAAATGTTTGTAAGAAACAACACTAACCTTAATACTTAACCCTAACACCTAACCCTACCCCTAAGATCTAACCCTAATGTAATACAGAACATATACGGCTGACAATTTTATCCCACAATGACATCATCATTTAGTGTGTGGAATTCTGTTTAAAATATTTCAAAATTGCAAACCCAGGAAACATAATTTATTGGTGTACAACAGGGGTTGGTTGGTCTTCTATCATTGTACTGAATATTTTTCAAAATGACTCCTAGGTCAATCAGATTTCTGAGAACCAAAATGGGTACTAGATCTGGAAAAGTAAAAGTGGCAGGCAGGCATGATTATATAGTCAGCTTGAGGTTGTCAGGTAAATATAAATAAAGTAGGAAGGTTACTGAAGAAAACTGTCAATAGAAAATAATAAAATATAGAAAATAACAATAAAACAACAAACAAATACACTTGTCAACGTGTCGGTCCAATTGGGACCTTTATTAAGACAACAAAAACAGTTAAGAACACAAAACCATAATGAATATAAAAAAATTGGCTGGGAAACTGATTTCTCTCACCAGGAAATCATCACCTAGTAACAACAGATCCAGCGCAACACAATTTTAATAAGTGCATATTGATGTGTTCAATATGTTTAAATTATGAAATACTAAAAGATGAAAGATGCAAAACTAAAGAAAGGGGGACACCAAATAGCATTGCCAATAACGGGGGGGGGGGGGCTAAGTGGGCAACAGGAGATAAAATGGGAAAGGATAGGAAAGATAGTGCCCGCAAGAGCGGGGGAGGAAGGGGGGGCTACAAATAAATATAGGGAACATAGAAATGTGTAAAGAAGAATAGTATTTGACAGTATAGGATAGATAACAAAAATATATACAAATACAAATACAAATATGTATACATTCTGTTTGATAATCATAGATAACTATAAATATAAGCACTCATACATACAAATGTCTAGATGTTCTATATGTGCAAAAAATATTTTAAAAAATTACTGACTAGCCCTATGTGTAAAATGATTCTACACATCTAGTCCTATTATTTCATAAACAACCTAACATTCTTATAAAATATATTTGAAAAAAAACAAATAAAACACATAGAGGTCATTAATCTTGTCAGATCCATTTCTCTAGGTCTAGTAGTTATTAGTCTAGCAAAATGAATTAAACTGGTTACTAAAAACACTTACCTTGCCTATGAGTAAAAATATATAAAAAAAGTATATATAAAAAACATACAATAAAACTACACAGGACAAATCTCAACGTATCGATCCAAATGGAACCTTTTTGAAGAGACAAAAAAACTAATAAACTCAACAATAATAAACACAATAGATGACTGAAATTTTATCCAGCCATGTTTCTATGATAAAATTTCAGTCATCTATTGTGTTTATTATTGTTGAGTTTATTAGTTTTTTGTCTCTTGAAAAAGGTCCCATTTGGACCGATACGTTGAGATTTGTCCTGTGTAGTTTTATTGTATGTTTTTATATATACCAGTACTTTTTTATATATTTTTTATTCATAGGCAAGGTAAGTGTTTTTAGTAACCCGTTTAATTCATTTTGCTTTACTATTTGTTCGTTCGGTTACTGCGGCACCCTCCACTTTGTCGGACACCCTCCAACCATTTGGATATTTATAGTTATTAGTCCACAACGTCCTTATATTCAATATATTAAGCCTATTGTTTGCGATGGTTGGAATACATTAATATAATAGCAGATTTCATAGAAAAATTAATGTGTTGATATCATGTCACAAACAAACAAAACACGTCTACTTCACTAACATTATGAACTAGGTTTACCAATCTAGTAACTTCTGAAAAGTCACAAACTTAGACATGACTATAACCTGAAGGTCTGTGATCACCATATTTATGTCAAAATATGGACATGTCTGACATGTCCGACATGCTGGACACAGAACTAGTACCTATATCCCCAATCATATCAAGTAATGTAGTTTGAAGTTTCAATATTAATGGAAGTTGGGTACAATTTTTATGTATTTGCTTTGTCGAGCCAAATACATGAAAATTTCAGAAAAGATGGCTCCAGATTTCATTTGATATAGACCTAGTAAAACTGAAACTGTCGCTCTGTATTACAACCTACTACAAAAATAAATAGACAGGGGAGTTGTGACAAATTCGTAGCTGAGTTCAAGCACACACCCGGTCACGTTACATTAATGATAATATGATCCCACACTACCAAATACAAGGTTAAACAACTCATGTTGAAAGATAGGATGGCAAATATTATGCAATGTTGTATAATATTCTTTCACAAATTAAGCTTCTAGGTCAACCATAAGAAGGTGGATATGCAGTGGTGCTTTTTGAATAATTGCATAATGAAAGCTGACCTCCAAGTGGTCACCTATGATAAGAAAACATTGAGCTTTGTGAGAGACTGCGTAATATTGAAGTAACCTTTTGGAGTAGATCTTATGCCTTTCTTATAAATACTATCATGAACAATATAAAATGGAACAAAATGAAGACTGCAATCTATTTTAAAAATAACAGGTTGAATAATATAACAATATGAAGCCAAGTCTATTAAAAAAAATTGCTTAAACTGTCATTCTTTATGTGTGCACATTATCAGCTTCAGCATAATTTTCTTCACTCTTTAGTAAATTAATGACTGTCATTATTAGGTCGGCCCTAAAAGGGTTTAAAAGCCATAGAAGATTGACTTCACTGTACTTGGTTTCCCATATGTAATCCATCACTCTCAACGAAGTGGCACGCCGTCTGCCGAGAGTACCACTCATAGCACGTAATTCCGTAGCTTCAAGTGATAATCCACAGGGATCTCCGAAAAAAATCCACCTTATAAACAAGATGACACGAGCCGGATTCGAACCCGTGACCTCTTCAACACAAGGTAAACAGCTTAACCACAACGCCAGGGAGATTCCCTTAGGTCGGCCCTATATCTTTTCAATCCTGTTTTGTCCATTATCATTGTCATTTTTGTCAAAACAAAAATGTGCCACTGGTCATAATCATAATTTTTTGTCGAAAACAGGTGTTACTGTTATAGGACTGGCAGGTGTTTCATATGTTGTGTTTGATATTAAGCGCCATAAGGTATATCGAGACCAGAGCTTCAAAGATGCAGCTAGGCACTATGTTGCTATTCGAAGCCTGGTTGGTATTGGCACATTTATGAAGTACAGACTTGAAGAATCAACCAAGAATGTGGAGAATGTGCAGACAGAGTTTCTCATTCAACAGATTCAATGCAACCTTGACACAGATTACAGCAAAGATATGGGGGTGAGATGAATTTGATACATTTATGTTTAATTTATTCAATGTGCACCTGCGTACCTTAAAAATCTTATTGCAAGAAATAACCGACAGAAAAACAGATCTTAAACATGATGAGCTGGTGGCAATAGACTGTGATTTTCAAAATTTATACCAGAAGCATAAATTGAAAAAAGGGAGCTGATAGAGAAAATGAACAATGAAAATTCTTCTTTTGTTCATGTCCAATAAATCTTAACATTCTGGTTGTTACTGTAAGCTTAAAGGCCAAATGTCTCATTTCTCAGCATTAATAACTTACAGACTGTGGTCTTGGTTAAGTGTAGTGGATCTTGGTCAGTCTTAGTTTTCAGCATTGGGAGGGGGGCTATACTTGCCCCATCTCAATCACAAGGAACTTAATATTTTAATTTTAGCTAAATTAAAAGGAGTTAAATTTTAGCTTAATATACATAAACGTAAAGGAAGTTCTTTATAGACATCAATGGAAGTGTGCCGCTTTATAGACAACAATCTTCAATCTTGTTTTATAGATACAATTTCAGATAAATATACACATTTGAAGAGAATTAAAGAAAAATATCAGATTTAATATGACTGGGAAAGTTACTAAAAAAAGGATATTGGCCCATTAAATTAAATACCAGGTCATCTACTCAGTGGTTGAAACAGTATATCATTGAATATTATTATAGTCATCATACAAGATAAGCAAGATTAGATCAACGTGGTATCATTCTATGGATCAAATAAAAATCAGTAATTATCTTTCACAGTTAAATGCTCCAAAAGACCATGAGTGTCATGATGAAATTATCTTTGGGGATTTTAGTATATTTGAAAATTAATATACCAGGTAAGATGGAGTCTTTGTAGCTATGTGGAGGGCACTCATAAAACAGTTTCAGCATGTCCACCCCTTATTGATTATCAAATATTATAATTCACTAGTACTTTCCATAATGCTGTATGGTTGTGAGAGTTGAACTCAATGCAGACATGGAGAGGCAAATACAGGCTTAGAATACAAATGTTACATATGAATTCTATGCATTTCCTAAAGAGAGCAAAAAACACATTTTTATGTCAGAAATAAAGAAATCTTGCAGGTGCATGAGAGTCACTATTTTCAATAATGAAATGATAAAAACTTGCATGGTATGGATATGTATGCCGACATCATTCATTGTAAAAAACAGTTTTGCTGGGAACAGTCAAAGGTTGAGGCAGAAGAGGACAAAGAATTTCATGGACAGACAACATCAAAGACTGGATAGGTCAAGATTCTGTACTTTGTGTGTTGATGCATCCAATGTGGTACTTCAAAGCTGCTGAAACTAGGTTTGTTTTATGGTTATGGATGGATGTGAAAGAGGAATTACCAGTGTAAATGATAAAAACCCGCCGAAGACGGATGTGTTGGGCCACTGGCGCAAATAAAACGGCAACACAACGCATTTCCATTCTCTGGACTACATTCAACTGGAAATCTTGTAGGATCATTGTCCTGTTACAAGAGAAATCCAGTGGGAGTTTGAGAATGAACGCTGAAGAAGAAGAAGAAGAAATGATAAAATATTGTGTTGCATAAGATTCTACACTGGGCACAATCTTGTTCTTGCTAACTCAAAGATTTTACAAAGAATGCCATAATTATTGACAAGAAATCAGGAACAATCTATAATAGTACAGAAGAGGTCACTCAAATAAATATCATGTGTGTTTAAGGACTTGAAAGAAAAGAACAGCATCACTGTCACCTGCCATGCATTGTCTTAGGGGGAGATTAATTAAGTTTTATGGTGGTGTTGGCTGTGCCATTCTATAATGTACGAAGAAACCTAGAGGCATGCTGAAGTTAGATGTGTCTGGCCACAAGGTGCAGATATTACAGCCGAGCTGTAAACAAGATAGAATGCATTTTGTATGCAATACTACTTCCAGCAAGAGTTTGAGAATGAATGCAGAATCAAAGGGAGGTAGTTTCTGTTAATCACAAGCAGGGTAGCTAAGCAGCTTGTGAGTAAAACCATGTTATGACACTGTTTCAACTAAACAACTTATACATATGTCTACAAAACTAGGAGATGTTTATCTGTCATTATTCCTCACTTGTCACAGCTTGCAAATATCAAGACAAGAGATGATTTTCTGCAGATGCACAGACTGACAAATTACTCAGACTACTCACCATACATTCATCGAATGATGAGTGGAGAAAAAAAAGTGCTAACCTCTACAAATCCTGTAGTGTTTGCAGTTACTTCAGGAACTTCGGGTCAAAGTAACATCATTCCTATGGTCGCAAAACAGACAAAATTATTTTTTGCGGAGGTAAATATTTATTTTGCATTAGACTGAAATGAAAGCTAAATATCACAAATGAGAACCGTATCAAGTGTATCATAGTATATACTTCTGTTTGTTCATTTGTTTACATTTACACTCCTGTGTGCACACTGATTTTTTAATGTGCACACTACCATTTTATTTATGCCATTTGGCGTAAGACATATTTGGTTCAGGTTAGCTTCCCTAGTAATGCAAAATAAAATAAACAGGTTACTAGGAATACCTAAATATGAACATATCTAGATAAAAATGTATATAAGAAATATGCAATAAAACAAAAAAATGACAATTTTCCTACGTTGCGGTCCTATTGGGACCTTTTTCAAGAAACACAAAAAAAACTTTAAAAAAAGACACCAAACCATAAATATATTAACAGCCAAGATGACTTGATCCTGTCTCTCATAACAAAGAAACAAGGTCAAGTGAAAATATTCAGAGTGTGTCTAATAAATATCGCATTGAGTATTCCACTGTATCCCACTGATTAGCTTCCCTAGTCAGTGACAATCATCAAACTATCTACTTCTCTTGTTCCGTGCACCATCTTTGTGCTGGGATAGTTTCTTATCAACTTGTACAGATTTTCTGTTCAAAATATAATATAAAAATAATTGAAGAATTTTGTGTTTAGAATATGCTAAACAGGATATATTTCAATTTAGTGGCAAGAGAAAATATTAGATAGGCTCACATCGTGACATGGTAAAGAGTCCCAATAACAACAATGGTCCTGAAATAATAAAAATACTAGAAATAGAGAGTTGTAGAGATTCATGATCACCTATGACAGTTGATGATCCGGTTTAGAACATTGTTTTAAAAATCTATTTATTGAATTTTTAGTCACCTTTTGTATGTTTGAATAACCTTGCCAGAATTACGTGAAACTGTATGACCTATATTTTGCAACAAAGATTGTATGGGTTGGGACTATTTACTTGTCTTACTAGACCCTCCACATAGAGGCTGACATGCACAGAATATATTTACGTTTGACCAGGAAGACCCATATGTGCTTAGTCTTCCCTAGCGGAAGGGTAAGCATGCTGATGGTTCTCATAGCTTACTGGCTGAATATGCTCTTCACTTCTTCATTTCTACTACATCTAATTCTGAATTCCGCAATTATAGCTTAGATTCAACCTCATCAATAACTGTATTTGTATCCAGTAGCTACTCGTAAAGTAGTTCCAGCATGTCCCTTTAATTCATACATTCATACTGACATTTATCAAAAGCCCAATGTGAGCTGTTGGAACGTATCCAGAACTAAGTATTGTGAATTGTTCTGGGCTGCACTAGATACCCATATCTCAACTATGAGATACATGCTCAGACTTTTGTCAATAAATTCCAGGCATACCATGGCCCAGGCAAAAGCCTATATGCGTGTTACATCTGATAAAATGCACTCATTGTACAGGTAACATTGCCAATATCAAGGGAGGAGAATAAAAAGAGAGATGTTATCATATCTTGCATGGCACACGTGGAGAGGACTATTGAACAAGTGACTGTTGTCGAGACAAATAGTCAGAGGAAAGAATGTATTTACATGGCTAAGAACATGGGAGAGTACCAGGTCATCATCACCCTAGGCAGGGAATGCAAAGAGTGGCATAATGGGAAGGTAGACCTTGAGATTAAAGATAGACAACAATGCAGGGAGTGAGGATGCAGTCATATAAAAAGACGGGCCGGTCTTGTATGGAGAGAAGTCTGGATGGGACTTCTCTGCTAGAGTAAGAGAAAGGATCATGGCTGAACAGAGAGGGGCTTATATGACAACAACCTCCAGTATGCGAATGGAGATGGAGGCTGTTATGATGGCTCATGGAAACCACACTATACAGGGCTGCTATTGTGTCAGATTCTCAGTCCATGTTTTGGAAGTTCCAAAGCGGATGGCCGCACCATGAATGGGCAGCATACATAGTTCTCTGCCTGTAAAAAATTTGTATGAATCCACTTTCCAGGTCAGGTTAGAGTACGGAAATGAGCGATGTGACACGCTGGCTACAAGACCACCTGTTGTGGGACCTCTGAATATGACAAAGGTGAGATCTTGAAAGGAATACTGGATCATGTATTGGAGAACGAAATTACCTGGACGAAGCAGTATTTCAGAGACTGAAGGAATTCAGTATCAAGTGAGAGTAACAGGAATGATAAGCATACATACTCTTCACAATCTGCTAGAAGAGATTGATCATCTATGGGTCTGCCCAGAGTGCAGTGACATCAGTTCTTAAATTTATGGAGAAATAAGTAGTAGAAGTAGTACCGGGTAATAAGTAAAAGTAGTAAGTATTAGATGTAAGTAGAAGTAGTTACTAGAAGTAGTAATTACTTGAAGTGTTTTTCATCCATCACAATTGCTGACCATTTATTACATCCACTTTTGTTTGTTTGTTTGTTTTGCATTTGCTCCTTAATAATCAATAAAAAAAATTAGTGTTATTTCTACAGAGAGCGTGAAGTACATTGTGCCACCGTTATGTGCCTTTTAGGCTCAGCACATCCAATTTCAGCATGTGTTGAAAATTCACTTGAACTACTCTAGCCTGTGACAGCCTTCTTATCTGTCGCCAAGTGGTGAATGTGTATCGATTCTACACCGAAACATTTATCATACACGTCTATCTCGCATGAGGTGTTCTGCATCCAGTGAACTTGTCTCATGTAATTAAACGCATTGTGCCTATGCCATTGGGTACTGAACCTTTTCTCATCCACGAACCTGGCTCCAGTTTATGAAGAACTCGACTGAAGAGTTGGGCCCAGACTCATTTGCCTTCTTAGGTGTCATTTACCGACGTTGTGAACCCCTCATCCAAGTTTGAGTCTCAATACATATTTAGGAAAGCCTGAGACTAGAAGCTTGTTCACGAGCTGAACAAAACTTCTCTCATTAGATGTATTGTGCATTTGCCCATTAGGTACTGAGCCTTTCTCTCCATGAGCATGATTTCGGTATAGAAAAGGCTCAACAGTAGAGTTGGACCCAGGCTCATTTGTCTCCTTAACAGTGCATCCACAACTAAGTTTCTACCCATATTTTAGAGAACTGGGGACTAGAAGCTTGTTCTCGAGCAGAACAATACTTTAGTTCTGATTTCCATGCATCATTTTTCCATTCTACTTGCATTTGATGCTGCCCTCTGGTGCTGTGCTTTTCTCATTGTACTCATGTTATCCTTACAGGATCAGAGACTCGAACACAACTCTCGATATCCCTTCGCCGACCCTCTAATCTATTTGCCTTTTACCAAGCCAGAAAGCTGTGTACCTCTTTGTGTCGAACATTGACTTTGTTTGTGTTCACACAGAGGTGTCATAAATATTGTGTGTCTTGCTGCAGTCAGTTCTCATTTTTCTGCATCACCAACACTATCCCCAACAGTGTTAACCAGAAGCAGCTCGAGCCACTGTACTTCTGTTTCCAGAGTACACCATGAGGAGGTACTTTTGGGATCTTGGTTATCTGCAAACCCTGGGTCTGCAGAGGGCAATGTGGTATGCTTAGCACCCCATCCACTTTTGAAATTCAGTTAGTTATGTTCGTGATTGTAAGTTACTAAGATGGCTAATAAGCCCTATTCAGGCAAAAAATGTCCTTGGACCGTTCGGGCATGAGATAACCACTGTTGGTGATTTTTGATCTACCCGTGATTCTAGCTACTCTCTGCTGTTGAGCTGCTGTACTTCTCATAGGATGCTGTGCCTTTTTTTGACTGTAGAGCTCCATGTAGCTGTATTTTGTGCAAGTTTTCCTATGTATCTTGGTGTATTTCAAGGCTTTCAGTGAAGTCTTTAAGGAGTCCTTGTAGTTCTTCTTTTGGGCACCTTGAGAATGTTTGCCCTTTTTCAACTCACCATAGAGAAGTATCTTTTGCAGGCAAATATCTGGCATATGTACCAGATGACATGCCCAACAAATCTGTGTCTGCATCAGAATAGTGTCAATGCTAGATCAGATAAACCAGATCCAGCCCAGATAAACCAAAACCAGATCTGTAAAAGGCAGTGGTATCCAGAATCTTGTCTTACCATCTAATGTTACTAGAAGTAGTAAGTAGTAGAAGTAGTAAGTAGTTGCTGTAGTAGTGATGGTAGTAGCAACTGTCATAGTAGTTTAGGGGTATTAGTGATAGTGAAAAAGCTGTCAAAAAATCATTATCACCGAGGCCAACATATTTCATCACAACTTCACTTCCAAGATTTCTATTATTACATCATGTTTCAAATGTTCTGAAGAGCACTAAAATGACATCACATTGTTGATACACAGAATCATGCTAAATATGTAGGGGAGACCACTGTCAATACAGTAAGAAGCACCAGATTTTCTTATAACAATGTGGGTCTTATGTACAGGTTTTCATTTCACAACACGTTGACAGATATATAGTCTCTGTAGATAAAGGAGGTGGTTTTGAAGGGTTTACACCTTCCACTCCCCTAGAAAGATAGTGACATGTGAGATGAAATGATTTATGGAAGGTTGCAGGGGCCACCAGGCTTGACAGATTATGAAATGAAGACATCAGGGAAAAAATAGGTATAACCCCTTACACAAAATACATAGAGAGGCTACAGGTCAAGTGGTTTGGCCACATTATGAAAATGCATCACAAGTTACCCGTAAAGGCATATAACCAAATGAGATCAGGGTACAAAGCCGGAAGAAGACCACAGAAAAGATGGATAGAAAACTTCAGGGACATCTTGAACAAACACAGTCACAGCACAGCTGAGGCGACACATCTGATTTTAGAGCACATTTGAGTTCCAATCACCACCTACGCTTAATGGCAACAAACCACCTGGGAAAAGACATTAGACTCCCTCAAAATCAGAACATGAGATTTAGTACTAGGAAGTCAAAAAAATAGATCACCCCCCCCACCCCAATTAATGGTTTTTCCAAAAAATAAAAATGCCCAGAAAATGTGGAAATTGGTTGGTTGGTTTTTAAAGTAAACTCTCTTCCCCCTAACCAAAGATATGTCTACAGCCTGGTCTTGGTTAGTGCTACAAAATACTAGGGCTGTACCGGATTCAAATTTTTGGAATCCGGCCGGAGCCGGATTTGTGAAGTGAGATCCGGCCAGAGCCGGATTTAAAAATTAAAAAAAATAAAAGTTGAATAATGTACTACATCACTTGACTTAGGTGAGTGGAGTCACTCGACTGTTCATTACTGCAGTTTATTACGATAGACATGACAAAGATTAAATATACTCATATTTTATTTTATCTAATTTAGTAATTTTAATTTTTAGTTTTCAGTTTTTAGTTTTCACATTGTTTTCAGTTGGCAATTTGGCAGCTCAGTTACAACTCACAACAACAGTACATTGAACAGATTGAATTTATTGAAATACATTTATTCAGTACTTTAACTATTTCAGTCACAGTCTTCATTATGTCTGTGAAGTTTTGTGGTACAAGGCTACTACAGTGGTTAGTGATAATGTCTCCTGCAGTATTGTTCTGATGGCACACTTGTAGGTGGTGGTGCAAGAAATGTCTGCTCCAGTCTAGCCATACTTGGAAATCTTTGCTTATTGGCATGCCACCATGAAACTGGATCTGACTGTCGAGTGTGAAGTGGCTCTGACAGGTACTGTGTCACCTAAGTGTTAATGCTGTTGCCTTTGGCACTTGCAGAACGATCTGTCATGAGATTTTCCTCGACAATTGTGTCAATACAGCTCCATAGGCAGGTCTCGTACTGTGTGGCAGTGCTCACAGAAGTCAAAACACTAGTACTGCTACTAGTAGCTGATGGATCGTTGAGTTCCATCGTGTTGTCGCGTCCTGGATAAGCTGATGTTGTGGTAGGTTTAATTCATTTTGATGTACATGCAAATGACTGGTTGCTGAAGAAGAGTGTTTGAAATGTCCTACCAATTTTCTTCCAGTACTGATGATGTCAGCAACATACTTTAGACTCAAAAGACCATCACGCACGCATAGCTGCAGTGTGTGTGCAACACATCCAACACTTGAATAGCTGCCATCACGACAGCATTTGGCAATGTTAAATGCATTGTCTCTCACAACAACATGGCACTTCTCACGTGCAATTGACCACTCATCCAGCATCATTTCAAAATGTGGAAGCAAGTTTGTGTCCGTATGATGTTCATCACATGCAATACAATGGTAGACAGTCTGTTAACGAAGGAGTCTGTTAATCAATGTCCAGTGGTGCCCGTAAATGACTGACTGGTGTGTTCAGCTGTCCATGTATCTGTTGTGAATGATATGTAATCAGTGTCAGATATCATTGCTGCAATTTTTACCTTCAGACGTTTACACGTGCCAGGAATAACATGTTCAGCAATGTACTTTCTTGAAGGCAATTCATACCTTTTTTTCCAATGTATGCATCAGCTCCTGAAACCTGGTCGTTCAACTACTTGAAAAGGCTCCATATCTATAACTATCATTCGGGCTACGGCGGCATAAATGTGTTTAGCATTGGGACTGTGATGTCCCAAATTTTGACCCGTCCCATGCCTGCATAATTGACTGCTGGGTACTGCTGCTTGCTTTGTGCAAACATGATCCAATATTCATCATAGATGTGGTCGCCAATACACTGGCCTCCAGTGATGCTTTCTTTTTCGTCATAGCTTTTCCTTTGCATCGATTGCAAATGGGTCTGCATTGATGATGTTGAGAAGTCTTTGGGGCGATCGGATCGTCCATGCAAGAACTGTTTGACACAAAACTTACATATTACCTTCGCTGAATCATCGTCTTTAACCTTGAAGTAATCCCAAACGGCGCTGTATGACTTAGATTTTGATGCCATTTTATTTTATCGGCAGGACCAAAGAAATTTATGAATATTCGAAATATTCAAGTCCCACAAACTCAAAAAGTAATGTACCATTAAAATTCAAAATGAATGTTTTTTTTTCTTAAAATGCTTATTTACATCAGCGAGAAATAGTAAACTTGAAGTGCTACTGTGCTTTACCTTATGAAATATGTACAGAAAATTCACCTGACTAGGCAACACAAATCCGGCCTAAATCCGGCAAAATTGGACCGGAGCTGGATTTGTAAAAATGGCAGGATTCCGGATTTACTGGAGCCGAAATCCGGTACACCCTTACAAAATACATTCTTCTTTTTCTTCAGCGTTCATTCTCAAACTCCCGCTGGATCTCCCTTACAGCAGAACAATGGTCCTACTAAATTTCTAGCAGGATGTATTCCAGAGAATGGAAATGCGTTGTGCTGCCGTTTTATTTGCGACAATGGCCCGACACATCCGTCTTCGGCAGGAAAATACATTAAAAATGTAAGCCCTCAATTCTTGCAACAGGTTTAGAGCACAGTAATGTAGGATCAGCAAAACAAATATAGAATATCATAATCCTATAATTTTACATATTGTAATATTCCATAGTGTGTATAGATTTTACAGACATTCATCTATATATGTCATTGGTTTTTGTACTTATTAACCCTGAATGAATTATCAAATTATACGAGGCGTGTTCAAATGAAAACGGGACTTGTGGATTTATTTAAAAAGTATCATACGCAATTTAATATTTTCAACGGAATTGAACAAAGCAACCACTTGTGAATAAGAATGCACCTGGGTTCATCAGAAAAAATCTCCGTATGCATTTAGGCAAGCATCCCACTGTTTAGGTAGACGTCGAATGCCGTCCGAGAAAAAGTTGCGTGGCTGTTCTCTGAACCATGTGGTCACCGCTGTCTTCACGTCTGCGTCGCTGTTGAATCGCTGTCCCTTTAGTGCTTTCTTCAACGGTCCGAACAAATGGAAATCACACGGGGATAAATCGGGACTATAGGCTGGGTGATGAAGAACTTCCCAATTCTTCTTTGCCAATGTTTCCTGCACAATTTTTGCGACGTGCGGACGAGCGTTGTCGTGGAGAAGAATCACACCTTGAGAAAGTCTGCCTTGTCGCTTAGCCTTGATGGTCAGTCAGTACTGCTTTATCAAGCACGGCTATGGCTTCTTCTGTTGCAACAATATGCGCCTGACCTGGCCGTGCAAGATCTGCCGTTAACTCACGTCCGTCTTTAAACATACGCACCCACTCCATCACTCTGGTCCTCGACAAACATTTGTCACCATATGCTGCCTTCATTCTCCGATGAATGTCTACTGCTTGACATCCTTCAAATGAAAGAAACTGGATCACAGCACGCTGATTCACTTTGGACGGGTTCGGAATCACACCCGCCATATTGTTAACAGTCTTCTGCAGCACATATGCATGCTGGGAAGATGAACACGTGACCGTATGTAAATTATTGGATACTCATTACTAGTGCAAAATGTCATCAATATCAGTGCGCTCTATCACGCGTGGTATAACAAGTCCCGTTTTCATTTGAACACGCCTCGTATTAGCAATAACTAAGAAAGTTTGTTTTTTCTCCACCATCACATCAAGGGTATTTCTGTGGTGTTCACATCTATGTTGAAAGCTTTTCCTGCAACAATGTTCTTGAACAAATATTTCAAGATATTTTACAATCCAAAATGGCACTATTCTGTAGACAACACACCTGTTGGACCTAATTCAGCATCTCCAGACAGGTATATATACCTTTCTTTTTTCATAATCTCTAGAGTAATATTTGAGAGATTGTGGCGGCAGGATTACTTGAATCAATCTCCATTATATTTGATGTTCATAAGCTCTGATATAACCAAACTGGACTTGGGTCTGTTATTCCTCAACTCATGCATAGACAAACTGGTTGAAAGAATAGTTAACAGATTATACTGTTGGCTAAGAAATCACAGATGTCTGTATAATAATCAAGCAGGCACAAGTGTTGCACAGTTGATTCCTTCCCCCCTTTTCAGAAAATGTGATGGACGATTTCTAAGAAGGGAAGCACACTAGCAGTGTTTATTGATCTTGAACAAGTCTATTATAAATCTGGAGAAAGTGGCTTTTGCTGAATGTAAGCAGAATGAGAATAGGGAAGGGCCTTCCCAACAAACAGAACCATCTCCTCAAGTTATGCTGGCACAATATCCTGGAAAAAAATACTTGAGGAGGAACTTCAGCAAGACCCTCTTTTATGTGGCACATATTTTCTTATATTATTGTTGATGTTACGAAACATCTAAATATTTCAAAATCAGTGTTTTCTTATGACTTTGCCATCTAAACCACTAATAAATATCCCATACTGGAAAAAGCACAGATCAAAAGAGCTCTCCTCTTATTCTCACTATATTGTGAATTGTGGAACTGCTTACACAATTTTTCTCTCGATGCTGCAAATCAGCAAAAAAATATGTTGCATTAAAATGAGCAGTAAAATAATAACAAAAGAAGAGTCTCCTAACAGCAAAAACTTGCATTCATGGTTGAAAGGAATGTTCTTCAACACAGGAGGCACAAATTAAATGTTCATATTCTCAAGAAAGATCATTACATAAATAAGTTCAAATATCTCTGTATTCTTTTCACAGAAAATGGAAGCCTTGATAGAGAGATAGAGGTGAGATGTCAAAAGGCAAATGCAGTAACATACCAACTGTCACCACTACTTCTTCATCCCAAGATCGAGATAAAAGTTAAAAGAAAAATGATTTACAGTATATTCCTACCAACAGTGTATTACCAGTGCCAAACCTGGTCTCTCTCATCTTCACATTACAGAAAGATAGTGACATGTTAGATGAAATGCTTGCGGAAAACTGCAGGGATCACTACGCTCGATAGATTATGAAATGAAGACATCACAGAAAGAACAGATATAACACCTTGAACATCCTGAACAAACACGGTCATAGCACAGCCGAGGCGACACATCTGGCCTTGGAACACAAGCTCGAGCTCCAATCACCCTGACGCTAAATGACAAGAGTGAATAACAAACCACCTGGGGAAAGACAATAGATAATAATAACAGCATATAACAGAAATGTGAATTTAAAAGCAATAATTCATAATAATTAAATTAAAACTGTCCCGGAACTTAGTGAACATCTCCCATGCTCTTTGACTCGGTGAAAGAGTGATTAGTGGGCCTGTCTCACAAACACAACTTACTCAAACTTGCTTGTGGTTTAAGAGTTGATTGTCTATATTGTGATGATAATGATGAAGTTATCCCTTTAACTGTGAGTAAAAAGCTCTTGACAGCTCATAGGCTTTCTGACAAAAGCACAGATCCTCCTCAGCTGAGTAATTCTATCTTCCTATAAACCCGTAGCCCGTCAGGGTCATAAGGTACCACAGTGGATGCTTCAGCACACAGAGTCCTCCAGCGATTTATATCTTCAATGATGCAAATGAGTGAAGAAAAAATCTTGTCCTGACCTTTCTTTGGTGTTCATGATTAAGACTACATGCACAGTCTATCCCACAGACTATCATGCCTAACTTGGTCATAGGTCTTTGTAAAATAAATAATAAATGAAATTGTGGTATAGATCATGTTGCTGCTGAATATGTTTTTCAATTAATGTTCAGATGTTAAATATTTGTTGAACAGTGCTTCTGTTTGTTCTGAAGCCAGCTTGTTCTTCTGCAATTACTTTTTCCGACTGAGTAATTAACACTTTATGGATGCAGGAAATTGTCCCAAAGGGAGGCGTCTAGTTCAGGGGTATCCCAGAGTCATCATGACCTGCCAGGAGCCTAATGGTACACCTAGCATTCTGCTCCACCTAGGAGTCTGCTATAAAAGGGCAAAGGTTAATGTTAGCTGGCCTGCATCTCTTCATCATCCATGGGCCATGAGGTCCATGGTAGAAGAGAAAAGTAAGAAATTGAGACAAGACATGCAGTGACAATTATTTTTAAACAGGTGCCAGGTTGTTAGCATATCCCCAAATTTCCTTGGTCGCCTCCTATGACGTGCCTGAAAATAAGAGAGTGGCCTTATTCATTGTTCCCTGAACTAGAAGTTAGACTCTGGTTGCTATACAGACGTGTTCATATTGTAGTTACAATACAATTGGGAGTATTTTTAGTGGCACCTAAAAATTCAACTATGGTGAAAAACAATGTTCTATACAGCATATGCTTCAATTATTGTTACTTGTATATTACAGTGGAATCCCGTTATAACACTCGATCCAGACAGACAAAATATGTATGTATGTATGTAATAACAGAAATTCGCTATACACAGTAAAAACACTTAACAAACGATACGAAAACAGTTGACCTATTGGACGCCCTCGTAAAAGGTGGATAGTGTATTAGAGACACTCTGAAATATAACAGCGGAAGAGGCAAATAGAAGGGCAATAGACTGTACACTCACTCTCCCCTCAACACCAAAAGGTACATGAGAACAGAAAGAAGAAGAAGAAGACAGTAAAAACAATGTAGAATAAATATAATTGGGAATTTTGAAAAGTGTTGTTATATAGGGAAATTTGTTATAAGACAATGCTGTAGAGAGGAATTCCTCTGTATGTAGGCCGAGATATAATTATATCTATGCATTGTTATCATTACTATTGTATATTTGCAGATCAAAAGAATTCCTACACATGTACACTACACCTCTTCCAGCATATATGGTCAGATCTGAACCAGAAGCCCTTTATCTGTACCTATTATTTGCTTTATTAGATCCCCACCTTGGCATGATTGAGGCAAACTTTTCGTCCATAATTTTCAACGCTTTATCAACACTTGAACAAAAACTTCCAAAACTTTTAAGAGATATTGAGACAGGTCAAATAGATCCTGACCTAAGCATAGACCCTTCTATAAGGCAACAGTTGAGTCTCCTGATATCACCTAATCCTCAGCGAGCCCATGATATTCGAGAAGCTGCCAAAGAAGGCAATGAAGGCTTAGCTCTCAGAATTTGGCCAGAACTTCATATTGCTGTCGGAGCAGACACTGGAAGTTTTGATTTGTATGCAGAAAAACTGAGGAGTGGATACTTAAAAGGTGAAATCTGTCAGTTTGTATTTGTGTAAGTGTTCCAAATAGCAGCTAATCAAATATGAAAAGTATTTCATTTGTGATGTTCCTATCCTGACATAAATTTGCTTACCTGTCAACCAGATTGCATGTATATTGTACAGAATATACTCAGATCTCATTGATTGCTCCTGCACTTAACATTTAGTATTAACTATACAGAATATGGGCAGAATATATTTTTCTATCTGATCTTCATCACCCTGCCTGTGTGACAACCCCAGGACCTGTACTTCTAGTTCAGGGTGCAAAGAACAGAACTACTATTTTCTTTCCAGACATGCTGTAGGAAATGACTACGGAATGTTCGGGATGGGCTGACACCTGTGAAAAAATCCCCGTCACATCTTGTTCCAATTTCTTACTTTTTCTTCTACCAAATAAGCCCCATAGATGATAAAGAGATACAGGCTAGCGAACACTGCACCTTTGTCCTTCTTGTGACAAACTCCTAGGTAAAAGGGAATTCTAGATGTGCCATCACTGTGGATGAGTCAACAAATCTTACAGAAGAATGATGATATAGTAGGCCCAGAAGTGTGTGCTGTGCCCCTGGCAGGATGTGGTAATGCTGGGATTTTGCCACAGTGGTTTGCACCCCTTCTGGGAAGCAAAACATGCACCCATAAACATGCACGCATAAATCACTGTACGGCGATGAAACATGCGACTACGATATGTAGAATCCTCTAGTCTTATACCCTTAAGTTATTCTATCTTTGTCTTATATTTATGTTTGCCTTAAAGTGAAAGCTGTTGATGATTGTGACCGTAATGATGACAGCATTAACATGCGTAACATCAATTTTCTCACATTAAAGGTGTCCCACTGTACTCTCCAATCTATGCTGCATCAGAGGGCTTATTGGGGATTAATATTTGGCCTACTCAGCTTCCTACCAGATACCTTCTCCATCCAAGGACACAGTTTTTTGAATTTATTCCTGATAATGTAATGGATCAGGATCAGCCAAAAACACTTTTGTTGCATCAGGTAATTATAAAATTATAAAGGAGTTTGTTTTCTATTTTATAATATTCATAGTACTGAAATTAGCATACCTACATAGCAGTTGTTTATAATATTCATAGTACTGAAATTAGCATACATACATAGCAGTTGTTTATAATATTCATAGTACTGAAATTAGCATACCTACATAGCAGTTGTTTATAATATTCATAGTACTGAAATTAGCATACCTGATCTGATGATGTTCGTCCGTCGTGATCGACGATGACCAAAAACTCAACCATAATAATAATAACAATAAATAATAAAATAATAGAGTTAATAGTGCGTTTTTAAATGACTAGCAAGTCCAATGCGCGCACAAAATGTTCTTTTACAGAATTGACAACAATAGAAGGTATCTGTGTGACGTTGAGATGTTTTTTCTTTTCTACGTGTCCGCTTCTGTCTTGCAGTTTCTTGTCTGAATTCCTCTGCCGCTAGTGCTCCCGTTCTAATGCTGTAACGCCATGCTGTTCTATCCTGAGCGAGGCTCTCCCAAGCGCCTACGTCAATGTTAAGATGTTTCAAGGATGACTTGAGCGTGTCTTTGAAACGCTTTTTCTGTCCACCAGCTTTTCGAAATCCTGCCTTGAGTTCTCCATAATATATTTGTTTTGGCAAACGCGAGTTCTCCATACGCACAAGATGGCCTGCCCAGCGTGCCTGCGCCTTCATAAGTATTGTGTAGATGCTTATTGAGGTTGCTTTTTCCAAGACCTCGTAGTCTGGTACTTTGTCCCACCAATGGATGTTTAGTAATTTACGTAGGCAGGTAAGATGGAAATGATTTAACTTTCTTGCATGTCTAGCATACACTGTCCACGTCTCGCAGGCGTATAGTAAGGTTGGTATAACAGCTATACTGTATGCATAAAAATTATGGGGAAAAACAGGGCAGTACAGCTAGCAGAAGAATTGAACAAGAAACACCCAGCCTGCTCTACAAGCCCTTGAAACTGAATTGTTACAGCAGAGAATGTCATAAGCAATATACTTCAACGCCTGTGTGTTGCCAGGGCCTGAAAGGGGAGCAAAGAGTAGCAACACTGCTTACCTCCCATGCATGTCATAAGAGGCGACTAAGGAGATTATGGGATGAGTTGGTTGTCCCATCCCATATAGGGTCAGTGACCCAAAGCCATGCTGAAGTCAGATGTGTCAGGCTGAAAGGCGCAGATATCGCAGCAGTGCTGTAAACCATGACACAGCGCATTCCGTTCTCCGGACTACATCCTGATAATCTGCAGGAGTTTGAGAACAAATGCAGAAGAAGAAGAAGAATATACTTCAAGCGGCAAATATACTTACATCTTATGGCATCAATACTACTCTGTAGTTAATACTAGGTCAGACAGGTATCTGTGGGAATAAAGGTGCAGATAAACTGGTGAAAAAGGGAGCAACCAGGAATTTCTTCCAACTTTAGAATGGCTAAAAACATGATCCAATAACTGTAAATAACAATGGATGGACCACTATCTCAAAAGGAAGAATATTATATGCAGACTTAGTCCAACAAAACCCACATGACAGCATAAATAGGCTTCACAACAATATTTAACTGAAAACAACTTAACAAACTACAAAGAATTACTGCAGATCATACACCATACTGCAACAGACAAGTGAAGGAAACATTAAAACACCACCTTATTGAATACCCTGCACTACAAGACCTGTGATAGGAACTATCACTACCAAACCCCTTCATCACTAACACCTTCTATGCTGACACAAACAGATGAAGAAGACTAACATTTGTCACCACCTGCATAAGGAAGAAAGAGTGGAAACTCTCAACCCCGAAGATCAAATAAATTAAGTAAGTTAAGCGAATGAAAGAAAAAGCAGAACAGGTAAGTGGCCTTGACCGTATAATTTCTAACTTTTGAAGCCAACTTTTAAAATCTGTTTAGATTGGGGTAGATTGCAGTAAATATATGCAAAATCATATCAAATTACTGGACATTTGGGGGACTACTGTATTGGACCTGTATCAGTAACCAAACCATTGACATACTTGAGGTGACATACTTGAAGTCATCAATTCATGCAGACCATCTTTACTTTCTCACATTTGCACCCATTTCATTAAACCAGTCATTTGTGTTCTGAAAAAAATGTCCATTCAAATTGAAATCATACAATAGAGCTAGATGCAGGTTTATCCTTGTTGGAAGTGGGCTCCATAGTTTATGATGAACATGTTGCCATTGAGGAAATTTTGATATTAAATGTGGCAGAGTTTATATTTTTAATTTGTAGCATTCTGCCTTGTTGTTGATATCCAAATGCTGATGAGTAATTATACTCTTGTCAGCACATTACCATTCTTAAAAAAAGTGTAGGTCTTCTGAAGTGATCCATACAGTCAGTTAGTGACTTTTAAGGGTGTCTGTAGTAGTTTTTTTTCTGGCAGTTGACAGGTAAAGACAGTCAATGAGGTGTTTCATGGGATGCAAGCAGTGTCTACAAGTGGGTAGTTGCTGGGGTTTGATACAGTTTAAATGGCTATTGATACTTGCATGTCCTGTTCAAAACTGAAAGATAAGAGATTGGTTTCTCCTGCAGAGTTTGTTTATGTTGTCATTGTCCTTTGGCCGTGTCATTTCACTAAATAAATTTCGACCAGTCAGCCCATTTTCCTATCTGTTCAGCCAGATTTCCCAGGTGTTGTTTCTGAGGATCTGTTTGACTGTTCCCATCCTGCAAGGTCTTTGCTTTTGCTGTTTTGAAGTGCCTCTTTTTGCAAGTCTGCTACTTCATTTCCTGTTATATTGCTATGTCCAGGGATCCATTGCATGGCCACACTGATTGGATATGCGGAGATAAGACTGTGCACTGCTCTTTCTATGTGGAGAATATCTTGATTTTCATATAGGGTATGTTTAAGTGCTTCCAAAACTGACATAGAGCCTGCAAAAATGACTATGTCTGATTGTTTTTATTCCATGAGATCAAACTGTTAGTGTATTAACTCAATGGCTGTCTTGATGGCCTCAGCCACTGCTTCATAATTTGAGCAATTTTCACCACAAGAGTCACAGAACAATCATCAATGAAAATAAGGATGATTAGAGGGGAGCCTTGAGGCAGTCCCTCCTCCAGTGTTCTTTTCTGGGATAGTGTACCATAGCTGATGGCTATGGTTCTGCTTGTGAGCATTGTGGCTTAAAGTTACGCAAATTCCTCCCTAGGCAAATTCCTCTTTTGGTTTATTTTTTTGACAATTTGCATTATTTGTGGTGAATGTTTTGAAAACGTAATAACTTTTGTTTTTAGAGATTTATAAATAATCTTTGTACATGTAAATAAAGAAATGAATAGTGTATATAATTGTGTTATTTTTGTTGTTATATGTGTGATATGGAAAGTGTGAGAAAGTGGTAAAGATGTTTTTTCACAAAAAACAGCAAACATAAAAAACGTACCCAGATATTGTGAAGTTCAGGAATATATTCAATGTTAAAATTCACAAGGGAATGATACCTCATGACACAGGGATAGAGGCACATAGCTACCTGACACACTGGGCATACGTGCTAGGTCTGGTGACTCTTATCTAAACTGGAACAGACCACACAGTCAGGTTTGAAAGCTTGCCACTGGCCAACCATTTTGGGTTTATAGCCATAGGTTGTGCACCTGCCAGAAGTCTATCTGGTGGATTAGTGCTTCTTCATCCCTTGTTGGAAGAAGAAGCCCTAGGCTGGCAACCCTTCAAGTTGCCCATTAATGTCAGCTAGTGGAATTTTTATGGGATTCCATAGGACTAGCAAATTTATGAAGCAAGCTTTCAACAGGTGAAAGTACATTTTCTTCTACCACTTGCAGGTTCTGTGGGCTAACATATAATATGTTAGCTGCTTGTCAACACAATTTACACCTCCCATATGATAGGTATAGAACTGGAGAGTGCATGGTTTATCCATGACCCGAACATGACCAGCATGATTTTTAGATCAAACCTGCCTATTGAAGGTCTGCGTATTGTGTGCATTTGTCACCAAATGAATAGACCTCTTGTCAAGCTATGACATGTACAGAATTTCGCCATCTGTAGCAGTAATAGGTAAGTTACCATATTCATGGGCTTTGCAGACCTAATTGCATGGGGAACCCCTCTGCGATTCAAATGTAGTGTGCCACAAGCACCTATCTGGTTATTGGCAAGCTCCTTGAAAAGGTCAGAAGAGGAAAAGAAGTTGTCCATGTAAACAACATGGCCCTTATCATGCAGGGAAGCAACCAAGGAAGTCACAACACTGTGAACCAACCCTGTGGTAGGATCCACTTTGTCCTCCATCCCAAGGTACAGCTTCCAATTCCAGAGATATCCTGTCTTAAGATCAGCCACTGCCCAAACCTTCATACCTTACTTTGAGGGTTTCTTGGGCATGTACTGCATTAGTCCTACCCTTGTTAGCTATCATGCTTTCCACAACACTCAATTCTTTGGAGGGAGCATAATAATGAAAAGTGTGTCAATAAATGATGCGATCTTGATCGCTTTGCTGTGGCCGAGCTCACCTCATGGCACTGCAGTAGTGTTGTTCATGAGATGCATGAATGTAAAAACCTGTTTACTTTATTTAGGATTTACCATGAATATAAGAATAGCAAAATATCTGCCCCTACTCATGACATTCCTGAACCCATGCATCTCAAGGAGACCATCATTTGACTAATACAATTTATAAGATGAACATTTGGTCAGTCCCATCAAGATCACCAAAGCAACAAACGATTGCATCTCATCAGCTGTGATTTCCTTCCACAGTTTCACACACGATGTGATACCAGCATCCTGTCTCTTCAAGTCACTAAACTGCTTAACATAACAGTTAGTATCAGTCACCAGTGTGTTCAAAATATCATCTATCATAAACAAATGAAACACATCTACCTAACTAATGTTATCAACTAGGCTCAACGGTCCTACAACTTCAGCAAAATCACGAAGCCAGATGGGGTGCAAAGGGAACGCATTGCTCTAGGTGGACCCAGGGTTAGCAGATAACCAAGATCCCAAATGTACCTCCACGCGGTGCACCCTGGAAACAGAAATACAGCAGCTCGAGCTGATTCTGGCCAAATCATTTGGGGATCGTGTCCGAGAATGTGGAGGTAGCAGATGGAAAGAGATTTGACTGCACAAGAGACAGACAATATCTCCGACACCACCAGCATCACCACATATAGCGACACTGTCGACATACAGTGAAGCTAGTCAGTCCAGTCCGAACATTGGAGGGGCGGCCAATGTAAAATGCACGTAAAGATAGATGCATGGCGAGAGACAAATAGATTTCATACCGAGTACAATGAAACAATGAAATGGCAGAACAGCGCTAGAGGGCAGCGCGAACTGCAAATAGAAAGTGAAAAGTTCCTAGGAAAGGGGAACTACAAGCTCCGTCAGCTCGAGACGAGCTTCTAGTTACCTGTGTTCCTTACAGGCAGAGACCCAGACCCATCCATTGGCGTTTGGTTAAGCAAGAAGACCTAACCCAACTCTAATGTCGAGCCTTCCTAAACCGGAAATATACTCGCGAAGAGAAAGGGTTCCGTACTCGATGCACTCAGGCACAAAAGGGACAAGAATTTAGCCCTGGCCCAACTCTACTGTCAGGTTTTCCTACACCGGAAATACACTTGAAGAGAGAAAGGGTTCAGTACCTGATGGGCTCAGGCGCTATTGGGACAAGGACGCTCAGCTCGAGAACGCCTTGCTCTCAAACGCGTGGTGTGAGACTCGAACTTGGACAAGGGGTACACGATGTCGGTGAATGACACCTCGGCTAAGAGGGCGAAAGAGCCAGGGTCCAACTCCTCTGTTGAGTTCTTCCCCTTAAGGAACCAGGCTCACGGATGAGAAACGGTTCAGTACCCAATGGGCACAGGCACAGCACGTCCAATTACACGAGGCAAGTTCATAGACAGTGGAACACTTCGTTCAAGTCAGACGAGAGCTAAAAATCGTCTGGGCGAAGAGTCTCCACTACGCGTGCCTGGAGACAGATATAGAGGCTGTCACAGGCTAAGGGTAGCCCACCCGAATTGTCAAGGCATGCCGAAATCGGATGTGCTAGGCCTACAAGGCGCATAACGGTGGCACAACGTAATCACGCTCCCGGCGGAAATCGCACGGATATTCGTGATGGTTACAATGGAGCGGGCGAAAAACAAACAAACGAACGAAGCCAGATATTGCTATAACATGAAGAGCTGCGACTGCTACTAACAACAACATAGTCTTCCTGACACGTCAGACAAAGAGCTTGTGTTTCCATCCTCAGTCATGTCGGGTAATGGAACACAACTATGTCTATAAATTCCTCATTGGCGGAATCGAGTCCATGAAAATTTCTGCAATTATGCCGTCCATGTCAATAAAACATTGCAAACAATTTTAACAGACAGTAAAATTCAAAAATGGTAGCACTGAAACACAGCTTACTGAGACACTAGGTGAACAAGAAGGAAGTGACATATTCCTAGCCTTGATCTCACAAAATCCTGGTCATGTTACATTAATGATATTGCAATTCCACAAATTCCACATAGCTAAATATGGGCATGGCAACAGGAGACTAATAGTCGCAGGCAGGATTCTATGGAAAGATCTAAGCTTCCTGTAGATAGTCACCAGCTTGATGCTAAAGGTCATTGATTGAGACACAGGAGCCATTAGAGTGCCTACCCATTGATATCTACAGGTATTGTGGAAACTGAGACCTGAATGTTATGATGTCAGTTTATATACCAAAAGCAAACCAATAATAAAAAATTTTTTTAATAAATAAGACATTTTAGCATCTTTCCATGTTGTATGCCAATTTAAAAAATCCTGGTCAACTGCGCTAATAACAGGAATTTTTAGTGGTAGGTACATTGTGGTCAGCTTGACACATGAGATGAGAGAGATATTGCCTAATCTCAAACCATTTTAGAAGCTTCTTTAGAACATCCATGGTATATGGATAATAGGTAATAACTGCAGAAAAACTGTAATCCAATAGGCAAAACTTCTTTACCTTGTTCCAAGTTTCACCTGTTGGAATATAGACATAGTCGTTTTATTGATTCTCATCTGTTCGCAACTTTTGTTTGTTTGTTGTTCCTATCTGTCTTCATTATTTAATGCTTTATGTTTTCAGGTAGAAAAAGATTCCATTTATGAGCTGGTGATTACAAACCCAAGCTGTCTTTACAGATACAGATTTGGAGATGTTGTCAAAGTGGTGGGGTTTCATAACCAGTGCCCTATTGTGGAGTTCCTGTACAGGTTAGAACATTGAGATACAGTGCAATCTCATTATATCGAATTTGTCAGGGCTGACAGAATATGTAATAACTGAATCTCATTATATATTGTTCTGAAAATTATTAACATATGTTTGTCCATTTCAATTATTATCATGTGTTATGTCCCTTGGGCAATGTTTTATCTTGATATAATCACTACATGTAAACTAAGAGAATGGTGTATACATTTTCTGTAACTCGCCTCTCCTCCAAGTATCAATTGTTTCTTGTGAAACAGATCTGATCTTGTTATAAATTACTTTTATTCAATTTTTTTTTTTTTTTTATAATTTTTTTTTCTCATAATTTTTTAAATAATTAATTATATTGAATTTCATGTTGCTTTTTGAACCTCTATAAACCAGTTGATCATTAATTTAAGTACAGTATGACCTAGACTCTCAGTAAACTATCTTACTTTTTTAAATCAGGATAGGTTCTGAAAAATGAATAATTCTGCTCCTGGCTTACTTGAACCATTCTGATTGCAAAGACCAATGAACATATTCATATATGGGCTTCTTAATTTTCATTCTCTTCTGCTGATAATTAATTAGTTAGCTAGGTACGAGATCATCATCATGGCATGCCAGACAAGTCCATAGGTGCTCCTAACTCATATTCAGTATGTCTGTCAGTATATTGTAAACTGACTGTTCCGGTTTTGTGTTGGCTGATAACTCATATTTTTACTTCTACATACTTGTTACTTGCAACATCACACTTCACTCCCAGGTCCTGCATTTTAGTTATAGACATGAAAGAAGAAATATATTCCATATCTTCCAACTGGTTCAACTCCATGATTGCATTAAAAATATCAGAACTATCCATTGAACTGCCATTTGTCATTGTGGTCACACTGACAAGTCTGCGCTTTAATTTCCCTCAACACCCACATGTCCAGGCACAAATATGAAGGGAACTCTCTTCAGTACAGAATTTGTCATCAACTGCAGCCACTGACAGCTTACATAGCCCAACCGAATCTTTCAAAGCATACTTATAAAAACAGTAAGAAAACAGACACCTGTAAAACTCCTCTGGGACAGAGTATTACAAGTGTCAGTGACATTCATTTATAGGTGTTTGGCATGCATTGGCTATACTAACCGTTAGCTAAATGTAGATTAATAGACTTGATAAGATACAGAATGAAGCTATGCATATTATTTTTGGATGCCCCAGATATACAGAAATACTGGAAATTGCTGATAATTGCCACTGGTAAATGCCGACATTTCTTCTTCTTCTTCTTTCGTTCACTTGAAACATGTCTATATCTGTAATTCTGTCTCCTTAATAAAACTCACTGTCTTTTGTAGTTCATACAGTGTCCCATAGAGTTTTGATTCCAGTGTTGTTTCCTCTGGCCAATATGTCTGCCTCAGCGTTTCATGCTCAGAACACTCTTGAAGTATATGTTTGGCACTCTGTGCTGCCTGTCCACATGTACACATGGCCGTGTTGCCAATCTTGAACTTTGTATACATGTGACTGCGGAGTCGGTTGTGTCCTGTTCTGAGACGTAGAATTATAACTTGTTCTGATCTGTTCATATTGTGATAGTCATCTTGTGTTGGTGTTTGTGGCTTTCTTATTGACTTTATCATCTGTTTTTTCTGATGGTAGGTGATTGGTATATCTGGTTGGTCTTCAGCGGCACCTTCCTTAGCCAGTTTGTCTGCTTTTTCATTTCCTGGTATTCCACAGTGAGAGGGTATCCACTGCATGGTTACCCTATACTGGTAAGACAATTCGCTAAGTAGTTTTTTTTAAGTCTGTTAGTTTTCCAGACTGGAGAGCTTGAAGCACTGACCTTGCATCTGTCAGGAATACCACAGGCTGTAGGTCAGAGTTGGAGTTCAGCAGTTTTTTTAGCTGCCACACTAATTGCCTGGATTTCTGCATCATAATTATTGCAGAATTTTCCTGTCGGTGTTCTGATTGTATCTCTAGGCTTGTGTGGATATTCTATATATACACCTGCACCTCCATTCCTCACAGCATTCTGTGCTGACCCATCTGTGTACACTCTGACCCATATATCTTGTGGATATTCCTCATCCAGGAAACTGAGGGTGACTGTCATTCGCTGCACACTGTTCTGTTCGTCCTCGCTTAGTATTCCTTTCACATGGGTCTGAATGTATATTGGCATTCCATGGCTTTCACTCCACGGGGTTTGCTCTGGTACAGACCTTAAGGGGCTGTCAACTTCAGGTAGGTCTGTAAGTTGTCTACGGAGTCGTTTAGCTTGATGGATAAAGCTGCTCCTTTTCAGTCGTCCCATTGCTAGATTTTGAAATCTTTCCTTCATTGGATGGCTTGGCATACACTGAAACTTTTCTGCTTGAATTAGTACTTTTGTGTCTCTGCGTTCGCCAAGTGTTTGCATTCTTCCCATTTTCTGCATCTCTGCTATGGGTGTTGATTTCATTGCTCCCAACATTATTCTAAGTGCCTGGTTTTGCACTTTATCTAGATCTTGTATTGTGGTGTTTGATGCAGGACACCACGCAGCTGAACCGTATTCCAGGTGTGGTCTTATGCCTTGCTGGTAAACTTTACTGAGTATATTTCCACTGGCTCCCCATGTGGTTCCACTTAGTTTTCTCAGGATAGCTAGCTTCCTCCTGGCTTTTGTTGTTGCTTTGTTTATGTGCTGCTTCCATGTCAGCTTATCATCAAAAGTAACTCCGAGGTATGTGGGTTGTTTGTCTTCTTTAAAGAGCTCTCCATCTATCTTGATATGACCAGCTTTTTGTTTTGGTGAGAGGGTAAAGAGTGTAGTGCTGCACTTATCTGTGTTAATGCTGATGCACCATCTATTAGCCCATAAGGTTAGGGCATCGATAGCTCTTTGTATTTGTTTAGTGGCCACTGTTGCATGTTCTTCCGTGCACCAGATCACCAGGTCGTCAGCATACATTGCCACTTTGATCCCGTGTGGTAGTTCAGCAACTAGGTCATTGATGTAAACCAAGAAAAGTGTGGGTGACAGGACTCCTCCCTGGGGGACTCCATGACGCAGTAGAACTTTCTTGCTCTTGCGACCATCTAATTGTACCCTGGCTCTTCTATTATGCAGGTATGCTTTTACCCATTTGTACATTCTTGAGCTAACCCTGCAATTTCGCAATTTCTTTAGGAGCCCTTCTTTCCAGACCTTATCAAATGCTTTCCTGAGGTCTATCCATGCTGCTAGTACCAGTTTCTTTTCTTGGAAGGCATCCTCAATTTTTTGGGAGAGGTAGGTTGCCTGATCTTCAGTAGAGTAGCACTGTCTGAAACCTGCTTGCTGTGATACCAGAAGGTTTTCACTTTCAAGGTACCACTGCATCCTAAGATTGATAATGCGTTCCATTGTTTTACATAGACAGCTTGTGAGGCTGATGGGCCTGTAGTTGGAGACTGTGTTGCCATCTTTTCCTGATTTGAGGAGTGCTATCATTATTGCTTCTCTCCACGCCTGTGGTACATTACCTGTGGACCAGCTTGTGTTAAAGATCTGCAGTAGCTTTGCTCTTGCTGCACTTCCCAGGTTTCTAATCATTTCATTGGACACTCCATCAGCTCCAGGGGACTTTTTCATTTTCAATTTGGATATTGCATGCTCCAGTTCTCTCATTGTGATTGGTGCCTCCATGACTTCAGGTATAGGTTCACCTTCTCCAATGTTTTGCTGGTTCTCTTGAACCTCCTGTTGTTTGTCTGGGCTGACTTTGACGTTATTGTCTTCTGCAAAGGAATCTGCAAAGTAATCAGCTGCATGTTTACCTGTTAAAATGTTACTATCTTTATAAAGTGTGATCCTGGTATTTCTCCCTGTACCTTCATCATTTAGTTGTTTTACAAGTTTCCATAATTTCCTAGTATCTCTTTCTAGGTTCAGCGACTCTGTTTTTTCTTTCCAGCTGCTCCGTCTGGCTTGTAACTTGGCTCTTTGAAATTTAGCCTTTGTTTGCTGATATTTGTTGTGATGTTCTTGGCTAGGTCTGTTCTCAGCCTGCTGTCTAGATGTTTCCATCTCATTTTGCAGCTTTTCCAGTTCATCATTCCAGTAGGGTTTGTAGTTTTTGCGTGCCCCCCTGGGTATGGTTTTACTAGCAGCATGTAGTATACATCTATTAAATTCACTCACTGCTCTATTGATGTCTTTGTCCAAGTTCATGTCCTTAGCTAGAACACTGGTTAAATGCTGGTACATTTTCCAGTCTGCCCTCTTATAGTTCCACCTAGTGAGCGTGCTGCTGTCCTTGGTAAATTCATTGTGAATTTCCAGAAATACTGGTCTGTGGTCACTACCTCCAAGCTGCTTTCCAACAACACGTGTGATGTTCCATTCCAAGCCTGGTGAGTGGAATGCTAGGTCTGGTGTAGAGGTGGTGTGCCATGCTCTCGAGTAGAAGGTTGGCGAGTCTGCTGGCTGGTTAATAAGGATGAGATTATTTTCATCCTGCCAGCTCTCAAGTTCCTCACCTCTCTTGTCGATATGATCGTAGCCCCAGCTCTGAGAGTGGCTGTTGAAGTCACCACACACCATAAGTCTCTCTTTGTCTGGAATTGTGTCTAGTGCCAATGGTTTATCATTTGGGCAGTAGTAGTTCAGGAGATGGAATTCTGCACTGTCTGTTTTTAGTTGGAGCATCTGGTATTCTGCCCCTTCCATATATACTTCAAGCTGACATGCGCTGATATTGTTTTTAACAAGTGTCAGAATTCCACCCTTTCGCCTGTCCTTTCGGTCAGATCGGTAGCACTGGTAGCCTCTGATTTTGAAGGCTATGTCGCTGCTGAGGTGTGTTTCTTGGATACAGCATATGTTAACTTGTTCTTCACTGAGGACATTTTCAAGTTCCAATTTTTTGCTGTATCCATCTCTTTTACTGTTGACACCCTCAGCATTCCAGTGCATTATTTTTATTGGTCGTTTGTTTGTTTGGCCAGTAGCTCTATTCCCTTGCCTCCTGGCTCCTCGGGGCAATTGAGAAGGACTTCCAGTAACTGAGGTTGGGCCCTTTCGAGGTATAGGGCCCGGCACCGTCCCTGCCTGAACGTCCGCCACAGGGCAGGCACCATAACTATTTATAGATGTAGACATGTTTCCATTGTGTTTTGTGCGTGGCATCCTGATTATCTGTGCGCCTTTTGGCTGGATGCCTCCGTCTTCAGCACTCTGCTTACTAGGGCAGGACTATGGTCCTGCTCGAGTGGGACTGCCCGACCAGTCTTAGTTTCCAGCCCCTGATGGCTGAACTAAGCCCCATCACCTCTGCACGGTGCTGGTCTCGATGGAGAAATGCCGACATAATCTTGTCTGTCCTTCAGGATTGTTTGGAGTGTGTTAGGTCCGTGTTCCATGCATATTTGTGCTCTTTATTTCAATTTCACTGTCTTTATTAACAATACTTTAGTTTTGAGAAATAAATACCTCCCGTAATTTATGACTAGTAGAAGCCATGGTGATAACAAGATTTTTTATCGACACGCTTAAACACGGGAAGTGAGCATTGTGTGTTTATTTCAGCTCTCAGATAAATGGAATGCTTATAAGTGAATGTTTTATGTCGACATGATGTAGAAACTACAGACACAATGAAAAACAAGGCAATCTGCATCCACATCCCCCCTATTTTCTGCACATTTAGTTGTGCCATAACTAAATGACCATCAATAATAGCACAGCTAGGTTTCATTTGAACACACCACCGTAAGAATATATATCAAGTGACATATTATTTCCGCCGCTCTGTTCCAGGCAAGCAGGCTTGCATTGGCCAGAGACATGTGCATACATTCTTCGATGTCGCTGGTCCATCATCTTGGCTTTCTCTTCTTTTCTTGACTGGCACTCTGCCCCCTAGAATCAGCCTTTTGATACCATCATGTTGTTTTAAGTGTCCAAAATACTGTAGCTTCCTTCTTATGACGGTATTTAGAAGCCAGCTTTAATTTAGTTTCAGTAATTTCAAAACTTCAATTTTTTTCTTTTTCTCCATCCATGATATTCATAGGATCTTTCTGTAGCACTTCTTTGGCACACAATACCACCATAAGACATGTGGAGTAAATTGCAAATCATCCTTCTAACTTGACACATTTTATTTTCCTGTGAGTTTATTGACTATTGACACAAAGTATACATAAAGTGACCATTTAAAATCATAGGAAAAGACATATGTTTCAAAATAGATGGATTGACCTGATAAGACAGGTGGACTGTATAATCCACAAAAGGTAGTTGTATTAAATCTTGGCACAACTGTACTGAATAGAGCTTTGTCCAAATGCACTGCCAGTAAATTATGTTTCACACTGTTTATGGTTGAATGTCTCAAAGGTACACGGTGTTGAAGTATTTTGTGAAACATTTCAAACACACACGCACAGGTGAAATGTTTAGAGCCTGTCCTTTTTTTTCTGGAAACAAAAAGTGAATAGTGCACTATACAAGCATGGGCTTAAATGCATATGTTATAATACATTTTTACAAATTAAGACAAAGAATTAAAATAATCAGGGATTTTGAAAAACAGGTAAATTTGTTTAGAATGGATTCGTTGTAAATGGAATTCTACTGTATCAGTGCCTAACTCATATATAGTTAATACAATATGATATTATTACTACTTCAGATTATGGTGGAGGGTACAGAGTTTGTCTTGGATAGTCAAGGTAACCTTTCAACCACAGGCAGTTGTGCATCTAGATGTTCAAAAAGTAATGACAACCTACAAATGTAAATATTGCCTTGATAAATCAATACTGCCAAAAAATATTGAGTTGACCATTGTGTCTTGAAAAGGATATGCTACCAACCTCCTGTGATAGATGCAAATATGTTATTATTATTCTTTTTTTTTTCTGCTGCATTTCATTATCAAAATCCTGGTTAGCAGCATGTAGTCTAATAACCGGAATATGTTGGATCACAGTTTACAGTTTATCTGTAAAAATAATGTACAAATTATTTAGATGACACAAAGTTTTTAAACATTTTCACTACTATGGATAATTTTGAAACACAAAATTCCCTTCATTGTCAAGGATGACTTTTATCATCCGTGAATGTGACTTTTTTTGTATGAAATTTGACTGACTGTACACCAGTTTTATTTAGTGCAGAATTTCCCATTTATTGCAAACATCATTCCAAAATGTTAGAGCCAGTTATTAGATCAATTCAGCTCACATAATTGGAAATTTCATGATTTAACTGTAGATTTTCAACTATCACTACTTCAAAATGAACAATGTAGATGATGTTACCCAGTCAAAAGTGACTATGATTCAAACTTTTTAATGAGTAATAGCAATTAAAACACACTTAGAATCAGATACAGAACTGGACTGTGATTCAAGTAATGACAGTCATAAGTTGATATGGGTACAGGAGTGAGTGATAGACACATCCATTTTGAAAGATATCACTGCCATTGTTCGTCACAATAATTCATAAAATAATTGGAAATGAACTTTTGTTTTAATAAAAGCTTGAGATAAACATTTTTAGAAAGCTTATTTTTGTCTAGTTGTCTTCTGTAATTTTCAAAGCCATAACATTATTGGTAGATTTTATATTGCTTTCTAAATAAAAAATATCATTCACAAAACTTATTAACTTAAAAAATGCTATTGTAGTGGGGAAACACTGGGATTAAAAAGGCATGGCAATGAAAGTGTTAAATGTGGGAAATCCCAAAATGAAATGAATGAGCTAGAAGTAAAATTAATAATTATCTATAGAGCAAGTGGCTCATTACAGGGAGCAATGGCCAGATTTCAATTTTTTAATATTATGCGTAGTTTCATTCAGCTTTCATGATCTCGCTGAACTCAGATTAAAAAGTCGATAGATCTGGATACATATGTGCACTACATACTGAGAGGCACCTGTCCCCCAGGGTAATCCAAGGGGAGTGGACTGTCAGTGTATAGTGGGCAGATCGCTGGATCCAACAGTAGTCTTAGCTATTGTGAAATGCAAATGCATCTTTATGAATATTTTGTTTTCATTAAATAATGTACATATTTTTTTCATTAAAAAGTGGCTGCTGCTGCTGCCCGTAATGTACCAAACAAGTTCTTGAAAAGTTTAGAAGTGCATACACAACTGCTAAGAACAATAATACACATATTATGTAAACTGTTCTAGCTTCATTGCAACATGAGATATTATGGTTTACTATAGAAGGCTTCAGATGAAGAAAAGATGACGTACGCAAAATCACCTTCATTACACAGACATACATGGGCATCTTTTTTTATACTGAACTAAAGAGATCCATCTGGGATAGCCTGTGAAGGAGGGCACATGATCAGATGGCTCTATTACCAGTGTTAAGACTTTACAACCTAATGATCTTTGTGCTAGTCTTTTGGTATCCTTTTCTATGTCTTTCTCTAGAAAGGGACAAATTATGAATGTCAGAGGAGAGAAAATGTCGGAATCATTGTTCTATGGGGCACTCAAGGAAACACTATCTGATTTATCTGGAGATGTCAAACTTGTTGATTACTGCTGCATGGAGAGTATTCTTTTTGAAGGCATGGATGTTCCTGAAGGTGGGTTTTTTTCTTGAAAGTCCTTTACTCCTGTTAACTTTTTAAAATTAATTTCTCTCACCCGTGTGTTACCAGGAGAAAATTATACTCCTGTTAATTTAAAAAAATTAATTTTACTCATGTGTTTAACAGGAGAAAATCGTACTTCTGTTAACTTTTAAAATTAATTTCACCCATGTGTTCTTAGTCACAGTGCGTTAAACAGGCATCTATGACATGCAAAAGCTGTGGAAAACTTCCCCATCAAAAGAATGAATATCAGTCACCAACTGGAAGCTGAAGCAATATTTCACCTTCTAGCAAACAAGAGTAATAGTTCATACTCACTCTGGGTTTTATCATAATCAGTTTTCTCTTGTGAAATCCCTCAGCTATGAAACTGCATACCATACATTTTATGGTAAATAACTTCAATAGATAATGCTGAAGTTGGATGTTGTCAGCCGTTGGCACATATAAAACACTGACACAATGGATCACCGTTCTCTTTACTATATCCTTCTGGAAATCTAGAAGGATCATTGTCCTATTTCAAGAGAAATATAGAATGACCATTGTCCTAATACAAGAAAAGAATACTCACATGGGAGACAGGTTATGAAGTTCTACTGGATAACGACTGACATACTATCACTGTCGGATGTGGGGTGAAAAGGGAACGCATTGCTCTAGGCGGACCCAGGGTTAGCAGATAACCAAGATCCCAAATGTACCTCCTCGCTGTGCACTCTGGTAACAGAAAAACAGCAGCTCGAGCTGATTCTGGCCAAATCATTTGGGGATCGTGTCCGAGAGTGTGGAGGTAGCAAATGGAAAGAGATTTGACTGCAAAAGAGACAGACAATATCTCCGACACCACCAGCAACACCACATACAGCGACACTGTCGACATACGGTGAAGCTAGTTAGTCCAGTCCGAACATTGGAGGGCGGCCAATGAAAAAAGCATGAAAGGGTGGATGCATGGTGAAAGTCAGATAGATTTCATACTGAGTACTATGAAAAAATGAAAGGGCAGAACAGCGCTAGAGGGCAGCTCCAACTGCAAATAGAAAGTGAAAACGATTACGGAAATGTGAAATACAAGCTCTGTTAGCTCGTGATAAGCTTCTAGTTACTTGATTTCCTTATAGGCAGAGACCCATGCCAATAATGAGTGTCCAGCAAAGCAAAAGACCTGGCCTAACTCAAATGTCGAGTCTTCCTATACCGGAAAAATGCTTGCAAAGAGAAAGGGTGCCATAACCAATAGGCTCAGGCAAAAAAAGGGACAAAGATAGCAGTCCTGGCCCAACTCTACTGTCAAGGTTTCCTATACCGGAAATACACTTGCAGAGAGAAAGGGTTCCATAACCGATGGGCTCAAGCACAAAAGAGACAACGATTTTAGCCCTGGCCCAACTCTACTGTCAGGTGCGCCTATGCTGGAAATACACTTGCAAGAGAGAAAGGGTTTAGTACCTGATGGGCTCAGGCGCTATTGGGAAAAGGTCGCTCAGCTCGAGATCGCGTGGTGTGAGACTCGAACTTGGGCAAGGGGTTCACGATGTCCGTGAATGACACCTTGGCTAAGAGGGAGAAATAGCCAGGGTCCAACTCTTCTGTTGAGTTCTTCCTCATAAGGAACCAAGCTCACGGATGAGAAACGGTTTAGTACCCGATGGGCACAGGCACAGTACGTCCAATTACACGAGGCAAGTTCATAGACAGTGGAACACCTCGTGCGAGACAGAAGTGCAAAAGATCGTCTGGGCGAAGAGTCACCACACACATGCGTGCTTGGCGACAGATAGGGAGGCTGTCACAGGCTAGGGTAGCCCACCCGAATTGTCAAGGCATGCCGAAATCGGATGTGCTAGGCCTACAAGGCGCATGACGGTAGCACAACATAAACATGCTCCCGGCGGAAATCGCACTGATATCCATGCTGATTACAATGGAGCGAACGCAATACAAAAAAACTGTTGGATGCTTACGTGAAATGATATATACAACAAATCACAGATTATAATCATACAAATGACAATACACAGGACATAATCGGCGTTTTGAACCAAAAGACCTTTGTCAAGATATGCACATAACATAAAAAACATAAAAAGATGATGAGTAGAGATGACTACACCACAACAGACGTGTCAGATTGAAATATGGTTGTGAGATACCGGAAGGAAGTGAGCAGGAAGTACACAGGGACGATAATATAGGTGGAACCAGAAAGAACAAAAAGATTATGTGAATGACGGTACAAAGACCAAACCAACCAAGAACTAGACAAAAGAGTGGTCAGAATTGAGTCCAAATGGCTTGAGGGTACCCAACTAAAATATAAGATGATTTTCTAGGGTGTACCTAGATCTATCATTGGTGGTGCAGGATCTGATGGCAGTGACCTGAATCCAAGGATGGCATGAAGGTGGTTGCAGAAGTGGTCGCTCAATCTTAGGTCAGTTTCACCAATATATTGCTTGCCACAGCATTTACATATGATGCACTGCTCTGATTGCAATGTACCTCTGTGCTTGATGCTCTGCTTCGAATTATATCACACTGTTGAGGATTATCAGCAGCATCGAAGGAAACTTGCAGAGACTCATGCCTTCAACTTCATCCACCACTAATGAAAAAAACAGTTTAGATTAACCAGAGGAAAAAAACTATAAAAAAAATTCACAAATATTCATTACTAGAATCCACAGACAAATAATTTACTCGAGAAATTAAAATACAATAAAAATAATAATTACATTTTTTATTACCAAATTTTATTGTTTTTTTCATATTGAAATGTATGATTATTTGTTGCATTTGTATGTCAATAATGTACATTTTATTGATTACTATCCATATCCTTAACGTGACTGAGTGCATTCATCTTAAATTCAAGGAAAATAATTGATTTCGAAAAGCACCTGCAAATGTCTATAAATAGACTAGTAAATTCCAAATGGCCGCCATGATCATGTGACTAAGTTGCATAAATTAAGTTTATTGCACATAAGAAACATCTGCTGTAACTCACCTCTCCTCCAAGTATCAATTGTTTCTTGTGAAACAGATCTGATCTTGTTATAAATTACTTTTATTCATTTTTTTTTTTCTCATTATAATTTTTTAAATAATTAATTATATTGAATTTCATGTTGCTTTTTGAACCTCTATAAACCAGCTGATCATTAATTTAAGTACAGTATGACCTAGACTCTCAGTAAACTATCTTCCTTTTTTAAATCAGGATAGGTTCTGAAAAATGAATAATACTGCTCCTGGCTTACTTGAACCATTCTGATTGCAAAGACCAATCAACATCTTCATATATGGGCTTCTTAATTTTCATTCTCTTCTGTTGATAATTAATTAGTTAGCTAGGTACGAGATCATCATCATGGCATGCCAGACAAGTCCATAGGTGCTCCTAACTCATATTCAGTATGTCCGTCAGTATATTGTAAACTGACCGTTCCGGTTTTGTGTTGGCTGATAACTTATATTTTTACTTCTACATACTTGTTACTTGCAACATCACACCTCATCCGCTGTGACTAAAATTTCATTTTAATACGATGTATTTTCAATTTTTTGTAAATTTTCAAACACAACGCTTTGCATCAAAATTTCTCTAAGATTTACAAATACCCTTGGTAATGAGAGATAGAAATGCTCTGGATTGTTGGTCAGCAAAGTGTTATCAATGGCATCCATTTCAACTTGACTCGTATTGATCATAACAGACATAACTTAAATTTTTAAATTGTCTTTTTGTTCCATTATTTCGGTCCTCCACCTAGACTCGAAAAATTGAAAATAAGGCTAGATAATTACTAGCAGTCTTCCCACTCTTCCCGGAAAGAAAAAAAATGAATTTAAACTTTTTATCATAGTTACAAAATTGCTTAATGATAGTCGCAATTCTACAATGAAGCATTTCAGCAGGATACAACTGGAAGTTGGTTTCTATTTTTGCTGATGGTGTGGAGGTTAAATGAGTTGAGAATCTTAATATTGACCCCTCCTTAGTATTATCAACTCAATACTTTCCTTTGTCTCTTCTTCTTCTACCCTCAAGTGTCACCTATAGGTCAGTCTTCGAAAGGAAATTGTTATAGTTGTATTCTTATAAGAGCTTGTAATTAGATATTTTCTGAACTCGGAGACTAGTACATATAGTAAATTGAAAAATCAACCTAGTGGGCCAGTAACAATGACTGGGAGGACCAGATTTAATTGTATTTTGTCCACCCCTGTTCTAAAGGATGTATATAACAGTGGTTTTAGACTGATGCACTCTTTGCTTGATTCTGAACTCAACCATTGTCTAGTGAACCCAATTGAGTAAAATGCTCATACTCTGGATCCTCTGCATTCATGCATGTTCAAACTATTCTACCCTCATGGAGAGAAATGTTGCACTCCGCTCATGATTGTGCATATCAGAACCTAAACACATGTTTTGCAGTGTTCCAAAAATATGCCAGTTACCATCTATGTTATTCAAAAGTCAATGTAAATTAAATATAACCTGTAGGACCAGGGATAAACATAAATATCTAGTTACTGTCCAAACTTCTGGGATTGGATTAGGTTTACAAAATATTATTTTAAAATAAACAGGTATGATTTCCATGATCCATCTAACAAATAAATCAAAGAAAAATCATGCATTAATATTTAGTATTTAAAAAAAAAAAACTTTACATTGAGGGTGTTTCTGTGAACTGTTTAGAGAAAACTTCATCAACATTAAGATGTGAAACTTTCAATATGACAACTTCTAGTATAAGAATGAAAATGTAAATACTATGAGTGGCTGAAATGTACCATCTTGGTTGCTACTTTGTCAGACTCATAAGCAGAGCTTCTTCCAGGTACATTAAGGCCATATAATCAGTGATTCTACGTTACAGACTGGATGGTTGGAATATGTATGAATTAAGTCCATTAGACTTCAGACTTGCAGGGAATTGTGTGGATCTAATGTCCATGTTATGCTGAGGTATAGGAATATAAGTTGATAGATTGACTTCAAGTTGCTTAGTGAGAGTCTGCTGAAATTAGACACAGTGATTAATGACATGTTCAGACTGATTGAGAAAATTTAGTATTAAATGTGTCTTGAGGACTGCAGACTTTGAAATGAATTTAGCCTGCGAGCCATCATCATGCATGCCTTTTGTCATCTGCTGGGGGAAACTGAGCATTTATGGTTTTGCCCAGAGTGCAATGAAGTCAGTTGAAAACTATTTGAAACTTCAGAACTGATGATTTCTTTAAATGTTTTATATTACTATTGGTAGTAATATGTTACTATTGGTGGCTTATGCTACTACTAGAAAGAATACTGCCTGGGTTATAATAAGAAAAAAGGAGTACTGTTATACATGCTTTCAGCCCTATGACATAGTATGTATGTGCATGTTCTTATGAATCAAACAAATATATTTACCAAAATGTAAAAGATTTAAGGAATACTTTTAAAATAACAGACAAACAAAAATAGGTGCAAATTATTATTCATATGCACCAATGACTCACATCTCTGTTCTACAAATTAAACATTTAAAAAACCCTGTCTCAGGGATCGAACCCTGAAAACAAAAACATAGACTGGCTGCTGCGATTTTTGCCAATGGAGGCTTAATTTAGAGATCGTAAAATTGGCCCTATCTATATACAAACATTTTCAGTATTCCAACCATGACTTTGAGATTTCAATGCCCGATCAATTAGAATTTAAGAACACAACAGAAATGCAGATATAAACAGTATTATGCGATTTGTTCACAGACAGAAATATGCACTGCATTATGCAAATGGCAAGGAGCAAGAATATTTAACCTTAAAATACAGGTTAATCAAAATACAAAAAATTATTGTCTGTGCCTATGGATTTGTTTAGTTGTTTGAATTTTGTGCACTGGTTAGAGGTAAAGGTTAACAAATCATATTATTGCTCAGCTTTGCCGAACCACAGGAGAACTTATAAGATTTTAGGTGAGCACCAGACCTTTTCATTTGAGCCAAACTATAACGGAGCCAAATTTTACCTACGTGATGTATCTGAGAAGCTTTTAGGGAACAAGAAAGACATAGAGTTGTGGAGTTATCATTTATATGTATAAATTGGTGGTATCTTCCCAACAAGTTTCTATTTGTCTATTTAAATACCAGATCTAAAGTCAGCTTATCCATGCTACCATGTGTTTGTAGAGTTAGAAGATGATAACAAGGAAACTATACAGTCATTAACTTCGAAGTTACAACAAGAGGTATGTATACTTCTAGTGTCTGTATGTTTTCTTACACTGTCAGGTTTAGAATCACATACAGTCAAACCTTGGTTTGCAAGTATTTTGTGAGATGAGAAAATGTTTAAAAAAATTTTAACTTGATAAATGAGCATTGTCTGCCATACAAGTATTTTTTGTCTGATGAGTGTCACGTGATCACAATTGTGTCAATGTAGGTATGACTCTTGTTGTTAACATTCATCTGAGTATAAACTGTTTACTGTAGTGTTGTGACCACATGTGTGTGAATTAAAAATAATTTCTGTCCAACTGCAGTAATTTTTTTTTTTTCAAAAATTGTTTGAAAATGATGATGATTTACTGCAATAATGGCCCCCAGATGAAGAAAAATGGTGAAAAGGAAAACAGTAGATGATTAAGGAAGGAAATCATTGAGAAGCACAAATGACTTATGCTAGTGGTCAGCTTCTCTGGATTGTATAATAAGTGTACTTCTACAATTTGCACGGTATTAAAAATAAGAATGGAAATGAGGGGTTATGTGCAGCAAAAGGAATAATGAGAACATTAAAGCAGTAGCCACATATTCTGGTAGATGTCGAAATTTCCTAAATGACGGATAAACAAGAAGAGGCTAACAGGTGACATTTTGACTGAGAACTTTATCTGCAAGAAGGCAAATGCCTTGTACACCGATCTCATAAGTAAACTGCAAGATACAGTGACATTAAACAATCAGTTTCATTAAAAGGAGACAAAAGTAAGTTTCATTGGATAGGTGTGTTACATTCACACAAAAAGAAAAAAATATTTCAGTAAGCCAACAGATAGCAGTGATTGTGCTAGTGAAAGTTTTCCTATACAATAACCCTGATCCTCCTCTCTCCGTCCCCATCATACTAGCAACAATTAAATTTGAACTCATGCACATTAGCAGGATGTAATCCAGAGACACAAAAAAACACCAAAAACCTTGATACACAGCAAAATTGCAGAACAGGTGCTAAACATAAAACTACATGGAGAGAAACTATAAAAGTAAGAACATTACCAATATCTCAGACACATGATGGTAGATGTGAAACAGAAATTACAAACAAGCTAAAAATGAGAATTATAAAATGCTACATCTATTTTATATTAATGTTTGGCTCAGAGATATGGACAATAAACAAACAACTAGAAGACAGAATTGATGCATTTAAGTTAAACATTGGTGGATTCGAAATCCCTGAACTACGCTATGCAGATGACACAGTGCTTCTTTCAAATGATATAAAGGGATTGGAACAGCTAATCAAGAACACAAAGAAATATAGCGAATCACAAAACTTGTATTTAAACACGCAAAAAACAAAAATCATGTCAACAGATATAACAACACAACAACCAAAAATCAGAATAGACAATACCGAGATAGAATGTGTGGATAAATTTGAATACTTAGGAGCAAACATCAACGGTGCAGGAGACTGCATGGCAGAAATAAGGAAGAGATTGGCAATGGCATATTGTAAAAGAACACGGTTGATGAACATATGGATAAACAACAAAATATAAACGAAATTGCTAATGTTACAAACTTTTATTTTTCCGGTTACAACATACGGCTGTGAAACATGGACGCTAAGTAAAACAGCAGGATAGAAGATCAACGCCTTTGAGCTGAAATGCTACAGAAAGATACTTAGAATATCATGGAAGGAAAAAATCAGAAACTCACATATTATAAACACACTGAAGATTCCAGAGTGTTGGTTACTAAACACAATAACAAAAAGAAAACTACGCCTGTTTGGTCATATAAAGAGACACAACTGTTTAGAAAGACAAATAATGGAGGGAAGAGTACCTTGGAGAAGGAGAAAGGGCAGACCAAGAAGACGTTGGACTGACGATATTAAAGATAACATGAGTACATCTCTAGAAAATAAATGCAAGCCGCATCGCCCAAGACAGAGAGGGGTTCAGAGAGTTTATTGGGAAGACAACACGTTCTGGAAGTAATACGTCACATGACATATATATATATATATATATATAAGAATAGGGAGAACTACATGGAAAGAGAAGAAAATGAACAAAGAGGTTCTAATAGCACTTCATATGAAGAAAGAATTATTAAAGGAAATAAAGATCAAACAAATAAAGTATTTTGGACATATTAAAAGACATAGCACCTTGTTGCCAACCATACTTGAAGGTAAAGTCAAGGGGAGATGAGCAAGAGGAAGGCAGAGATACAAGTGGGAGAGAAACATCATGAGATGGACAGTTCAGCTGAGTGCACTATATGAAGTGACATATTCTTTCCAGAACGTTGTCTTCGTCGTGGATACTCTGATCGCTTCTCTATTCCAGGCAAGCAGGCCTGCATTGGCCAGAGACATGTGCATACATTCTTCGATGTCGCTGGTCCATCATCTTCTTGGTCTTCTTCTTCTTCTCTTATCTGGCACTCTGCTCTCTAGAATCAGCCTTTCAATACCATCATGTCACTATAAGTGTCCAAAATACTGTAGTTTCCTTCTTATGATGGTCTTTAGAGAAGACAATCTCCATTTAGTTTCTGGGGGTTTTTTAAATTTCAATGTTCTTCTTTTTAGAGAAGAGTTTTAGATAGACTTTTTAGATAGAATTGAGTGCACTACCAGGGCAAAAGACGGGTTGTTGGTGTTCCATTGCAGCCAACCTTCATTGCGGAGAGAGCACTTCATGATGAGGATGTTCATGCATAAATGTTTTCTTCTGGTTTGTTTTCATGATCCCCAGGAATTGAGCTCTAGCTTCCTATGTGCTGTAGGCTGATTTTGAAGCAGTAATGGTGAGACCAGGTCTGAACATTTTGATATTCATTCCCTCCCCCTCTTCCATCATCCCAGTTGCAGACTCGATGGCAACACCCCTGTCTAAGGCATGTGTTTGAATGAGTTTCCTGGTGATGTATATAAACAACAGGGCCTAGTTTCATTGTTATTATGTGAATCTGGCAGGAAATGGACATAAGATCACACACATGATTGTGAGATATGGTTAGATCCCTCTATGGAAAAATACCTCATTCTTGCAGAAGGTTATTCAAGAAATGTGACAGATGTGGGATCAGCAAATCAGATTAAGACTTTCATGTTGAAGCTTTTCAGGAACAATGGCCTATCATCTATTGTCTTTTCTCTGCTTTAGCTGTAAGGTATTGCAGGATTGAATGATGGTATCATAGGATTGAATCGGTTTCCAGGCTATGGCACATTTGGTCGTTTGATATGCAGTAATATTGTGACGTCTCAGAATGTTGGTAACTCCTTCAATCCACCTTCTTCTTGATCTTCCTCTGAATCTTTCTGTTTCCATTTTCACAATGGTCAAGCAGGAGAAAAGATGAAACGAGAAGAAGTTAGAAGAAGTAGTGAGTTTAGTTTTAGAGGAGAAACTTATCAAGAGGTAGTAAGTTTATTTTAGTTTATGTCAGAGAACTTAGCAAGGTGGAACAAAGTGAGTTTTAAATTGGATTTGGTGAGGAGAAGACAAGCGTACGACAACTTGCTACCCTGTAGTAGAGATAAGATTTTTATAGGACTTGAAAACGGATGAAGATACGCTCAGGTTTAGTCGAGTCAAGAGTGTGATCACCACTTGAGGATGAAGCAGAAGTGATTGTAAGGTATGACTTAGAAACAGTGTATGTGTGATTCACAAACATAGTAGAATTCCATGATGAAATCATTATATGCCTGGGAGCAAGTAACATCATCTGAGGGTGTCATCAAACCTGCTAATTAATAATAACATTACAGATCAATGTAGTTAGACTATAATTACAGAGCTATTTTGAGTGTTGTGCCATTTATGAACTTCAAATGCTGTGTCACTAGTTTTTCTAGTGATCAATAAACATTGATGTCTCCCACATGTGTGTTAACTTGTGACCACACGGCACATGATGAGTAAGTGACGGATGGGAAGGTAAATACTATAAATGAACCAACGTAACAATCTTTTTATTCATTTACAGTTTCTCAAGAGCTTATTTTTCCTATCCAGAAGATTTCACCTCTAGGAGGTGTGCAATGTCTCACAAAAATGGCTACATTTTTTAGTGATGACACCCCCACCTCCCCAATAACACAAAAAAACACTCATTACTTCAAAAATATTTTATAAATATGTTGATATATGTGACTTTAAACAGTGCAATATCTGGCTAGAGAGCATTTTCTTTCCATAACTATCTGTGTAGTGAGCATTTTCTTTCCATAAATGATGTTGCTTGGGATCAATGTGCATGATTACAATGAGAAGGGACATCATGCATGCGGTCAATTCTATGAGAAAACTACCAATAGATATCTGAATTTGTTTAAAATGGCAGACAATTGTGTGTTATAAATGTTATGGGCATTGGTCAACTTGAGAACTTTAACAAATGATTCATGCACCTGTTCAGTATCAAAACGGCCTTGTTATTTGAAAATTCTAGACAAAAGTAGTTGTAAATAGAACCCAATAAATTGTGTATTCTGTCTTTCATGCGGGAGGTAGCAGTGTTATTGTGTTCACAGAAGATTCAGAGTGAAATTTGTTTCTATTCAAACCGCAGTTTTGAAATTGAAATGAAAAGGAAAATAACAGCAGCAATCAACATGACGACCAAATGACAGATAATAAATACCATTTTTATTCCAACATTATGTTACCAGTACCAGACATGGCCCCTGACAAAAACTCTTGAGAAATATTACTACATGTGAGATGAAATGCCTGAGAAATGCTATAAACGTCACCAAAAAAGACCAGATGAGGCATGAAGACGTCAAAAAAGATAGTAAAGACCATATCATGTAAACAATATATAGAAAGACAGCAGATCAATTGGTTTGGATACCTTATGTGAATGGAACCATTACAACCAGCCAGCCATGTGTACAACATCAGAAAGAACGACTACAAAGCAAGAGGAAGACCAAGAACAAGATGGAAGATTCAATCAGAGAGATTTTTTTTTAAATGGCCTAACCATGAGAAATGCAAAAAAAGATGGGGCCAAAGACGGAAAACTTCAACTCTGCATGAACCCAGACAGAATTTGTGGGAAAGACAATAAATGGATAGGTCCTTTTTTTTCCATGAACAAAATAGTAGCTGTGGATTTTTTTGTCTATTACAACTGATGAACAGATCTGCAATAAAAGAATATTCCAGAGGAAACAAAGGTTGCAACTCCAGAAAAAAAGCACTATATTTTTTATTTTTTAATATAAAATATATATTTATGCAAGTGTGTTTTTATATTCTACCCAGCTTGATTTTGCACTGAAGGATCTATCTTATCCGTATGCCTCATTCCGGGACAAAGGTAGCATTGATATCTTACAAGTTCACATTGTGAAGAAGGGTTCATTCAGTTTGTTGCAACTTTTCATGTTAGATAAGACACAGACAGCTTCCAATCAGTATAAGGTTCCACGGGTACTAAGGAAGCAGGAGGCTGTGAGATTTATGCTTGATAAAATGGTGAATTGATCTACTGCAAGAGAGCTGTTCAAGTTGAATCTGTGATTAGGCAGGGCTAGTTTTATTTACTGGTAGACTGTCAATGTTAACTAACTGTGAAGGATTACTAGTGAGAACTGAAATGTTACTAGAGTGAAATAACTGAACATTTGATGAAGGAAATGTGGGCTAATTGAGCTGACTGAAAGTATGAAATTTAACGATATATGAAAGCGACTCGTCCGTATGTTGTTGGGGACCGAAATTGGAGAAAAAAATAGCAACGCTGTTTACCTTCCATGCATGTCATATAACTAAATTATATGACTAAGGAGGTTATGGGATGGTGTTGGCTGTCCCATCCCATATAGGGTCAGTGACCCAAAGCCATGTTGAAGTCGGATGTGTCAGGCAGAAAGGCGCAGATATCGCAGCAATGCTGTAAACCATGACACACTGCATTCCGTTCTCCGGATTATATCCTGCTGATTTGCAGGAGTTTGAGAATGAACGCAGAAGAAGAAGAAGAATATGAAAGTGATTGAGTGAGTTAATTATGAAAGAGTGAACTGTGCTAGTGTGATAACTAAAGTGAACTAACTGAGAAAATGTCACAGTGAACCAGCTGTTTGGTATGATACAGTGAACTAACTGAAAGTGTGATACAGTGAACTAACTGAAAGTGTGATACAGTGAACTAACTGAAAGTGGTACAGTAAATTAACTGTGAAAGTGTCACTGATTTAATTAACTATGAATGTGTGATAGAGTGTACTAATTGTAAAAAGTCACAGAGTGAGCTAACTGTGCAAGTGTAATAGAGTGAACTAGCTTTTAAAGTATGATAGAGTGAAGTAATCTGTGAAATATTGCTCTATTCACCCTGTCACACTTGCAAAATTAGTTGACTGTTACATTCACACACCTTGTTCACTCTACCAAAGTTAATTTCTCATATCACACTTTAACAGCTAACTGTGAATGTATGAATACACTGCTTTCTATCAGATGAATCATGCTAATAAAACTCAATTATCACACCTGATGTTCAGCTTTACTTGGTTTTTACAAAAATATTTCTCAATGTATAACTATAGCATTATAAATATATCAGCTTATTTGCTGTCTGAAATTTTATTGAAAGCATTGTTTGAAATAACTCATATATACCGGTAATCACATTTATCTTGAAAGATTATCTGAAGCAAGCCAGTATTAGATAGAGCTGGTCTCTTCATCTATGTGCACGAAGTACCAATTGATTTAGTCTCTCCCTTCACCGTTCTTCTCCAAGTATTCCTTGTATACCAACTTTCCTCTTTCCCTGTGGATCCCAATCCAGAAACTGTCTGGTTATGTTGTCAGGCTTCTTTCTGAAGGTGTGTTCTATTCATTTCTATTTTCTACTTTTTATCTTGATTCTTGATTAGAAAACTGGCCTCACAGCACGTGGGGCATTCCCATAAGTGCTCCGCCCTCTTTTCCAGCAGCCACTCGACTCGATGGTGTTTTGAGTCCAATGCCGCCGAAACAGACATCAGGGCACAACTCTGGCCCTTGCAACAGGTTTCTTTGTTTTTCCGTCCACCCACGCCTTGCCCGTAACTAGTTCTAGCACAACGTTGGCCTGTCAGAACAACATGGTAACTGTTATCGAAGGTTACGACTACAGGATTGTATAGATGACATTCCATGAAGCTTCTATAAGAAGATAACCTCAATATAAAGGCATGTCATCTACTAAGGTTTTCTGTTGCATGATTGGTTTGTCTAGTGAGCCATTGGTGAGACCCACAGACACAACCGCATGCGCTTGATATCCACCAGGCACTTGAATGTTCCTTTCCACAACTCATCATCTCATCTAGTGAAAAGTAAGCGATGGAGACATATATTGATAAATTAGTTTTAATATGATTGTCTGGGTTACATGCCGTGTTTCAGAGCAGTAAAACAATACAGACTTCACTTTTGTATTAAACAAACTAACCTTGTCTCACAAAGCTGAGAAATTTCATACCATGTGAAGAGTATTGAAAGCAAACATGGGCTTATTAATTTTGTTGCCAATATCCTGATCTGTTCCTGCTTCATTGCCAATGTGGCTTCCTAAATAGGTAAAATTGTGTATCACTTCAATTGTCTGACCATTTATTTTTTATTAGATCTTTTTGTGTATTATTAACTCTTTGAGAACTTGATTATTTTTAGGTTTGGACCAAATTAATTTTCAGGAGTAGAAAATATTTCCTTACATGTGTTTTTCATTGTATCACTTGACATACTAATATTGATAAATAGTGTATGTGTAATATATCATTGGAAAGAGAAATGGATACAGAATATGAATATATAAGTACATTGATCATATATGATTACTTCACAAGGTTAGAGTTAGTAAGACACAAAACAAGAAAATGAAAATGTTAATTTATTAGTATAAATATTTTGACTTACCCAAATGCATTCATACTTGTCATTGTTTAAATCCATTTTTCAAGAATTTTTACACAGGTATATCCAATTCTCTTCATTATACAATTTATTTGATGAATTTATATCAATAAATGTTAAAGTTATGTTAAAAGTACATTTTTCTGAATGACACCAGAAGCAATGAAAATATTTACATCCAGTCACAGCTTTATTATTTACAAGTTTTTATTTGCTAAAAATGAGCTCATCTTGTGTGGTATTCCCTAAAGCATGATTTATCACACAGATGTGGATTATGTGAACATCCTATGCAGTAGTAGCTACTGCGCTTTCGTATTTTCTTAGTAGCACAATGAGCACATTGTCTGTCTTTTCCACTGAAGTCGATGAGATGGACGGTCACCTGATACCTCTCAAGCTCTGTATTTACTGGCTTTCTTCCTGGCTTGGACAATAAAGCAGCATCAATGTTGTTAGGTGCCTCTAATTCAAATAAACTACAGGGTTCTTCTATCAATATGTCCTTGAAGTTTGAAAGGGGCATAGGCTTCTCTGTGTGAGGGTGGCTCAGTGTGTATAAAATGTGGGCGTTGAGTTGCGTTATCTCTAACACCCACATAAATACTTTTTTCCACCACTTTACTGTTTTTCTTGTGTGGTTTCCATAATATGAAATCATCTGATCCACTCTATCACATCCATTCATTGACATACTGTAATTATGAATGGGTGATGGTTTCCGGACTTCACTCCAACCCTCAATTCTAATTTCACATGTTGCACTTCTACATGTTGTTACCAGTTGGCAAGGTTTCTTCGATTTTTATCTCTCCAGCTGACACACATAACTTGATCTTCATAATTTATGAACCATTTAGTCTGTGGTTAGATACACAGAAATTGCCAAGAGAAGAACACCCCACATATCTTGGAATCACGCTTGATTGGCAGCTCACCCTCAAGAAGCATGTAGAAAATATCAAAAATAAAGAAACGGTTACAACTACTGAAAAAACTCTCTGGCACATCTTTGGGATCAGACAAGGATACCCTTAGAGGACTATACCTTGGTTACATACATTCTGCTTTAGAATACAACAATGCACTCATCACAACATGTTCCACGACAAGTGTAGAATCTCTAGACAGAGTGCAGAACAATGCCCTACGTCTTATTAGTGGAGCAATGAGATCTACACCAACGGCTGCATGTGAAATACATACGAATGTAGAATCCCTTGAGATGCGGAGAGATATGGCTGCAATGGAGGCTTATGAAAGAAGCAAAAAAATGAACAAAGACCACCCAAATAAACAACTTGTAGAAAACTGGGAACCAAACCACAGAATAAAACAAAAGTCAGTCCTGAGCCATGTCAATAAAATAAAAGACAGTTATCACCTTCCAGACAAGATACAAGAACTGCAAAGAGTAGAAAAATGTTTACCACCACATGCAGGCTTTAAATTGCCGGAAATCAAAACACAGTTAAGAGATAATGCAATGAAAAGTTTTGACCCAGTAAGTCTTATGAAAGCAACACAGAAAACAATAGACACCTACCCAGAACAATGGATTCATGTCTATACTGATGGGTCTGCCTTCAAAGCCATCATCAAAGAAGGTTAAGGTGTCTATATAGAATATCCAGACAAAACATCTGATGAGTTGTTTGATGCCTGTGGGGAGATATGTTCTAACTATGAAGCTGAAATAACAGCACTAGAAATTGCCTTGTACCACCTGAAGACCATATTTGATGCATTCCCATCAAAAGTCCAAAACATTGTTATTTTTACAGACTCTATGTCTGCTCTCCAAGCACTGAAATGTGATGGACATTGTAAACCCGAGCTAGCTGAAATATACTACCATGCCAACCAGCTGCTCACATCTTATGATGTCAACATTGTTATGCAGTGGATTCCTGGCCACTGAAACACACCTGGCAATGATAAGGCAGACAGACTAGCAAAGCGGGGAACACAACAAGAACAGCCTTATACAGAAACAACAATGCACACAGTTAAAAAATTTTTTTAATTTCATTTGCTCCATTGTAACCAGTGCTGATATCCATGTGATTTCCACCGGGAGCGTGATTACGTTGTGCCACTGTTATGTGCCTTGTAGGCCTAGCACATCTGATTTCGGCATGCCTTGACAATTCGGGTGGGCTACCCTAGCCTGTGACAGCCTCCCTATCTGTCGCCAGGCACACGTGTGTGGTGACTCTTTGCCCAGACGATTTTTTGCTCACGTCTGTCTCGCACGAGGGGTTCCACTGTCTATGAACTTGCCTCATGCAATTGGATGTACTGTGCCTGTGCCCATCGGGTACTGAACCGTTTCTCATCTGTAAGCTTGGTTCCTTAAGAGGAAGAACTCAACAGAAGAGTTGGGCCCTGGCTCTTTCGCCCTCTTAGCCGAGGTGTCATTCACCGACATCTTGAACCCCTTGCCCAAGTTCGAGTCTCACACCATGCGTTTAAGAGCAAGGCGTTCTCGAGCTGAGCGACCTTGTCCCAATAGCGCCTGAGCCCATCAGGTACTGAACCCTTTCTCTCTGCAAGTGTATTTCCGGTATAGGAAAGCTTGACAGTAGAGTTGGGCCAGGACTGCCATCTTTGTCCCTTTTTTGCCTGAGCCTATCGGTTACGGCACCCTTTCTCTTTTGCGAGTATGTTTCTGGTATAGGAAGACTCGACATTAGAGTTAGGCCAGGTCTTTTGCTTTGCTAGACGCCCATTATTGGGTATGGGTCTCTGCCTATAAGGAAATCAGGTAACTAGAAGCTCGACACGAGCTAACAGAGCTTGTAGTTCCCATTTCTGTAATCATTTCCACATTCTATTTGCAGTTGGCGCTGCCCTCTAGCGCTGTTCTGCCCTTCCATATTTTTTTTCCCCATTGTACTCAGTATGGAATCTGTCTTTTGCCATGCATCCACCTTTTCATGCTTTTTTCATTGGCCGCCCCTCCAATGTTCGGACTGGACAAACTAGCTTCACTGTATGTTGACAGTGTCGCTGTATGTGGTGTTGCTGGTGGTGTCTGAGATATTTTCTGTCTTTTATGCATTCAAATCTCTTTCCATCTGCTACCTCCACATTCTCGGACACGATCCCCAAATGATTTGGCCAGAATCAGCTCAAGCTGCTGTATTTCTGTTTCCAGGGTGCACCACGAGGAGGTGCAAATCTAGTCATCTATTTTGTTTTTTTATTGTGTTGTTTTCTGTTGTTTGTCTCTTGAAAAAGGTTCAATTTGAGCCGATACATGGAGAATTGTCCTGTTTAGTTTTATTGTATGTTTTTTTATATATACTTTTTATATATTTTTATTAATAGGCAAGGTAAGTGTTTTAGTAACCTGTTTAATTCATTTTGCTTGACTATTTGTTCATTAGGTTACTGCGGCACCAACCACTTTGTCGGACACCCTCTGACCATTTGGTTATTTATATCACGAGGAGGTACATTTGGGATCTTGGTTATCTGCTAACCATGGGTCCGCCAAGAGCAAAGCATTCCCTTTGCACCCCAAAACATCTGATGAGTTGTTTGATGCCTGTGGGGAAATATGTACTAACTATGAAGCTGAAATAACAGCACTAGAAATTGCCTTGTACCACCTGAAGACCATATTTGATGCCTTCCCATCAAAAGCCCAAAACATTATTTTTACAGACTCTATGTCTGCTCTCCAAGCACTGGAATGTGATGGACATTGTAAACCTGAGCTTGCTGAAATATACCACCATGCCAACCAGCTGCTCACATCTTATGATGTCAACATTTTTATGCAGTGGATTCCTGGCAACTCAAACACACCTGGCAATGATAAGGCAGACAGACTAGCAAAGAGGGGAGCACAACAAGAACAGCCTTATACAGAAACAACAATGCACACAGTTAAAATGATTCTGAAATCTGTGAACTAAGAAAATTGGATGAACAGATGGGCCATGAGAAACACTGGGAGGGAAATCTATAAATATATGACCAGCCCAAATCCTACAGACAATATCAACCTATTGGAAAGAAAAGACCAGAGTATCATATTCCGACTGCGCACACAACATGTACAGTTTAACAATCACCTGAACAGAATACAACCACAACACACTCAAGGGTGCCGGCTGTGCACTCATCCATATGAAACTATTGACCACAACTTTTTTTAATGTCCAGCGCTGGATGACATCAGGAAAATGCTTCTCCCTCTAGGGCCAGATAAATGGAACACATTATATGGAACAAAACAACAGCTCACAAAGACATGCATATATCACACAATGGCATTGGGTCAAAGGGTATGAGCCCATGGACCGCTGGATCAGCAACCAACCAACTATGAACCATTTTGGTTGATTGACAGCTATTTTCTTATTTTTTATTTCTGGTGGAAACCCTCGTCTGTTCACATTGAGAGTTCCAGTATAATGGCGATTTCTCTGCCGCAGAAACTGGACAAGAGGTAAGGAAGAATAATACCTGTCAGCAAACAAATTGTGATGTCCTGTTATTCCTTCTAGTAGTTTGTCAAAGATTTTGACAGCATGGGTAGACTTTTGTGTCAGTTTCCAGCCTGTATGTTGTGTCCGTACCAAAATATAGCAGCAGGTTGAAAACATATCGGGTGATGGAGTCGCAGAGTCTGTATGACTTTATATGGTATTTTTTTTACTTGCTTGCATTATATTGCTTGTGCCTAAATCTTCCCTTGTGACCTATAACCATCTCATCTATACATATGTTTTTAGAAGGATAGAATGCATTCTGAAAGCTTGCAACTAATTCATTTATGAAAGGCTCTATTTTACATTTACCCTGTGTATCAGCTCCAGCCGCATGAAGCATTGATTGGTAAATCAATAAGAATTTGGTTCTGCTGAAAATTGATCCAAACCAGGAGCTACTTCTGTGTGTTTTTGTGGACCAAAAATCATTTTTAGAATGGGGTCCAAACCCATGTTTATCAGGGTGACGAGAAGCTTCATAAAAATATTTCGGTCGAGCAGAATCCATTTCGAATAAGTAGAATATTTCCTTCGAGGTGTATTCATTTTCGATTTCTGCTGGGCATAAGAATTTACATTGGCTATTAGATTGTCAATTATTGGTACTGTCATCAAGGATAGAAAATACTGGAGAGGTGAGGCATTGTCAGGAAAGCCAAGTTTGCTGCAAGAATGTATATCTGAAGTGAAACACTCCTATACACTCTCCTTCTAGGGCTTCATACCACACAACATCAGTCCTAGGTCTATCTTGTTGATTTGTGGGAGTTTGATGCATAGTCCCAATTGTAGCATTAGTTGGCCTAGAAGTATCAGCTAAATCCTCTGAATCAGTAGATTCATCACTACTATTAGATGCTTCTTCAGAGAAACTAACATTCCTTGATCTGATGCAATCAGTTGCTAAATTTTTAATAAAACCTACACCAGTTTGCTTTGGTTTCTTACTTTTTGGCAAGTCAACACTAGGCCTATAAACACTATCGGAATCATCATTATCCGATTCACTAATTAGCAAGCTCTGAAACATAACCATTGCTTGTTCTACACTGTATCTAGAAGAAGTGGGCGTTGCCATTTTTTCATAATTTCAGAAATAACAAACACAGCGTATAGCGGTCAAAGAAATTGTTTCTTTTACAGCCACGTGAGTCGTCTTCAGTTTTCTAAAGGAAGTGAATTTTCCCGGATGTTCAAAGGTTAACATAAAAACTTGAACTAGGAAAAATGAAATATAACTGATCAATATATGATTGATCTAAAATCAAAGCCGTTAAAGTGGCAAAAGATCCTGTAGACCCAATATATAAAGCCAATATATCATGGATCGGTCTCCAATGAGTTAAATAACCAGAGTAAATTGTTATTAGTATTTCTTTCTTCTGTGATTTATCTATATTTCTGTTTCAATAACCAAAGTAAAATGTCATTAGTATGTCATTCTCCTGAGAAATATCTTTATTCCTGCTTAAATAACCAAAATAAAATATTATTATTATTTCATTCTTCTGGTATTAGTCTATATTCCTGGTTAAATAGCTAAAGTAAAAAGTCATTAGTATTTCATTCTCCTGAGATTTATTTATATTTCTGGTTAAATAATCAAAGTAAAATGGCATTAGTATTTCATTCTTCTGGGATTTATCTATATTTTTGCTTTAATAACTACTAAATTAAAATGTCATTAGTATTTCATTCCCCGTATCGTATCAGACATGCATCACTGCACTGGGCCTTCATTCACTGATTCATTTCTCATGGCTTTACTCCTTTACTGATTAAATAATGGATAACAACACTGCTCCTTTATAATGCTTGTCAATCAATAGTGTGATATTCATCTTTAAACTGTCGTTATAATGTAATGTTGTTTGTCTGCACCAAGATGGCATGTGCAGGACACTCTTGATTTCTTTAACAACAATATTAACAAGTTTAACGAATGTTTCTCCCTCCGAAGTCAGATAAATTAAACAAAACAACAGCTAACACACACATGCATATATCACACACAGACAGTGGATCAAAGGGCATTAGTCCATGGACTGCTGCATCAGCCATTACCGTACAAGTTACAAGACAATGCCATATAATTTCTATCACACTTTTAAGGTTTTCATTCAAAGCACTCTTAGTATAGTAACTTTGTATAGTATAGTAACTTAATGTATAATAACTTAGTATAGTGTAGTAACTTAGTATAGTAGCTTTGTATAGTGTAGTAACTTTGTATAGTAGCTTTGTATAATGTAGTAACTTAGTATAGTAGCTTTGTATAATGTAGTAACTTAGTATAGTTACTTTGTATAATGTAGTAACTTAGTATAGTTACTTTGTATAGTGTAGTTTCTTATTGATCTCCCCAGTGTTAGAGTGAACATCAGGTAGCACAGGTTAGGTCATACCTTAAAGTAACAGAATACAACCACCACCCATTACACCAATGTCTAGATCAGTCAAAGGCAGTTAGAAAGTCACAAATAGATCAAACACCATCTACAATGATCATCCCATTCCTGGCTTGTCCAATGACTTTTGCGGCTAGGATAGGCCTATTAGCCATCTATGATCTCATTGCCAATGACTTAAGTAACTGAATTTTTGTAAGTGGGTGTAACAGATGTTCATCATCACTTGTGATGGATGAACAACATTTGCATGAGAAGACCAGAGTTCATATCAAGTCTGTGAGCTGTGGAGGAGAACACGTAGGTGCCTATTGAGATCAAAGATAACAAATGGGGATAGATGGGATGAGCTCTCAGAAAGAAGTCTAACAATATAACTAAACAATTACTAGATCAGAACCTACAGGGAAAGAGATGAATTGGAAAATCTGGGAAAAAACGGACACCTTTCCATCTTTCATTTGATAGCATTATTGTTTGTGCTATAAGAAATACAATCTACAATCCATGTCGGTGATAGATGTGACTTACAAGACCAATCTGAGCCGCAAAGAGTCTTTCACTGTATGTACAGGTGAAACACAGTCCCATGTTCAGTTCATATAATTTATTTTATCTCATACAGAAAACATTATGTTTATGTGACTCACTGTCCCAGTGGACCAACTCTGGATTATCCATTTGTTATAGACCCTTCAGGATTGTTTTTCCGACAGGAAGGTTTCAGTGGACACTACATTTCTGGCAGTTTATCTGCGACTGAGGTATTGTCAAATTCACACATTTTAATTATGTATTTAAGTTTTCTCATTGTTTTATTCTGGATAAATATTATATATGTTACAGACAGAGATTTTTCTGTCAGAAAGATGTGCCAGAAAGTCATGTTATTGCTAGAGAGCAAGATTTTAAACTGTAGTAGATTGCTATATTTAAAATTTTAACACAATGCTAGATTATTAAACTTTCACAGGGTGCTAGGTTTCAGACTTTAGCAGGGTGCTAAGTTTCAGACTTTCGCAGGGTGCTAGGTTTCAGACTTTAGCAGGGTGCTACATTTCAGACTTTAAGATGGTGCTACATTTCAGACTTTTTAGCAGGGTGCAACATTTCAGCCTTTATAAATAACCCAAATATCGGAGGATGACCGACAAAAAGGAAGTGCAGCAGTAACCAGACAAATAGAGGTAAATGCAAATAAAGCAAATAGGTTACTAGAAAACTATCAATAGAAAATAATAAAATATAGAAAATAACAATAAAACAAAGAACAAATACAATTGTCAACGTGTCGGTCCAATTGGGAACTTTATCAAGACAACAAAAACAGTTAAGAAAACAAAATATAACGAATTTAACCAAAATGGCTGGGAGAATGATTTCTCTCACCAGGAAATCATCACCCAGTGACAAATCCAGCATAACACAATATTAATAAATGCATATTCATGCGTTCAATATGTATAAATTATGAAATACTAAAAGATGAAAGATGCAAAACTAAAGAAAGGGGACACCAAATAGCATTGCCAAGGACGGGGGGGGGGTTAGTGGGGGACGGGAGATTAAAGGGTAAAGGATAGAGAAAGATAGTGCACGCAGGAGCAGGGGGGCTACAAATAGACGGAACACAGAAATGTCTAAAAAAAGAATAGCATTTGACAGTATAGGACCCCATCAAGGCCAGCTCCTTGGCGTGGAGATGGGGCTTAGTCCAGCCAGCAGAGGCTGGAAACTAAGACTGGCCGGGCCCTCCCACATTCGGGCAGGACCACAGTCTTGCCTAGCAAGTAAAGGTGCTGAAGTCAGCGACATTTGGCCAGAAGGCGCACCGCAACAATCAGAATGTCATGCATTATCGCACATGAATGTCTATATCTGCATTACCCCGTTATGGTGCTAACCCTGTGACGACTCACCAGGCAGGAGTAGCACCGGGCCCTATACCTCAAAAGGGCCCACCCCATACGACTGGAGGTCCTTTTCGATTGCCTTGTGGAGCCAGGAGGCACAAGAGTAATATCACTGACCAACAAATATTACCAACCAATGAGACATCACTTACAATAATGCACTGGAATGCTGAGGGTGTAAATAGCAAAAAAGATGGCTTTAGCAAGAAATTAGAATTAGAAAACACCCTTCTTAAGGAACAGGTCAGCATTTGTTGCATACAAGAGACACACCTCAGAAAAGATGTAGCCTTTAAAATTGCAGGTTATCAGTGCTTTAGAGCTGATCGAATAGACAGAAGAAAAGGAGGTATACTAACCCTAGTCAAAAATAATATTGGCGCACATCAAACTGAGCTATACATGGAAGGAGCAGAATATCAGGTCCTTCAACTAAAGACCAAGAACACAGACTTCAACCTACTAAATTATTATTGTCCAAATGACCAGTCCCTTTCCCTGGACACAATACCGTACAGAGGAAGACTGATAGTATGTGGAGATTTTAATAGTCACTCACAAAGCTGGGGTTATGACCACATGGATAAAAGAGGAGAAGAACTTGAAAGCTGGCAAGACGATAAATGTCTTCTATTGCTTAATACGCCAAAAGATCCTCCAACATACTACTCAAGAGCATGGCAAACCACTTCCATGCCAGACTTGGCATTGTACTCAGCAGACCTAAACTGGGAAATCAATAGAACAGTGGGGAAGCAACTTGGAGGTAGCGACCATCGACCAGTCCTCCTTAGTATTAAAAATGAACTCACAGGAAATGCATGTAGCCTTCCAAGATGGAATTATAAAAAAGCAAATTGGGGACTATTTAAACACCGCAGTAGTGTTTTAGCTGGACAAATAGATATGGAAGGAAAAGACATAAACGCCATAGTCAAAGAGTTCAATAAATGTATTCATCAAGCTGCCAAGGAAGCAATACCAAGAGGAGCACGCAAACAATACAAGCCATACTGGAGTGAACAACTAGAACTGCTGCAAGAGGAATTAGAAAAAGCACGGACGGAAGTAGAAAATAACCCTAGCCAGGAACATCACAACAAACATCAACATGCAAAAGCTAAATTCCAAAGAGCCAAACTAGAAGCTAGAAGAAAGAGCTGGAAAGAGAAAACAGAATCCTTAAATTTTGAAAAGGATGGAAGAAAACTGTGGAAACTGGTCAAACAACTAAATGATGAGGGAACAGGAAGAAGCACAAACATAACACTCGTACAGAATGGCAAAATGATTACAGGAAAGCAAGCAGTAGATAATTTCGCTAGGATATTTGCTCAAGACTGCAATATTGAAATTAGTCCAGAGAAACAGCATACAGTGCGGAGCGACCAAAAAAGTAAATTGGAACATGCTCAGACTAGAATCAGTGATGAAAACAGTGCAGATGAAATTATGGATACATTGTTCACATATAGTGAATTAGAATTAGCAGTCTCTAAACTAAAGCTAAATAAGTCCCCAGGAATTGATGAAATATCAAATGAAATGATAAAGAATCTAGAAACAACAGCCAGAAGGAAACTATTGGACATCCTAAATATTAGCTGGACTACTGGGAAAATACCACAAATCTGGAGAGAATCAATTATGGTCCCTTTGCTTAAACCTGGAAAAGATGGAACAACACCAACTAGCTACAGACCAATTAGTCTTACAAGTTGCCTGTGCAAAACAATGTAGCGCATCATAAACCTAAGACTAAAATTTCACCCTGGAAAGTAGAAAATTCCTTGCACCACAGCAGGCAGGTTTCAGGCAATGCTACTCCACAGAGGATCAAACCACATTCCTCTCACAGGAAATTGAGGATGCTTTCCAAGATAAAAAATCAGTTTTAGTGGCATGGATTGATTTACAGAAGGCCTTTGATAAAGTATGGAAAGAAGGATTGCTTCAAAAAATGAGAAACTACAAGATATGTGGAAATATGTACAGATGGACGAAAGCCTTTCTTCACAATAGAAGAGCCAGAGTACAAGTAAATGGCAAAAAAAGTAGGAAAGTATTACTACGCCATGGAGTGCCTCAAGGAGGAGTTCTATCACCCACTCTTTTTCTCATATTTATCAATGATCTAATTGAAGAAATACCCTGTGGAACTAAGGCAGCACTATATGCAGATGACTTGGTTCTATGGTGCACACATGAGAGCGCCATGGTTACCACAAAAATGCTTCAGAGAGCCATGGACATTTTGACTAATTGGGCTGACAAATGGTGTGTAAGTATCAATATAGAGAAGTCAGCAACAACCCTTTTTACACTTTCACCAAAACAAAGAGCAGGAAACATCTATGTAAATAAAACTATCTTAAAGGTAGATGACCAACCAACATATCTTGGTGTAACATTTGATGCCAAAATGACATGGAAACATCATATCAGCAAAGCAGAAACAAAGGCTAGAAGGAAGATAGCTATACTAAGAAAACTGAGTGGGACAACTTGGGGAGCTAATGAAAGAATTCTAAAAAATGTATACCAACAAGCCATTCGACCACACTTGGAATATGGTTCTACAGCATGGAGTTCATCATCAAACACTACACTACAAAACCTAGATAGAGTACAGAACCAAGCACTTAGAATCATTACAGGCGCAATGAGATCCACACCAATCATAGAAATGCAGAATATCGAAGGGATGCAGTCATTGAAAGAGCGTAGAGATACTAAAGTTATAATTCATGGAGAAAAGTTTCTTTCCCACCATAGTCACCCAATGAAGGAAAGATTCCAGAATCTATCACAAGGACGGCTTAAAAGAAGCAGCTTCATACACCAGGCCAAGCGTCTATGTAGACAGGTATCGGATCTACCAGAGGTAACAATACCACTGACATCTCAACCAGAACACACCCCATGGGAAAAACGGACATGCATACCAGTGACCATCCAAACAACAGTAGCAGGTGTGCATGGGGATGAACATCAGAATAATCTGCAGAAAAGAGTAGCAGCTCTCAGTTTCCTTGATGATGTTTACCCAAGTGATCTATGGACCAGAGTATATACAGATGGATCAGCACAGAATGCAGTAAAAAATGGAGGAAGTGGTGTATATGTAGAATACCCAGATGGCACCACTGATACCACTTGTATACCAACAGGGAATTACTGCAACAACTATGACTCTGAAGTCACAGCTATTTATACAGCTGCAGAGAAACTGTTAACATTGGACAGGACCTCACACCCTATTGTAATACTTACAGATGCAAGGTCAGTACTAGAGGCATTACAATCCAATAAACTTCCAGAGTTAAAAGAGGTATTGTCCATAGTAAAAAATAGGTGTAGAGTTATACTGCAATGGATTCCATCACACTGTGGAATAGCAGGAAATGAGAGAGCTGATCAACTCGCCAAGGAAGGTGCTAACATGTAGCAACCTGATGTACCAATCAGCTATCACCAAAAGAAATCCATGATAAAGGCACAACGAAAGCCTAACTTACCTCCACGGGATGACTACCACCTACTTAGCAGACAAGAACAGGTCATCATATTTCGACTGAGAACTGGACACAATAGACTAAACAGCCATATGTATACAAAATTTAAAATTGGCACAACAGCAAAGTGTAATTGTGGACAAGTCAACCAGACTTCAGAACATATCCTTCAAGAATGTGCAAACTATGACACATTAAGATGCACATACTGGCCTTCTGATACACCAATGAATGTTAAACTTTATGGTACAAAACAAGAAATGGAAAACACTGTCCAATTTATACAAGAAACAACACTGCAGATATAGACATTATTAGCGAACGAAAGAAGAAGAAGAAGACAGTATAGGATAGATAACGAAATATATACACAACCAAATACAAATATGTATACATTCTATTTGATAATCATAGATAACTATAAATATAAGCACATATAGATACAAATATCTAGACATTTATAAAAGCATATACTGATATCACAGTATAAATAGGAATACAGACACATACATGTATATAGGTTATGCACACACAACATATATATATATATATATATATATATATATATATATATATATATATATATATATATATATATATATATATATATATATATATATATATATATATATATATATATATATATATATATATATATATATATATATATATATATATATATATATATATATATATATGGATGTGGATATATACATATATACAATATATACATATGCATAAGCATAACAACATATAAACAAACATACATACAAATACAAGTTTACTAGGAACACACACAAGGATATATCTAACAAGATCAATACATAGATATAAGAAAGATACCCACACAACATGCACAAGCATGTAAATGTATCCAAACACAAGCAATAGCTCAAACAAGAATATGTGTGCATAATGACACAAAATAAACATTAACATAATATATACGCATGCATTCACATAAACATTTTCTCACATGAATACATATAACATGAACATTCGCACACATAGAGATATATACATGTATTTTTATACCCATTCGCTCACATGAATATATTCACATGTATTACTCTAACGCAAGAATATGCACACATGCAAATGCGTGACCCATAGCAACTGTATGGATACACAAAACCATGTAAAATAATATGCATATACAAATATATACATATATGCGTATGGGTACCCTTCTGTATTTAAAAAAAAATGCTTTAAAATGAAGTAATACAATTACACAAAAATAGGGTACAATCTTAGAATTGACAGATTGGAATACAATATAAACAACAGAAACAACAAAGACAAATTACAAATACACTGAAATCTAACAAAAACAGAGCTAATTGCTGATGAGCGTGCACAGAAATAAACAATTACACGGTACAGAGGAATACAGCTACAAAATAAATAGGAGTATACTATAATAAGAATAGGGGGTAGAGGTTGTTAAAAATTAGTGGGTAAATCAAACAAAACAGTGATTAATGTTAATATCATGGGGTTATTCTTGTGTTCAAGTAATACATGTGAATATCTTCATGTGAACGAATGGGTATAAAAATACATGTATATATCTCTATGTGTGCGAATGTTCATGTTATATGTATTTATGTGAGAAAATGTCGCCAGGGATGTGTCCTATCCCCTCTACGTTTTATAACATATATCGATCACATCTGTAAACTAACAAGTACCAACAAAGAAGATAACATTAAAGTCAAATTGAACGAACTACTCTTTGTAGACGACCAAGTACTAATAGCAACATCAGAAGAACAATTGCAAGACCATATGAACAGACTCCACACAACATGTCAAAAATTCAACATGAAGATCAATATTGAAAAGACCGAAATAATGGCAATAGCAAAGAAAGAAAGAAATATCACCATCTTTATCGATGATAAACACCTTAAACAAGTAAATGAGTTCACTTACTTAGGAAGCATTATATCGAGTGAAGGGAAAACCAGTAACGAGATACAAAATAGATGCAACAAAAGATACCAGATCCTAGGACAGATGACACGTATTTTCAAGAACAAAAATGTAAACATAGACACTAAAGTTGCATTATACAAGACTACTATTATTCCATCACTATGCTACAAGTGCCAAACCTGGACAATGACAGCATAAGACAAAAGAAAAATAGTGACAACAGAAATGACATGTCTATGAAGAATACTTAGAATGTCATTAAGAGATAGAATTAGAAACAATAACATCCGACAGAAAACCAAAACAATACCAGTATTGGAACACATCAAAAGGCAACAGATCAAGTTGTTTTCGCACACTTCCAGACTACAGACTGCATGCCACAAATGGCTAATGGTTATAAAGCCAGATGCAGACCATGTAAAAGATAGATCACAGAAATCAAAGAAGCCACAGGAACAAGCTTACAAACAGCACACAAGAAGGCCATCTCCAGAGAACTTTTTCACCCCTGACGCCGCAAAGCAAACAAGGGCCACAGCATATAGATAGATAGATAGATGCACACATATTCTTGTTTGAACTATTGCTTGTGTTTGGATACATTTACATGCTTGTGCATGTTGTGTGGGTATCTTTCTTATATCTATGTATTGAACATGTTAGATATATCCTTGTGTGTGTTCCTAGTATACTTGTATTTGTATGTATGTTTGTATATATATTGTTATGCTTATGCATATGTATATATTTATATATCCACATTTGTGTGTATGTGTGTATATATATATATGTTGTTGTGTGTGCAGTTACCTATATACATTTATGTGTCTGTATTCCTATGTATGCTGTGATATCAATATATACTTTTATATATGTCTAGATATTTGTATCTATATGTGCTTATATTTATAGTTATCTATGATTATCACATAGAATGTATACATATTTGTATTTGGGTGTGTATATATTTCATTATCTATCCTATACTGTCAAATGCTATTCTTCTTTAGACATTTCTATGTTCCCTCTATTTGTAGCTCCCCTCCCGCTCCTGCGTGCACTATCTTTCTCTATCCTTTTCCCTTTTATCTGCCATCCCCCACTAACCCCCCCCCCCTTGCCAATGCTATTTGGTGTCTGCTTTCTTTAGTTTTGCATCTTTCATCTTTTAGTATTTCATAATTTATACATATTGAACACATCAATATGCATTTATTAATATTGTGTTGCGCTGGATTTGTCACTGTGTGATGATGTCCTTGTGAGAGAAATCATTCTCCCAGCCATTTTGGTTAAATTCGTTATGGTTTTGTTTTCTTAACTGTTTTTGTTGTCTTGATAAAGGTCCCAATTGGACAGACATGTTGACAATTGTATTTGTTCTTTGTTTTATTGTTATTATCTATATTTTATTATTTTATATTGACAGTTTTCTTCAGTAACCTATTTACCTTATTTTCATTTACCTCTATTTGTCTGGTTACTGCGGCACTTCCTTTTTGTCGGACAAACTCCGGCATTGAAAATATAGTGATAATAGGAATGATAGAGGGGAAAAAACCAAGGGGAAGACCTAGAGAAAAGATATTGGACAGTTTAACTAAATGGCTTCAATTGATGACACCAACAGAGATGATGACATATATGGGAATCTATGTACATGGAAATATATGATCTCCAACGCCATTCGATACAGCACTTGATGATGATTCTCCATTTAACTTCTGTTTCACATATCTTTTTGGCTGCAATAGCCAATGGGTTAAAAGTCAAAACAGAGAATTAATTCTTATCTATACTATAATGTAATTCATCATTTTGTTAGCTGAATCATTATTGAACCCATCTAACAAATACAAATCTGTCAAACACACTCAGAGTTCAAAACCTGATCATGAACATTGTGCTGTTGATACAATTGAATGCATTGGTGGTACAATTGGATGTATTGATGGTATAATTGGATGTATTGGTGGTACAATTGAATGCATTGTGGTACAATTGAATGTATTGGTGGTATAATTGGATGTATTGGTGGTACCAAAATATTTCAGAATAGTTGAAAAGCACAGACAATGCGCAGAATAGTGAAAAATTATATTGAGGCAGCAGAGATGTGGTTTTATAGAAAAATGTTAAGAACACCATGGACATATAAAAGAGCGTAATGAAGATGACTTGGAAGAAATTAATTTTTTTTTAAAACTGCTCACCCGCATCAGAAAGAGACAGTACACATTTTTTGGACATATCATAAGAACAGGAAAGAGGGAACACACCATGACAACAGACAAGTTGAGGAGCAAGAAGGGTCAGTCAGATCATCTTTTGCCAAGTTTGGAACATAGGGCGGATGTCATAGTTCTCCATGCCTGTCGGTCAGTTGCTAGGAATTGCAGGTCTTGTGCATTTATGCCTGTTGATATTAATTCATTCATAAATTAGAAGGGTAGGGGAAGACGAAGAGAGAATATGCTGGACAACCTAGCATTGTGACATGGAAGAACATCCGTATTGGAAATTGACTGCACATGAAACAGGAGGCATACTAAATGTCACATGGCATGGACCATAAGAAGAAATGATTGAGAGCACACATAATATTTGAATTATTTATAGAATATATTTGAATTATTATTATTAGATATTTATTTTGTTTGTGAAGGTGACACTTCCCTGCCTATCTTTGTTAAATTAATGTTTTAGTATTTTGCATTTTAGTGTATATAGTTGTCTTGCTATGACCTGATCTGTCTGCATACTGAATTTACAAACCAATATTTTGGTTTTTGTTTCATAATTTCTCTTACCTTGTATCCCTCTTTTCAGATAAAAACTGCTTGGGCTGGCTACAACGACTGCAATTTCTTTGACCAGAACCTGGTGGTTGGACCTCATCCTTACCTGAAAAACTTCATTTTTGCCAATGGATTGGGTGGACATGGGTTACAACATGCTATTGGAATCAGTCGTGCAATCACAGAGTTTATTTTTTATGGAAATTATATAACAATTGATTTGGAGAGGTTTCATTTTGACAGATTTATAACAGGGGATCCAGTAAAAGAGGAGATGAATCTTCATTATAGCAGGTAGTTTTAATTCTGTATCTCCGCAAGGTTGTTCTTTTTACGAAAAAGTCATGTCATATTTAGAACTCACTGTAAGAATGGAAGATTTATTGACTTACAGTTTTATAAGTTTCTCTGCCAAGATTTTTTCAGTCATGTCATATTTAAACTCACGGTAAGAATGGAAGTTTTGTTGACTTACAGTTTTATAAGTTTCTCTGCCAATATTTTTTCAGTCATGTCATATTTAGAACTCACTGTAAGAATGGAAGATTTATTGACGTATAATTCTTTGGATGTCTCCACCAAAATGTTTTCAGACCTGTCATATTTAGAACTCACTGTAAGAATGGAAGATTTATTGACTTACAGTTCTGTGGATGTCTCCGCCAAGGTTTTTTAGTCTTGTTACATGGAAATATACAGCTGTAAATTGTAGGCTGAACTTACTCCTGCCACCTAAGCACTACAAACATTTGCTACATTATTTGTTAACCAGTTTTACAATTTAGAGCAGAAGAGGCAAACCTAATTTTGTCAGCTAGCTAAATTTAAAATTGCACATCAAGCTAAATCTTTTAGTTCTATAAAGTGCCAATAAAGTCACAGTTTTCACCAACTGCCAAAAACATCAGGACACTTCCTGTCTTGGAAGTAAACATTTTTTGTTTCAGTGTTAAACATCAAACGTTTGCAGTGGGCACTATCTCCAGAAGTCTATTCTGTTCTGAACACTATTTGAAAACTCACATTTTCTCCATATGTTGGCTCTGTGGTAGAGGGGTTTTTTTGATTCACTTCACAGACCCAACTTGGTTGAATTAGCTTGTGGTTTGAAAGCCAATCGTTCGCGTTGTACTGGCGATATGATCGGATGAAAGCCAATCGTTCACATTGTACTGGTGATGTCATTGCATGCATTAGTCACGTCATAAAATTTGATCATAGTTAAATGGCAATGGTAGAAGATGAGGTGGGCAAAAGATACTGATATAATAATAAAACCCATAGTCCGCCAGGGTCGTAGGAGTGTCACATTGATAAATTTGGTACAGAAAGATTTTCACACATCTCTATCCTCTACCATCCTGATGAGTTTTGAAACTTCACACCCTGCCCAGTCATTGATATTATCTAGCCATGTCTTCTTCTGGCCTCCTAGTCTTCTTTCAACCTCCACCATACCTTGAAGAACGCCTCTTGTCAATGGACACAACACGGAAAGGGACAGTTTAAAAGTTTCAATTTCTCTTAAATTGGTGGAAGTTCACTACGAGTCACTCATTTCAGTGAGAGCAGAAATTTAGTTGTACTGGTCAGCTAACACCTGGCATAATTTGCACTGCTATTAGGTGTTGCCCATTATTTCTGCCTTCCTCATTGGACACATAGATGAAACATGGGAAAACTGATTTTAATAATGTATAGTACCTAGACAAAACAAGCAATCAGTAATACTCAGACTGGGTACATGGAATGCAAGAACCATATGCCTTAGACTTAACACCTCTGACATGAGAAATGAACCATCTATTCATAAACCCATAATCTGTCAGGGTCATTGCGGTACTACATTAGATGCACCTCCTTTGTAGTATTTCTTTAGGCGTACAGTATAATTGGTCATAATATTTTTTTATCTTGCACAGCATACTTTGAAAGTTCAATAAAAATCACTGAGTCTATTGGTTATTGCGTCACCAGCCAAGTGAGATCTGCTGTCACTACCTCTATTTCCATTCTCGTACTTGATGTTATAGTGGGATATGCAGCTCATTTCTTAGCTAATTTCCTGCCATTTTGGTAGGCCACGAAACCCCAACCACACATGTGTGTTTCTTGTGTTACTGAGCCATCTGTGTAAATTATATGTGGCTTCAAGTGCTGCAGTATGAGTTCTTGGATCATCCCTCTGTTCTGTTGACAGCCCTGTCACTGCACTCTCGTCCCAGCTGAATCACAGCTGTTGTCAATAACTTTCTATTTTTGCTAAATGCCACCCATTCACAGCTTCTTCCCACTTCCTCCAGCTCACAAACTCTTGAGTCTGTGATGGCCAAAGTACTGGGTTCAAATCTCACTGCAGACAATTGTATATTCATATTGTTCAGAGAGATGGCAAACTACTGAATGTATTTATATTGCATAGAAAATAAATAAAGCCAAAAAATAATGGGTTGATTCTATGTCCTGAATAGAATACACTACCAAAACAAAAATATTGATGAAGAAGCACTCTGAGAAACTAGATTTTGAGTTTCTTGGTACCATCAAAGATAAACTAGACAAGAGTCTTGGTACCATCAAGGTTAAACTAGACAAGAGTCTTGGGACCATCAAGGATAAACTAGACAAGAGTATTGGTACCATCAATGAGAAACTAGACAAGTCTTGGTACCATCAAGGAGAAACTAGACAAGTCTTGGTACCATCAATGAGAAACAGTTATTACTTGAATGTTTCATGTCCGCCGAAGATGGATGTGTCAAGCCATTGGCGCAAATAAAATGGCGACACAACGCATTTCCATTCTCTGGACTACATCCTGCTGGAAATCTAGTAGGACCATGGTCCTGCTACAAGAGAGATTCAGCAGGAGTTTGAGAATGAACCTGAAGAAGAAGAAGAATGTTTCATGTGAAGAACAATCAAGAATGGAATTGGTATCACCATAAGAATAACAGATGCATCAACTACATAAACATTCACAATGCTATAGTACATGAAGAAAGGAAAGTTAGTGTGTGAGGAAAGAAATGTTAATGTGTGAGGAAAGAAAAGTTAGTGTGCAAATATAAATACATTTTGAACCAAACAATGCAATGTTTGTTTTCTGTTTATCTGTTTATACACTATGTAGGTCTTTTTTATTCTCAAACTCAAGTTCGTTCTCAAACTCCCATGGATATCTCTTATAGTAGCACAGTGATCCTACAAGATTTCCAACAGAATTTAGTTCACACAATGGAAAAGTGTTGTGTTGCCGTTGTATTTGCACCAATGGCCTGACACCTTTGGCTTTGGTAACTTGATTCTTGATTAGAAAACTGGCCTCACAGCACGTGGGGCATTCCCATAAGTGCTCCGCCCTCTGTTCCAACAGCCATTCGACTCGATGGTGTTTTGAGTCCAATGCTGCCAAAACAGACGTCGACATCAGGGCACAACTCTGGCCCTTGCGACAGGTTTTTTTTTGTTCCGCCCACCCACGCCGTGCCCATAACTAGTTCAAGCACAACGTCAGCCTGTCAGAACAACATGGTAACTTTTATCGAAGGTTACGACTACGGGCTTTGGTAACTAATACATTCAATGTTTTTACTACATCTGCTGAACAGTGTACGTCTGTGATTATATCGATAGTATATCGATAGTGATTATATCGACCAGCCATACAAGAGAATATTGCTGAAATGACTAATGTCTGCTTCACAACAAGGTAATCCAAACTATATTATGGATCTGAAACATGGACAACCTACACAAGACATGAGAGGAGACTAAACACCTTTCAGCTAAGATGTCTCAGCAAAATCTTACATTAAATGGCACGATAAAATCACCAATATAGAACTTTTACGCCACACTCAGCTACCATCTGCCATGGAAACACTTAATAAAAATAGATTGCAAGGGCTGGACCATGTCCACAGAATGTCAAACTGTCGCATTCCACAATAAGTACTATTCAGAGATGCTTCTGAAGGCCTGTGGTAGTCCAATGCTGAGGTACAAAGACATTTTTAAGTCCTCAATGAAAGATTTCTACAAAATCTGGCAAACATGTCCAAATCATGAGCTGTCTGGAAGCACAATCTGCGTGCTGGCTGGGGCGATGTTGTTTAGGAACAATATAATAAAAGATATGGAAGATAAAAGGGAAAGATGAAAACAAACATCTTCTGTTGCTTTAGCAACATGATCGCTTAGAAAGTCTTCCATTACTGAGAGAAAAGTCTCATTGGCTTGTATTTGTTTGTTTTCTTAATGATCGACCGCAAGATGCAAAAAGCCATTCAGTAAATTCTAAATATTACAGAAAGTTATGCTATATTTTTATAAAGAAAATTAACTGCTTATGTTACAGTGATTCAATGGTGGAGCAAAGGCATATAATACTACAATCTGCCATGTATGCTATGAGAGGAAACTAAGACGATGGAAGGTTTTTTTTTTATTATAGTGGAATCCCCTTATAACAACTTGGTCCAGACCAACAAAATATGTATGTAATAACTGAAATTTACCATGTACAGTACAAACAATAAAGAATAAATATAATTGGGGTTTTTAAATGTGTTGCTATATAGGGAAATGTGTTATAAAAGGATTCTCTATAGAGGAATTCCACTATACCAATCCTCATGATTTTTCTGCAATGACCTCTGGGAAGAAATCATGCCTGAACTTCTGGTAAGCAATCAACCCTTTTTACCTAACAGTTTGTCTCAAATATGCAGGACGGTCACAGCAAAGACCTCTCTAAAGTAAAAGACTTCCCAGATCCTAGCATTGCTCCCTACAGTTACATTTAACCAGTGATCTTGGACTTGCTCCCTATAGTTACATTTAACCAGTGATCTTGGAATTGCTCCCTACAGTTACATTTAACCAATCATCTTAGATTTGCTCCCTACAGTTACATTTAACCAGTGAGTCATCTGGGACTTTGCTAAATCTATTTTAAAAAGCTGTTGTCTTTCTCCAGATGAATTATGGTTGATAGTATTCACACCTGCCATTCTTCTTTCTTTCTAGCACCAGGAATTGCAAGTGATTAGCTCTTACTTCCTATGTGCAGTGGGATGGTTTTTATTAGCGTTCTTTCATACCCAGGAGACTTCGGCTTAATGCAAATGCCTGAAGGAGCGTTCTACTCGGGTGGAGTGTTGTTGATCCATGGCCAGGTGTGTCACCTTGGTTGAATTGAGTCCATGGTTCAGGGTTATCTTGATTTTTTCTATCCACCGTTTTCATGGTCTGCCTGTGGCTTTATGTCCGGATACTATTTTGTTATATACTCTTATTGGTATTTAGGTTCATTCTCATAAGGTGATCAAACCATTTTACTTGCTGTCTTTTGATATGTTCAATACATGATATTATACCTACCCTTTTCCTAATTGCTTTATTTCTTATTTTTTCTAGTTTAGCTACCATTACAGCTTTTCTCATACATTTCATTTCACATGTAATGATTTTTCTTTGCCGTGAGACTATTAAAGACCATGTTTGGCATTGGTAGCATGGTGTTGTTTAAAAAACTGTCCCACTGAACAAAAAACATCACACAATGAAATAGGATTAGGAATTCTTATTGTGAAATTTTGGTTAATTACGGGGAGACGTGGCCACATTTGTAACTAAACACACCATCCAGTAGTTAACAAAACGAAATTTTGATAAGATACATAAATCACTACATCCAACCATCTTCACTCTACACACTGAGAGGACCCCAGTAGGGGTAGACCTAGTAGGGGTGCCCCTCAGTTCGTTGCATGCAGCTCAATTTATCTGCAGCAGAAGTTGTGATTTTTTACTCTCCAAGTCACGAAACCTGTATGAAATACTAATGGTTACTGTTATAGCCTAACTCAATATAAAAAATAGTAATAAACAAAAGAACAAAGACTTTTTTTCTACTTTATGGTCCAACTGGGACCTTTTTCAAGAAACACATAAACAACAAAAACTTTAAACTTTTGTTACTGCATGTTTTCCTGTGAAGGAGTGCAGAGAGACTTTCTATGGGCTGTAGAAATAAAGGCTGCTTTGCCATAGCAGACGACTCAACATATATAGGAAGGATTTTAATTGTACCTCCAAAAGATAAAATCCTGTTCCAGCCGTGGATTGAACCCAGGACATCAATGGTCTGAGAATGGAGTTCTAACAACATGGCCATGCGTTCCACTAGCTCCACACATAAACAAGAAACACAAAATTATCAAAATATACATGTGATTATTTGGAGATGTCTTTCTTACTCACAATATTAAAAAGTTGGACTATGGACACGTAATGTGGCCACATCTCTCCATAAAGCACCATAATTATTTTTCATACACAGTGTTGTCAGAATTTTTGTCACATTGTGCTAGCAAGGAGACAAAAATCAATGCTGAATGAAATATGATCTTGGTTAAGAGCAAAGGTACAGAAGCACAAACCAACAACATGATAAATTTGTATAAATTTGAGGACTTGAATATTTTCAAATACCTAGGATCCTGCATAGGCATATGCAGCGATGGAAAATGCAAAACAGACTTAGATAGACAGAGATAGGTCCCTAAGGCTGGAGATGGATGTAGCGGATATGTCAAGGTTAACTTTAATGTGGAAAAGCAAAATCAGTGTTAGTGTGAAAAACTAACTTTGAAACTCACTTATGTTGTCTATTGTGTTGTGTTGGTGTGAAAGCTGAACACTCACTGCAGTCATGGAGAGAGGTTACAAACCTTCGAATACAAATGTTACAGATGAATTCTGCACATCTCCTATAGAGAGCATGAGACAAATGTGTCAATCAATCAAGTGCCATGCCGAATGGCATAGACGATCATGTTTCTCCACGACTCTCTGCCTCTCATGTTGTCAATAAGCTTGGTTGGTGAGCTTTTACCAAGCCACAACACTAGTCCATCTAGCGACAAATGTGTACGTTAGAAATAAAATAGATTCATACAGGTCTATAAGAATCATTACTGCCAATAGTAAAGTGACAAATATACCTACTTGCATGGTTTATAGGTCTGCTGTTAAGGGAAATGGGTGTTCAACTCCCCCCTCCCACCCTTAGGAAATCATAACACGTTTTGTATTGCTAGGAATTTAGCCAAAAGGTGGGTGAAACTCCTACATTAACAATTTTTTTACAAAAAGGTCATCTTTCTCATTAAAAAAGTCATCAGCTTTCACATCAAAAAGAGGGAATTACATACAAAAATGGATGAATGCCTTTTTTCACATTATTTTATAGGTAAATCCCCTTTCTCAATTAAAACTTGTCTACAGCCCTGATGGTTTTTTTGGACGTGTGATGATATAATTATTCATCATAAACTATACTACAGGGAACAGTCGAGGTTGGAAGAGGCAGACTAAGACTAAGAAAATCATGGACAGGCAGCATCGAGGGCTGGATAGGTCAAGATATTTTCACATTCATCTGTGTTGCTGAAGATAGAATTTGCTGGAGAACTCTGGCTGTTATTTCATCCAATGTGGTACTCCTTGAACCTGGCAGGTTATAGCAGTGTTACCCAACCTTTCTTTAAACCTTTCCCCATCTCAATCTTTCAAACATTCTGATGTCCCCCCCCCCATGTAGGCCCCCATAAAGGGGCTCTACATTTTTTATAGGTCTATTCAAAAATTGACTTATTCCATAAATGAAACCTAATTATAACTTGTTCAGGACACAAGACTTAGGTTTTAGGAAGAAAGCACTAGAAAAGTATTAGAAGAAAAAAAACAATTAAGTAGGATAAATTTTCAAAACATATAATAGACAACTACATCTCAAGTACACATTTTTTTCGAAGTATCCCCCTAAACAATGAATTCCCACCCCCATTTCCACCTGTTGGGCATGTGCCACAACACCGGGTTATAAGCTTATAGTATGGTGTGATAGCAGGGAAAGGAACATGAGGTAAATGGGTACTGTTGCTGACCTTTCGTGCGAAGACGGTACCCATCTTAAATGAATAGCCTATTGTAATGTTAAACTTCTGTCATTTTTTCGGGGAAATGACACTTTCTTTTTTTTTTTATGTATGTGCCAACCCTGATTAAGAATCTCGAATAAATAGGTCAGACTTAGGCCTGTTAAATCGTCTCATTTTATCCTCACGGTAAACCCCCCCCCCCCCCCCCCACCACCAACAAAATAAAACCAACAACCGAGAAATACAGGAATACTCAAAAACGTGTAATAACGATGTACACAGGAGACACATTCACGTGACATTTACAATGCATGAATAAATGTCTCCTTAATTGATGATTGGTCGATAAGGGATTAAAAGCTTTTGGTTAAGATATGTTGATATCATGAACTGCCAGAAAAACGAATGTGGAAGTGTTGAAAGAGTCAAATGAGAAACGGACTTTAATCAATAATATAAGAAAAAGACAATCTTCATATTTTTGGCCACTTCATGAGACAAGGAGGTTTGGAGAATATAGTCACAACAGGCAAGATTGAAGGCAACAGAGACAGATGGCTACACAGTGAAAATATATTAGACAGTTTGACAACATGGCACGGCAGGGCAACAACAACGAGCTTGATACATAATACTGGAGACAGGGAGATATGGAGAGCCATGGTCGCCTACGCCAGCCGGCATGGCACCTGATGATGATGTTGATATCGTCTTAGCGTAAATAGGCTTCAATTTCTAGCAAGTGTACTTGCGTTACAGCAAACACACACATCGTTAGGCTCTACTGGCTTCGTGAACTGTTATTCCACGTGATCTGGTGGTAAAAGTCCATTCGAACCACTGATTGTGGATTATTTTGATCGTCTGTGTCTCACGTCATCTGTGTCATGAAAATGTTCGGAGATGAACTCCGTGAACACAGCATTCATTCACAGTCATATGTTTATCAATGAACTCTCTAGTGATTGCAAAGATAGTCTTGAAAAGAGAATCCATTCTTCACCAAGATCGATGCCTTCTGGTGCACACATCTGTTCAAGATAGATGCCTTCTGGTGTAAACATCTTTTCAACTTCTTGTTTCATTTTCTGTATCCATTCTCAAGCTCCTGCAGATCAGCAGGATATAGTCCAGATAAACGTTGTGCCATAATTGACAGCTTAACTGACAAATCGAACTTCAGCATAGCCTCTAGGTCAATTTGACACTGTGGGGTGAGACCAGTGTTATAAATATGTTATAGGTCATATAAGTAGGGGGAGGGGGGAGGAGTAATTCCCTTTAAAAAGTCATTCGTGTGTTTTCGTGTATCAGATCTTCATGTGATGTTCCTTTTGTGAAAATCTATACGGGGTGGGGGGGAGAGACTTTTTACCCGCATTTTGGCCAAATTTCTAATGCTAAAAGGCATAGACCTATTCTGATTCGCTAAAGGACGGGAAATTGAATATCTCAACCCTACGGGCCTTTATGGTACAACAAACTCCACCTTAAATTCCTCTTAGTTGCTGCTTACGATATGCTTGACAGGTAACAGTTTAGCTCCCCATGCTCCCCTTTCAGACCCGCCAACCAAGGACGATTTCTATTGGAAATTAAGTTTATCTAACTATCACTACGTTCAGATTTTTGTTTACTAGAAACAGATTCTTGAAGAGATTCTTTCTTTTTAATTATATCAAAGAACATAGGTCAGCTGTGATGAAATTTAATTTATTTATTGGATAATCTCCGTGACAGAAGACACATGGCAATCACATAATACTATGAATTAATCAATACTTCTACAGAAAATACCTTATGACCACTGATCTATGTATAAATAAATCAAAGTCTTCACGCTCTACCGCATTTAGGATTAGCAAGCGTGTTTATTCGCTTGAACAAAGAGAGACCAAGTGTGTTGATTTGAACACGTAACACATTTCTTGTATTTGTAAACTGTTATAGAAACTGGGACATAGGCAAAACAGGGCGAGATATAAGTCAGTGTTATAAAACCAAGACAATCTTGGTGAGACCTGGACACATCTTTTCACTCAATACATACAATTACAATACATGCGTGCCATTAACATAAACAAATGTATATTTCCGCAATTTTAGTAAGCAATGTATCAAGTCAAAATATTTTGAGTTTACATTTTTTTAAAACTCACTTGACACAGGTGGATGTCGTTATATTGTGGAATTGCGTTATTGTTGAAAGTAAATTTTCTCTCAAAAATGAAGCGTTTTAAAACTCACAAATTGCAATCCCATTTTTTTTCTCGTGAATACTAAATTTATTTTCTTGTGTTAACGAAACTATAATTAGATCTTTTAAATTACGAATTAAGAACTATGGCCATTAAAAACTGTAAGACCATATTACTTTGTATCAAAATTGTTTATTCTTTCCAATAAATAACAGTATCAAAAATACGTTTAAGTGTAAGGGTAAATAAACCGTGTAAATACAAATAATACAAAAATTTAGATAATTTCATGACAAAAAAGTCGAGTGAAGCACTTTCTAAGCAGCTCTCCTATACCCCCGTAATCCTCTTTCGAGGCGGTATGACATAGCAGGCGCCGACATTCGAAAGCCACTCGGACGCTAAGTATAGCTCACCACTTAGCTGAGCACGTTTATGCTGTTAACATTCCGTACGACCGAAAACTTCACCCCGGTGACTTCGTCCTGTCTTAACATGTCATATGGGGAGGAACCAGCCTAGATCCCAAGCGGTACTGTGACGAGCGAGCTGACTCGACACTGGCTGAACCTTGACCCCGCGGTGGAGTCTAAGACATGTGAACGGACTACTGACACTAGTTCCCATACAAAGTCAAGAGCCAACTTTTGTATGTAAAGTTCCGCGGGGAACTTGAACCTTATACGGACATTATCCCTTAACATCCAAAAGCTTATGTACCACACTTTTGTTCACCATGTCAACAGTTAGGGAAGAATGTCGTGCATATTGCTTTCAAAAAAACGTTTTTATAAATAGTAGAACGGGGAAGAGTTACACAAAATCACTCAAGATAAATGAGAGTTGTTTATTTAAATTATATTACCACATGATCAGATCAAAATATTTGTGTTCTTATGATTTATTAATACATTTTCACATATTAATACATTTCACATGTATTACATCCCCTTATCTGATAGTATCTGCGGGGTTATGACCCTTAATGAATAATGGAAATGTCCACTCTCTATAGCCCTGCTATCCTAGACAGAGCCTCAAAATATATTTCACAAAATTATTTTTCCATACAGAGCCTCAGTTTTTATCCTATTTTTGCATTGCAATCACGTTTTTATCTTATTAAAACGTCAAGTTGCAAAAAGAGTCATGTTTTTATGTTGTGAGTTTAATTCAAGTACAATTAGTTTTCTCAAAAACAAAACACATGACATTTGTTTGGACAATCATTCAATCATGACTATTACATTTTTGTTTGTAAGGTGTCTTTTGCTAGGTCATATCGACTTACTGTACCGTGTCTCTCGTCAAATACAGTCACGTGAACTCATTCTTCTAAATGACTTTACTTGACGTTGATTTGTCATTGGCTGTCGACACAATGTATACAAAAGTTACCAATTAAAATCACTGTAATGGTTAAATAATGTGACTTCAGATGGATTATTTTCAAATAGTCCACACAACTAATTGAGAGACAAGATTATACAGTGTAGTAAACAATGTGTAATGGGGAATTTTTGATACCACATCGGTATATTCCGGTCATTTCTATTTGTACTGGTGTCTTTCAGCAGACATGGGTTACATGCGATCTGTTGCATTCTGTATCTTTATAATAACTAATGAAACCAGTATTCTGGTTTTCACACTTTTCTTTTATTAATATATGATATGCAAGTTGTTTGGGAAAATTAGCGGTATATTGCCCTGAATGATAGATGCACAAAATAACCACCATTTAACACGTATTGTGTTTAGGCAAGTGCCACCAACTCGTTCCGTCAAAAGCACTAGACAACACAAATTGTTTTTAAAAAGTCACACACCATTAGTGGTTTTTTTTAAATCTCGAGAGGGGAACAAATAATATCAATACTGTTTGCTTTCCATGTATATTTTAAGAAACGACTAAGGAGGTTATATGGTGGAGTTGGCTGCCCCCTCCTATATAAGGTCACAATGATACAGTGCCATTATAAAGTCGAATGTGTTAGGTCAAAAGCGAAGATCTCGCATCAATGTTGTGAACAATGACAAAACGCTAATTTGCAGGAGTTTGAGAACAAACGCAGACTCAATTATCCAGAGTGAGAACTAAGATGGAAAGCATCTATGTCTTGTTGACAAGATCTCAATTTTCTTTTTATCTCCTGTTACCAGGGTTGATCACATCATCCGTAATATCACTCCCTTAATAATCACTTGTGCTTGTGCTTCTTTCTCTCCCACTTTCATCATCCCTTGCCTCCCATTTCGTCATACGTGTGTTTCTATTCATCAGACAAGGATTGTTAGTCAGCTATAGTTTGTCCTGATGATGGTTTCTTTTTCAAAACTTCGTATGTCTTTGCGTCTATTCGCTAGTATGTCGTGTGTATACATATTGACAACATTTGTATCTAAATCCGTTTTTCCTTATATTCCACTGTGTTGCCCCAGCCCTCGTATTTCCAGCCGATGTGTTGTTCCCGGCACTAGAGATTAATTCCAATAGACCAGAGAAAAAAGCTTGTCATCTTTCCTCAAGGATTATTACTATCGTATATCTTATGCGTCGCATAATTATTTTCTCCTTCTTCCTCGTTTTCCAGCAGGTCAGATGCTGATATGGATTCCATAAAAGAACTGTTCTGTAGTTAGAAGCTCCAGTGCAGTAGTTAGTGCAGTAGAGCTTTCCGCCAGAATTGTTTCAGATAGCCATCGTTTCTCACTTGTGCTGTGATATAGTGGGCAGTTTTGTAAAAAGAATAGAAGCATTCAAAAACTTATTTTTGTGTCGCAGATCTGGAAGAATCTGCGCCATAGTTTCATGTTTAGGTGAAATTATCCCCCTCCCTTCAAATATATAGCCCCAAACGTGGACCTAATTACATTTTGAGAACCACTGATCTTTATCTGCTTTATCTTTTTATGTGTTCGTCCTCAAACTCCTGTATGTTATCAGGATGTAATCCGGAGAATGAAATGTGGTATGTCATGATTTACATCGTGGTTGCGATATCTGCGCCTTTCGATCTGACACACCATATTCAGCATGATTTCTGGATAGCATGATCCTCTATTGAATAGGAGAGCCAAATCAACCCCCCCCCCCAAAAAAAACCCTTCTTAGTCACATTTTACGATGTGCATGGTAGACAACAATAACAGTACCACTAACTTTGCTTCTTTTTCCACACCACATTGGCAACACTGATCTAAACCACATTCACTGATCTAAACCACATATCACAGTACACACCACGCATTGTTTGTGTTTTGGTTTTTCTTGCTAGTCCTAATGTTGACATCTTAAGAGCAATCTTACTTTCGTGAACTGTGCTCACGAGATAGAAATAGGGCTCTGTTTACTAAAAGAAAACTTGACTATTGTGTCTTAGATAGTCACACTGACTAAACATAATGCTTCATTAAGAAAATATAATTTAGTCACAGTAAACAGAGAACTTCCCACTTTATAGAAGGTGGTTTTCAATTTATAGAAGGTGGTTTTACGTTTGCAATGAAGGGGAGATAATATGCACACTTGTGAACAGATTTGTTTTAATTAAATATTGTGTCAATACAATCTATTCCTGATGTACTTTCACTTTAAACTTGCATTTACCAATTAGTGTGTTCTTTTTTTAATTGTATGCATCTGTCTAAAATATTAAATAAAAATTATTATGAAACTCTCACACTTAGACCGACACACTGTTTCCTATATACAAAAACGTGAAATTTTGAATTAGATCCCCTTATTTTATCAATTAGAAGTTAAAAGGAGAATAGGAATGGCTAAACGTACCTTCAATGACATGAGGAAATTATTAATATCTAAACAAATTACAAACAAGTTAAAAATGAGAATTATAAAATGCTACATCTATTCCATATTAATGTATATCTCAGAAACATGGACACTAAATAAACAATTAGAAGACAAAATTGATGCCTTTGAGATGTGGGTATATAGAAGAATAGGGAGAACATCATGGAAAGAGAAGAAAACAAATAAAGAGGTGATAAAGACACTTAATATGAAGGAAGAACTACTAAGAGAAATAAAGATCAGGCAAATAAGATACTTTGAACACATTAAAAGACATGACACCTTAATGAAGACCTTACTGGAGGGTAAAGTCAAAGGGAAGCGAGCAAGAGGTAGGCAGAGATACAAGTGGGAGAGTAACATCACAAGATGGATAGTTTACAGTCTAGCAGAGTGGACCACCAAGACAAGAGACAGGAGATGTTGGAGACACGTTGCAGCCAACCTTCGTTGCGAAGACAGCAGTTAATGATGATGATGGATAAATGTAAACAATTATTCATTTGTTGTTTTTTTCATCAATTAATTTTGTTGTCATCCATGTATCACCAATTTCACAAAATTGTAAAGGCCCACCATCCCACATTTCAACTCGCGGGCAAAATTTCATTACATTACATATGTCTATTGTTGTTACTTTTATATTCTATACTGTAATCGTTACAAATATGTTACATATATATATGTAAATAAATATGTATAGGTATATACAATGTTATTGGGGGGAGAAAAAAACGGAAAAAACATCAACCACATGAAAGCCAGCTTCCACTATACGCATATATGTACACGTGTGTGTGTATATATATATATATATGTATGTATGTATGTATGTATGTATGTATGTATGTATGTATGTATGTATGTATGTATGTATGTATGTATGTATGTATGTATGTATGTATGTATGTATGTATGTATGTATGTATGTATGTATGTATGTATGTATGTATGTGTGTGTGTGTATGTGTGTGCGTGCGTGCGTGCGTGCGTGCGTGCGTGCGTGCGTGCGTGCGTGCGTGCGTGTGTGTGTATGCATGTATATATGCGATGTATGTATATATGTGTGTAAATGCATTTTTTGCTTGGATAGTATGCGTGTAAGGATGAAAAAATAAAAAATCCTTACATATTATATTTATCATTACACTCTCATCACAAATTTTCGTGAATGTTGTTTAATCCATCTCATAACAAAGTGTACACTACACATTTCAAATGTATTTGGTTTTGTAAATGTTTTTTGTTGCAAATAAAGATTGAATTTTTTTTTTTTAAACGTTACAGTTACTCTTACTGTAATTACTGTTACTCATTGGAGCACCTGCCATCTGATGTTAAAATGCTGCCAAGATACTTGACTTTAGCCACATTATTAAATGTTGAATCATAGATAGTAATGCTGCATTTTGGCGGTGTGCATTTCTTGAAACAACCATTACTTCTGGTTTCTTCTTATTTAGACAGAGCATTGTTTTCACTTTTTTTACTACCATGTCTAACAAGGTTTACATTTCTTGTTCTTTCCCCGCAATCAGACTGTATCGTCAGCATATGTTAGATTATTTAGATTTTGTAACCTCCAACTGCTATTCCTAGCATGTTTTCTAAGTTTCACATAATATCCTCTGTATACAGAAAGAAAAGATCTGGTGACATTACACATCCTTGTCTGATGCCCATCTCTATCTTTTGAAATTCTCCTACATTACCGTCAACCTTCGACACAGCTGTTTGTTTCCAATACATGTTTCTTACTATCTTTAGATCTTTTCCATCAACATAGATGTCATCTTATTTTTACATACAGTCATATGTAGTAGAATTTATATGCGTATTCTTATACAACTTCTGATTTATGAAACAACAGAGAATGAACAACGTAAAAACAAACTCAATGAACTGCTTTTCGCTGACGATAAAAACATCATATATGATGACGAAGAAAACTGCAAACTCACATCAACTCACTATCAAGAATATACAATAAATACAACAAGCGGATCAATAGACAAAAGGCAGAAACCATGCTAATAACGAGATCAATAGATCATTTAATAAATGCTATGGGTAACTTTACTTGTTTTAAACAGTATTTAATGCATCTCTATCTTGAGTACATTGTTCTGTTCCTGCTCAAGGTGAAAGAATATTGACACACTTCTTTTCATGCATGTCGTAGGAGAAGACTGAGGAAATTTGGGGGGATATGATGACCTGTGAATAAAGCATTGCCACATCTTGTCTAAATTTCTTACCCTTGTATTCTGTCAATGAAAATCCCCATGGATTACGAAGAGATAGAGACTAGTGGGCAGTACACCTTTAGCTTTTTGTTGTAGACTTTCTAATTGACGGGAAAGTGTCTTCACTGCGGTTTGGTCAACAAATATGACTGAAGAATTATGAAGTTGGTGGCCCATAACTGTGCGCTATGCAGAGCGTGGCAATCATGAGATTCTGGTACACTAGAATGCGTTCCTTCGGTGACTAAGCATGCATCCTTAAACCTCCTTTCTGCAAACATGCCCTATGAGACTACCTTACATGTTACCTCATTTACACAACTGAATGGAACCTGTGTTTTTGTCTGAAATATGGTTGTCAAGAGCTACCTGCTTACAATGAGTGTTCTTTGTCTCATTCAGTGTGTTTTGTCTCACAATGCGTGTTTTATAATGTCTCTTAATGTGTGTTTTCTGTTTCACAATGTGTGTTCTCTGTCTCACAATGTGTGTTCTCTGTGTCACAATGCGTGTTCTCTGTCTCACAATGTGTGTTATCTGCCTCACAATATGTGTTTCTGTCTCACAATGTGTGTTCTCTGTCTCACAATGTATGTTCTCTGTGTCACAATGCGTGTTCTCTGTCTCACAATGTGTGTTATCTGCCTCACAATATGTGTTTCTGTCTCACAATGTGTGTTCTCTGTCTCATAATGTGTATTCTCTGTCTCACAGTGCATGTTCTCTGTCTCACAATGTGTATTCTCTGTCTCACAATGTGTATTCTCTGTCTCACAATGCATGTTCTCTGTCTCATAATGTATATTCTCTGTCTCACAATGCATGTTCTCTGTCTCATAATGTATATTCTCTGTCTCAGTGTAAATTCTCTGTCTCGGTGTATATTCTCTGTCTCACAATGTGTGTTCTCTGTCTCATAATGTATATTCTCTGTCTCACAATGCATGTTCTCTGTCTCACAATGCATGTTCTATGTCTCACAATGTGTATTCTCTGTCTCACAATGCATGTTCTCTGTCTCATAATGTATATTCTCTGTCTCACAATGCGTGTTCTCTGTCTCACAATGTGTATTCTCTGTCTCAGTGTGTATTCTCTGTCTCACAATGCATGTTCTCTGTCTCACAATGTGTATTCTCTGTCTCACAATGTGTATTCTTTGTCTCACAATGTGTATTCTCTGTCTCACAATGTGTATTCTCTGTCTCAGTGTGTATTCTCTGTCTCACAATGCATGTTCTCTGTCTCACAATGTGTATTCTCTGTCTCACAATGTGTATTCTCTGTCTCACAATGCATGTTCTATGTCTCACAATGTGTATTCTCTGTCTCACAATGCGTGTTCTCTGTCTCACAATGTGTATTCTCTGTCTCAGTGTGTATTCTCTGTCTCACAATGCATGTTCTCTGTCTCACAATGTGTATTCTCTGTCTCACAATGTGTATTCTTTGTCTCACAATGTGTATTCTCTGTCTCACAATGTGTATTCTCTGTCTCAGTGTGTATTCTCTGTCTCACAATGCATGTTCTCTGTCTCACAATGTGTATTCTCTGTCTCACAATGTGTATTCTCTGTCTCACAATGCATGCTCTATGTCTCACAATGTGTATTCTCTGTCTCACAATGCATGTTCTCTGTCTCACAATGTGTATTCTCTGTCTCAGTGTGTATTCTCTGTCTCACAATGTGTATTCTCTGTCTCACAATGTATGTTCTATGTCTCACAATGTGTATTCTCTGACTCACAATGTGTATTCTCTGTCTCACAATGTGTATTCTCTGTCTCAGTGTGTATTCTCTGTCTCACAATGTGTATTCTCTGTCTCACAATGCATGTTCTATGTCTCACAATGTGTATTCTCTGTCTCACAATGCATGTTCTCTGTCTTATAATGTATATTCTCTGTCTCAGTGTATATTCTCTGTCTCGGTGTATATTCTCTGTCTCACAATGTGTGTTCTCTGTCTCATAATGTGTATTCTCTGTCTCACAATGTGTATTACCTGTCTCAGTGTATATTCTCTGCCTCAGTGTATATTCTCTGTCTCACAATGTGTATTCTCTGTCTCACAATGTGTGTTCTCTGTCTCACAATGTGTATTCTCTGTCTCACAATGTGTGTTCTCTGTCTCATAATGTGTGTTCTCTGTCTCATAATGTGTATTCTCTGTCTCATAATGTGTGTTCTCTGTCTCATAATGTGTGTTCTCTGTCTCATAATGTGTGTTCTCTGTCTCATAATGTGTATTCTCTGTCTCATAATGTGTGTTCTCTGTCTCATAATGTGTATTCTCTGTCTCACAATGTGTGTTCTCTGTCTCATAATGTGTGTTCTCTGTCTCATAATGTGTATTCTCTGTCTCATAATGTGTGTTCTCTGTCTCATAATGTGTGTTCTCTGTCTCATAATGTGTGTTCTCTGTCTCATAATGTGTGTTCTCTGTCTCATAATGTGTGTTCTCTGTCTCATAATGTGTGTTCTCTGTCTCATAATGTGTGTTCTCTGTCTCATAATGTGTGTTCTCTGTCTCATAATGTGTATTCTCTGTCTCATAATGTGTATTCTCTGTCTCATAATGTGTGTTCTCTGTCTCATAATGTGTGTTCTCTGTCTCATAATGTGTGTTCTCTGTCTCATAATGTGTGTTCTCTGTCTCATAATGTGTATTCTCTGTCTCATAATGTGTGTTCTCTGTCTCATAATGTGTATTCTCTGTCTCACAATGTGTATTCTCTGTCTCACAATGTGTGTTCTCTGTCTCACAATGTGTATTCTCTGTCTCACAATGTGTGTTCGCTGTCTCACAATGTGTATTCTCTGTCTCACAATGTGTATTCTCTGTCTCACAATGTGTATTCTCTGTCTCACAATGTGTATTCTCTGTCTCACAATGCATGTTCTCTGTCTCACAACATATATTCTCTGTCTCAGTGTATATTCTCTGTCTCAGTGTATATTCTCTGTCTCAGTGTATATTCTCCGTCTCACAATGTGTATTCTCCGTCTCACAATGTGTATTCTCCGTCTCACAATGTGTATTCTCCGTCTCACAATGTGTATTTTCTCTTTCACAATGCGTGTTCTGTCTCACAATGTGTATTTTCTCTCTCACAATGCGTGTTATGTCTCACAATATGTGTTCTGTATCACAATGTGTTTTCTCCGTCTCACAATGTGTAAGTTTACAGAGAAGACTGTTCACCAGATACAAGTATATACCTATGGATCAGCAACTAGTGCAGTGAAGAATGGAAATGCTGGAGTGTATATAAAATATCCAGAAGAAGACAATAAAACCATATGTTTACCAACTGGAATCTTCTGCTCTAACTACTCTGCAGATGTACAGTTCTTAAAAATTGCTGTGGAAAAGATTAAGATCATAACAAGCCAATGTCAACAGGTGATGTGTCTTACTGGTGCGATGTCTGTAATACAAGCCCTTGACAGTAATATGAGAAGTGTGCATTCAAAGAAGATTAGTACAATGGATATCATCCCACTTTGACATACCATGAAATGAAAAGGCAGATACGCTGGCAAAAGATGGAGCAACACAGTAACAGAAAAAAATCCAAGAAAAGAGGCACTACAAAGAGATGATGACCACTTAAAAGAAATGATGAAGAGGTAGGCAGCGATACAACTGGGAGAGAAATACCACGAGATGAAGATGTTACAGTCTAGCAGAGCGGACCACCAAAATAAAGAAACAGATGATGTTGGAAGTCCGTTGAAACCACCCTTCACTGCTCATACTGTTGTTCTGTGTTAATACAATGGAACATAAAACCCAATCAATTGTAGAATCCAGAGAGAAATTAATGTTCATTTCAGAAAACTACAATATTATCGCCATACTACACATGACAGTCTAGAAAAAAAACCGTTATGAAGAGGATCATGTCAGAGAAATGAGAAAAGAGGCATGAAATCATAATGACAGAAATATTAGCTAAAGATGGGCAGGAGTTGAGTTTTTAAAGGCTGTGATGTACATTTTGACATGCTACCTCATCGTGCTACCTGCTGATGGCGGCTAGAGTATAGTATGAGAGTATAGTTTGAGAATATCAATGATCGTGATAGTATTCAATCAATCGTCATGATAAGTGGCGTAGGTGATGATGCTTCTCCACAACCATGTCTCTTGTATTGTTAAAAAGTTCAGTTGGTGACTTCTTTTTGTGCCACAGTAGCAACCCACCCAGAAATTTCTCTCTTTGTGTTCCTCAGTTTCTTCTCCCCTTGATCTTTCCGGTGGTTACTAAATATTTCAGTTTTACTTTTCTCGTCACGGACCCTTAAAATCGTGATTGTCTGTTTCTAATTTTCGCTATAATTTGTCGTTTTACTCCAGCATCTTTGAGAACTACATTTGTTTTCTTGTCTGTTCATTGAATATTCATCATTCGGGAGCCGCGTTAGCGCAGTGGCTTCGCATATGATTGGTGCTGGGTTCATTCCCCAGTTGAGGCGAGGATATGGCTACCGCCCTCATTTGCAGAGCCTCTGAAATATGAGATCGCTAACATCTCACACCCCTACGGCATTAATAAATGCAATGGGTTACTTTACTTTACTTTCTCGTCTTAAAGACCACATATCAGTTGCCTCCAGCTTATATTTGGTTGTATATGAATGGCTCTATTTTACATTTACCCTGTGTATCAGCTCCAATCGCATGAAGCATTGATTAGTAAATCAATAAGAATTTGGTCCTGCTGAAAATTGATCCAAACTAGGGGCTACTTCTGTGTGTTTTTGTGGATCAAAAATTCTTTATAGAATGTTTGGGGTCCAAACCCATGTTTATCAGGGTGGCGAGAAACTTCATAAAAATATTTTGGTCGAGCGGAATTCATTTCGAATAAGTAGACCTTCTTCTGTGTCTTACTCTGTATCTTGCTGTTTCAATTTTCATGTTGTATGCTCTTGCTGCTGGCCAATAAAGGTGCATTCTCATTATGGGAAAAACCATTTCAATCTGTTTTTCAATATATTTGACTACTGATGTTGTTCCAACAGTTCTTGTAATATCCTCATTTTCCCCATGATCTTTTCTTGTTCTGTTTGCTGCTTTTCTTAGACATCTCATTTCACATGTAGTAAGCTTTCTCTCTTGTTCTTTAGTTAGCTTTCATTTCTAACATTGATAACATAATGCTGGAATGAATATTGAATTTATTTTTTGCCTTTTGGTTTCCATCGCAATAGAAAAGTGTTTCAAAATTGGTGTACGTTCATAATTTACAATCTTGGCTTTTTGAATTTTTGTCTTGAGCTCTCATTAATCATTTATCTTTATGTTGGTTGTCTTGGGTTTTCTGCCTATAGACATTGCTCTTGTTTTGTCCGCGTTGATCTTCAAGATGCTGAGAGATGTCATAGTAAAAAGACATATTATAGAAAAAATTAGAAGCAGTCAATATTTTTAGGGCATGTGATGGGAAGAGAAAAACTTGAACATTTAGTAATCCACGAAATGATCAAGGGGAGATGAGAGAGGAAGACAAAGAGGGAAATTGCTGGATGGGTTGTCACTGTGGCACGAGCGAATGCCATCAATTGAATTGATTGTATATAACAAATTTCTATTACAACGGGATTTAAATACGCAAAAAAGTGTATTCTTGACCCAATTTTGATTTTATAAAAGCAAGATTTCCCATGTGAGCCGGACAGCATAAATATGTTTGTCCCAGTCAGTTGCTTATTACGCATTCTTCTGATCTTTCCGGAGAGGGAGCACTTTATCCTATCGCCTCTAGTCACTCCAATTTCTACCATTCTCTGAATATGTACATTGTCTCGTCTGACTTCTTCCTCGTCTTCTCGTAGGGTATCCATGACTACTATAATCAATTCAATCATGTCTCTTCTTATCTCGGTGCCGTTCACTAAGGCTGTACCAGCCAACACATCGGCACTTACCTGACCCCAGCATGACATGGACAGTAGATTAATGAAATGATCTGCGCGTTGTTGAGAAGAGTGCCCTTTCAGTTCTGATCATACACTTTTCTATTTTGCTAAGCATAGTTTGAGAGTCCGTTGGTGGTTGTGTCGCCAGCCAAGTGAAAGCTGCTGTCACCGCTTCTATTTCCATTCTCATACTCGATGTTGTAGTGACTTCTCAGCTAATTTATTGCCATTTTGCTAGGCCACAAAACCCCAATCACACCTGTTTGTTTCTTGTGCTACTGAGCCGTCTGTGTAAATTATTGTATCGTGTGGATTCGAGTGCTGCAGTATGAGTTCTTGGATCACTCCTTCTGTTAAAATGGAAATGCAATAGAAGTCGACCCCTTCAGCGCACGCATGTGAAGACCGGCACTAAAAATATAACACCAATCCTAACCTTCCCCCTACTCCCCCCCCCAAACACACACAACTAAACAACCTCCGACAAAAACTATAAATCAAACACTAATCCTAAACCCCTCCAGGGGCACCACTCTCTTCCAACAACTAGCTAACCTTCATCCCTTTCCAAAAAAAGAACCTAAAATACGCTGTCTGTCCTCCAAACTATATTCCTCAACTGCACTCGAATAAAGGGACACAATAAATGTAATATTTTTCTTAACACTATCTCCTCCTAATGAGTTTCGTACACTAACGCCGGTTACATATTTTATGATTTATATTTAGTTCCGTAAAAAAAATTGGTCACATCCGCCTAACATGAACCGCAAACTAATATGTCTGTGTCACAGTTTCCAGGGCGGACTTGGATCAGCTATTTCTATCTAGTGTTCACGCTGTTTGTGCGTTAATCTTGTGTAATTAGACAATCCATTGCTCCACTGTGCCTATGGATACACAACCCTTTATTATCTAATAGTCTGGTTCTTTCGACCCTGAAGGGTTACGGGTTTATTGATTGATTGGACTGACCATTATGCAACACTAAACTCACAGTATAATAACATGCCCACATAATCAGGCTTTCCTCACGTTAAGCTCCACATCATTTGATCTGTACAATTACATTTACCTTTGTAGTGCAACATTCACAGAACCCAGCATTGCACATCACGCTGATGGAGTCAAATGAGCACCAGTCCTGAACATGGTCCTAAATGTCAATGTGTACATGGTGCACTGGCTGTGAACAGGTGAAATATGGGGTATGGTGAAAAGCAAATCTTTGCAGGTCATGGCAATTCCCTTGGAGAGCTAAGAATCAGACAATGTTAGCCCTGCATAGATGGAAAGCCCCCTTGTATGGCGGGGAATGTATAGCTAGTTACTCCACTCATATCAGCAACCATGGTCCAGAGCTGGGTTGCTATGGACGCAGGAAGGGATACTTGAAAGGGGAACTACAATACCAACTCTGAAGTCCATGATGCCAACTGTATATGTTGCGGAAAGGTATAAAGTTACAAATTCCATAGAATTTATCCCTGTGAGTAGAAGACTTCTTCTTAAAGCATTTTACTCCTCTGAGAGTTAGTCTAGGTTTGAAATAAAGCTCAGAAGAAGCCACCTCATTTCAGGAAGTAAGTTCTAATCGCTCATAATCCTGGGATCCGATACAACAACCGAACAGCATAATATAACGTTGTAGTTGAGCAAATCAACATTTCTTCAACATACGAGTCAACGCATGTGTATTGTCTGGGCCAAAAAAATGAATGCCAGAATAGCGACACTGTTATCTGCCACACACTTCGTAAGAGGCGACTAAGGAGGTTTTGGAGGTGGCGTTGGCTATTCCATAGAGCAGGTAAGATCAAAATGATACATAAGCTATGTTGAAGTCGGATATGTCAGGCCAAAATGCGCAGATATCGCAACAAAGCTGTATGCCATAACACATCGTATTACATTCTCCAAACTACATCCTGCTAATATGCAGGAGTTTGAGAATGAACACAGAAGAAGAATACGAGTCAAGACAGTCAACTAATGGTCTGAACTGCCTTGATTTTTTTGGTAAAAGATAGGCAACTTCACTGTGCGGGAAATCACAACCGGCATGTTTTTTTGTTTTTTTTACCTGGTTGTTAGAAAAGGAGTAACAAATATTCAAAATGTAACGTTAAGAAGGTAACATAAGAATAATGTATGCAACATTGTCAAAACATAACATATCATTATCGTCATCAAGTGTCGTCTCCGCAACGAAAGTTATCTGCAACAGGCCTCCAACATCCCCTGTCTCTTGCCTTGGTGGTGCCCTCTGCTTGACCGTAACCTGTCTATCTCGTGATGTTACTCCCCAACTTGTATATCTGCCTACCTCTTGCTAGACTTTATGTTTTCAACAAGGTATCATGTCTTTTAATATGTCCAAAATATTTTATTTGCTTGATCTTTATTTCCTTTAATAGTTCTTTCTTCATACGAAGAGTTATTAGACCACTTTCTTTGTTTATTATCAGTTACAGGCAAACAACTACGTACGTACATTGTTATTGTTTGCTTTCCTTTGAGTTATCCTCCTTACCTTTGACCTAAGATGGCTGCGTCCATGGCGGTAATCACCAACTGGAAAGTCCCACCAGACAGCGATGATAACATTTCGTGTTAATCGTGATAGGTTTTTGCAATTTTATATTGATAATTTAATCAAGTAGACAATAAACAGACCCCTATATTTAAAATGTATTTATTGCTACACCAAATCGTATGAAATGAGCGAATACTAAGAAGTAAATCTACACATAAGACAAGTAATAATTAATTATAATTATTAAATTAATTTATTATTACATTTATTTTACATTTATTCAGTTAGTTACACAGCAGTTTACAACAACAGTTAACTTGCACACTACACTTGACTACACACACATATTTGGCATATTCAATTGTAGTTCTCAGAACTGTTCTGTTAAAGTTAATGATTTTCGTTGGTCACTATTTTAATTTAAAATATTAGGCCTATATGGTGGAGTCGCATGCAAAAAAAAAAAAGAAAAAAAAAAGTCAAGGCCGATCAGAGAGAAATAATAAAAATCAGCTTTTCACAGGGATTGTTTACTTTCTGTACATTTACTGGAATCAGGTCATGATTACTGTATTGTATTACATGCATGTACAGTGCACTAGGCACAAGTTGCTTTTAATTCTTTGTTGTGACCTTTGCTCTAATTTTGAGGTATTACCTAAGTTTCCTAACCTTTGTTGTGTGATTTGGTAAGCTTAAGGTTAAGTACTTTGAGTATGGTTAGGATTAGAAATAATATTTCTAATGTGTGCGCGCACCTCACTCTTGTGTATAGTGCGCAGAAATAATAAACGCTCAGTACAAATCATAGGAACATTTTAACAAATATGTAAATTGGAAAAGAAACAGATTATGCATGAGTTCGTCTGTGTCTAGAGTTGAACTCAGTGATTGTCTGGATGTGACATCACAGCAGCCATTAATTTCATTGGTGTTACACGAAAATCCGTGACATCGGCTAGTTAAAAATGTAAACAGTGTGCTATTTGAGAATCAAAAGCAACTTTTACCAGTGCATTATACTATTCAGTGAGGTGAGGTCAATAGCATAAAATAATAGGCCTAAGTAAAATGGCTCCCTGCATAGCTATTATATTTTGTGCTTCCATTAATAATATGTTTCCTTCATCAGTGTCTCTTCTAGACCTCACCCACTATTCATCCTGCCACTGCCTTGCTGAGTTTACTTTTCATACATCAAGAATAGCATTATTATTTTTTGGCTGATAATTAGAGTATAGGCATACACTTTTTACTTTATTATGCTTGGGCCTAATGGTCAGTCACATAATGCTTTTATTTTTGATTGAAAATATCCATTTTTTTTCAGTGAGGAACTGGTTCTTCAGTAAGGCTTAGCTTGAGACGGCTGGCTCTAAATTTTATCTAAAATTATTGTATCTGAAGATAAATCTGAAGGGTCTTTAGCAAGCCCGATTAATCTTAGGCATGCTGTGTTTACAATTACGCAATATCTCTCCTGCCACTGACTGCAGCGGAATTGGTTTTTGGAAATGTTACGCAATCGTCAATGGCTGTTTTGAAATCGGGATAACTTTTTTTATTGTTAAGATATTTAAATAATATTTGCACATATAAATAAATAAAGAATTAAATTCTGCATATATTGATGTAAGTTTTGTTTGTGTGTGTGTGATATGAGACATGTGAGAAAGTTAATTTGAGCATCACTAGACAGATTTAGACCTATCTAGATCTAGGCCTATTGTATTTTTGATCAATCGAAAGCTGTTAAATATTATATATTATACATAATGAAAACCTTGTGGAACCTCATGGTCTATTTTATTTAATATATTTGAAGAATTTACCTCTCAAGATTTCTACTTTACAATCAGAATAAATAATGATTTCACTGGATGAAATAAAAGTATATAAAACTCAATTCACTGTCATGTCACTTCGCCTCTATACGGATGGCTAGAGATTGCTCAGATTTCAATTGCATAATCGCACAATGTCTCCTAATGTCATTTTATGAACAGAAACTGGAAGTTAAATAAAATACATACTTGAGTTACCACTAAAAAAAATTCAACAAATCTGACTTTAAAAAAATTCAAGTTTAATGCACTTGGTGACGGATTTCGACTTTCGAAATCAAGAAATGACACAATTCGGGTTAAATGTATCACACAAATTGTAAGCACAGCATCCTAAAGGATAAGAAGAGACAGAGGCAAATTAATTAAGGCAGTTATGGGCACACTAAAAAGTGATGAAGAGGAAGCTGAAAGAGCTAATGTGCATGTTCAGAGAATGTTAGAAGTAACAGGGAAGAAGGGAGAAAAATGTATCCTCTTGTAAAGATCCAAATAAAGCGCAAGATAATGACTGAGCTCATGTACTCTTAGATTACTGATAGACTGAGCATTTATGAGAATGCCATGCAGTGATGCTTGTTCTTAATCTAGACTCAATAATATACCAGTAACTATAACTATATTTATCAAATCTGAATTAATAACCTTAATTATCTTCAGAAACTGATAGTAGTATTTCTTTCCCATGCAAAGTGTCCAAAGATGCCATGAATATGAGGCTTACCATTGCTCTCCACAAGTTGGGCTTTATCACAAAGGTTGTGGCAGGTATGTTGATTTATTTTCTTATTTATGTTGGATTGTACATATATTAAGTATGTGTGTGATTTGTCCATTTATTTATTTATTAACACACAGTTCCCTGTGTGTCACTCTTTCAGGAGATAATTATTCCAGGGGTTTGGACGTAATTAATTTTAGGCAAAAAATTTTTGACCACAACATGATTTAGGAGCAAGCTTCCTGAAGACAAATTGTTAGCTAAGGAAGGTCATATAAGGTATCAAAAGAAAGATAATTGAATGTGGAATCCATATACAATTTAAAAATATAAGAATTGTAACAAATTAACCTCTTTACTTATTTGAAGTAAATCTATCGACTGCCTAGTGTTTTATGCCATTTTGTGTATTTCATAACTGAACACTATATTGTGAAATATTCAAATGGAGATTGATCATAGAAAAGTGTAGGGAATTTTCAACTGACCTGCACATGTGTTTCATAGATTACTCAAAAGCGTTCGACTGCGTCCAACACCAGCAACTATGGGAGATAATGAACAGCATGGGTTTCCCAAGACATCTGATTCATCTAATAGAGGAACTTTACCAAGATCAAAAGGCTGCAGTGAAGTTAGAGGACGATCTCTCAGAATGGTTTGAGGTACAGAGTGGAGTAAGGCAAGGGTGCACACTCTCCCCATACCTGTTCAACATCTATGCTGAAAGTATAATGAGGAACGTGAGAGAAGACATACACAACACTGACTACCACGCTTTAAACATAGGTGGATTCCTAATCCCTGAACTATGCTACGCAGATGACACAGTACTTCTTTCACACGATATAAAGGGATTGGAACAACTAATCAAGAACACAAAGAAATATAGCGAAGCACAAAATTTGTATTTAAACACGCAGAAAACAAAAATCATGTCAACAGATATAACAACACAACAACCAAAAATCAGAATTGACAATACCGAGATAGAATGTGTGGATAAATTTGAATACTTAGGAGCAAACATCAACGGTGCAGGAGACTGCATGGCAGAAATAAGGAAGAGATTGGCAATGGCATATTGCAAAATAACACGGCTGAAAAACATATGGAAAAACAACAAAATAGAAACGAAAGTGCTAATGTTACGAACTTTTATTTTTCCGGTTGCAACATACGGCTGTGAAACATGGACTCTAAGTAAAACAGCGGCAAAGAAGATCAACGCCTTCGAGCTGAAATGCTACAGAAAGATACTTAGAATATCATGGAAGGATAAAATCAGAAACTCAGATATTATAAACACACTGAATATTCCAGAGTGTTGGTTACTAAACACAATAACAAAAAGAAAACTACGCCTGTTTGGTCATATAAAGAGACATAACTGTTTAGAAAGACAAATAATGGAGGGAAGAGTACCTGGGAAGAGGAGAAGGGGCAGACCAAGAAGACGATGGACTGACGACATTAAAGATAACATGAATACATCGCTAGAAAATGCAAGCCACATCGCCCAAGACAGAGAGAGGTTCAGAGAGTTCATTGGGAAGACAACGTTCTGGAAGGAATACGTCACATGACACAACAACAAAATACAAAATTTACACCACAAACAGGAATGTTAGATGAACATACATTTTTGTACACATATTTTGTTCTACTCACCCTCAAATTTACTTGTCTTGAAATATTAATATTCAGTCTTACTAAAATAGATGCCTTGGATGTCCATTTCCTGATCATAATTAGTTTATAAGAAATAAATCTATCGACTGCCTAGTGTTTTATGCCATTTTGTGTATTTCATAACTGAACACTATATTGTGAAATATTCACAAGTATTGGATTTCCAAAGTTGAAATTTATTCAGAGATCCAGCAGGAGTTTGAGAATGAACGCTGAAGAAGAAAGAAGATGGCATATCTGCAAGAATGAATAATCATGCATATGTCAGAAATTAATGTGTATCTGCAACAATATATTATTTTACGGGTGGAAAGAGTAATATAGCTGAGAACAATGAATGATGTGTACCTCTCTTCCAGGAACAGTTTCCAGAAAAATAAAGGGCAGTGTTTAACATAAAGAGCAACTGTGAACTGTGACTCAGTGCAAAGACAATCTTTAACCAGTAGCAATCTGATGTCAACATGTTTACTCTTTCCATAGATACCCGATGTTGACATATGTCACATTGAAGTAGCCATTTGTAGTCATGGACAATAATCTTCCATGATAATTTCCCATCATATTTTTATAACTGTTTGCTAGAGTGATTGTTCCTGAATTTTTCACAGTGATATAAATGCCCAATCGTAATTTATTCAACATCTTCACGGTTGCATGCCATACTGTATTGACCTACGGTAACTTCAGTGACACCATTGTTCGGGAATTCTTCATGGATGATGATTCAGACGGAGACAGTTTTTAAGGCTTCAGTGTTACAATTACTGTAGATCATTGTATGGGTTGAGGGTAGGGTTGCCAGACATCCAGCAACCTCCTTTTTAGCTTAATATTCTCCGCCCGGGAGGCAAAGCTAAAATCTTTTAAAATGTCTGGCTTTACTTACATTTTATATTATAATTTTTATGTATCGTTGCTACAACTATTACATCATATGTTTAAGTTGTTAGAATGTACAAGGTCTATGCATTTCTGAGAACCAGTTGATTTTAGTCATTCTAACAATCTAGCTTTTTGATGAATTTCAATGCTTTACTTGGATGTACTTAGATAAAATCAAAGTCTATAAATTTGATGACCTTTTGACATGCATATTGTATCTGAAAGAAAAGGGTATTATTGCAAATGGTGTGAAATTGTTTGACCAATACTGCAATGTTAAATCATTTGTACAAGACCTAAATGAGCAGTTTTTTGAAAGACTTGAATGAACAGTGGAGTTTATTTTTCCAAAGTTGCAAATGCATGTTGCTTTTCAGAGTTACTTAAAAGTTGTGAATTTTTCTTCTGTATCCCTGAACACACAATGGCATTGTGGAAAGAGTGTTTAATGCTCAATGGACAAAGAAAAAGAATAGACTCTTACTCGACTATGTAAAGGGCATTATTCTTACAAAGTACAATTTGAAGAATCTTATCTGTGAACAGTTTTATGCATATGTGATTACTTCTGCAAAAAGTTGGCTTCTCCAAGAAATATGTCATGTAATTAATAAAGATTTAAGGTAATGATTGTACAATTTGGTATTTAAATTATGTTTTTTTTTACATTTTGAAAAAGACGTCCATTGAATTTGTTTGTTTTTTACGTGACTGTTTCTTGGTTAATTCACTAAGAGTAAGATACACTTAATTGGCAGTCATTACAATAAAATTGTGCTGACTGTGAGTTTAATCCGGGACGACTCAAATTAAACATTCAAAATGTCCTCCTTTGTCCTCTTTTTTGTTTTATTATGTCCTCCTATTGGTGTCCACTTATCTGGCAGCCCTAGTTGAGGGACATTTTGATAATATTTAATAGTGATGTAAATGCTGTCATTTATGATGAGGAAATTGAGGAGCCTGGTTTTCTACAGATAGGTCTGTGGATGACCTTGAAACTGTAAGTCCTTTGTGTGAGTTTGTCCACACTGTCCATGTTGATTTTCTACAACATAACACAAGCAAATATCTCCTCCAAACCATATTCAGCAACCACTTATCTCTATTTTCTCCAAATTTTAAATCAGTAACTCAATAAATAAAAACATTATGTAAAAAAAAGAAAACACATCCAGAAAAAACACTAATCATAAAATATAGCAGAGTTCCAGAGGAACTTGCATTATTTTATGTATGGGTTGCTACATGTTAAGTAGAAAGCTTAATCTCGAGGCATTGCACATGCACATAGATTTGGATCATAGATTTGGATCTTCTGGGTATGAGATCACTGCTCTAAAATGCATTTGGATTATCACAAACTAGTATTTCTTAAATGCACCAGAGAAGAAATTAAATTCATTTGAAAATAAAGTCTTAGAAAACTCTTAAATATTGGAAAGAATTCAAGTCAATCAAAATATCGTAGAGAAAGCACCAAACAGCAATATATTTCAACATAGATCAGTGGGCTTATATCGGACATGCATTTAGAATGAATGAAAATGGGCCACCATTACAAGCATTAAAATGGGTACCAGAAAGTAAAAGAAAGAAAGAAAGACCGCGAGAAACTCTTCATAGAACAACCATCAGAGGGTATGACTAGCATCTCAATAACATGCAAGAACTGCAAACTGCAGCATCCCGTCACTCAAATAGAGAGCATTGCTATGCACTATTTTCGTGGTGAAGAAACATAGATGGGTGGGATTTAATGTCTCGATGATTGACTGCCAGACTTTATAACTATCATCCACAAAATTGAAAATGGATGGCTATAAAATGACTGGATATTTGAATTTTCCACATAGAGAAACTGCATTGGATATTTTGTCCAGGTCATTCTAGGGTTCAGGGAAATGAAGAAGCTGACAATCTTCATGGACACCTGTAACAGTGGGAATTACTATGGACAGGAAAGACATATTGCATTTACTGTGTGTGAATCTTTTGGACAAGGATATGACAGTGAATGAGACAATTGGGAGATGCAGGAATATGGAATTGCTCATGGTGAAAATAGAGGAGAGAGATTGAATGAAGGATATGATGAGGAAGATGTACGATCAGTGATCTACCGAAATTATCAGCATGCTTCATTATTTGCTGAAAAATATGAAACTTCTATATGAATACTCTTGAGTGCTTGTGGTTACAGTCATTGATTCAGCAAAACACTAAACAGTTATGGATACATTTACGGTGGCAGTGGTCACAATTTAATGAAACAAATTTATACATTATTTAATGAAATGAAATATTGATAAAGACACATTTCACAGTAGCTAAGACTACTGTCGGATCCAGCGATCTGCCTGCTACACACTGAGACTGCTTCTAAGTGCGTAGGTTCTCAGTGTGTAGCGCACAGATCGATGAAGATCTATCAACTTTTTAATCTGAGTTAATTTACTAATAACATTTACTCCTCAGGCGTATCTTCTATTGGACTGCCAGGACTTGGTTATTTGGTGTTTGATGTGAACCGCAATAGAATTAACCCTGACCAGAGTTTTCTAGATGCTACCAAACATTATATAGTTCTTCGTAGCATGGCCATCATTGGAAGCCTCATGAGGAATAGACTGGAGCAAGCAACTATAGATGTAAAGAAAGCTCAAACTGAGTTTTTATTGGAGCAGATAAGAGAAAATTTGGACACAGAATACAGCAGAGATATGAAGGTAAGAAAGTGGAACTTTAACTGTCTTTTGAAAAATATGGGAGATGACTGAAGTAAGTACTGTAAATATTGTTAAAAATATTTAGTTGTTTTAACCATTATTAATGATTGATTTTAGTTGTATATTGTACCTTCATCATTGTTGGTGGATGTATTTGTATATTATATATATAATATTTACAATAATATTGTTGGGGTTTAGATTTTTATTTATTTTTCAGTATTTCAGTATTTATTTTTAGTTTTGTAAAATTAGTAATTTGAAAGCTGTTCGAACCAATTTCGGCTCTTCTCTCTTTGATCTCTTTTAGTTTTCATTCATTGTTGTCAAATTTGCATTCTCGTTGCATTTAGGCTATAATTTTCATTTGTCCTTCTATGGTGTAGAATAAGGCACAATGAATTCTACAGCCACATGTACGTATATAAAGTTCAAGATTGGCAGCACAGCCTGTGTACATGTGGAAGGTACTTTATGTCCAGAGTATGAGGTGCTGAGGCAAATACACAGGCTCAGAGAAACAATACTGAAAGAAAATTTATACAGAGCTCTGTATGAGTTACAAGATTATAGGAGAGACAAAATTATAGATATCGGAATATTCCACTCAAATGAAGCAGCTATAGCTTTATTTTTCAGAATTTTTGTGTCACAATGAGAAAGATATCAGTTTTCTAAACAGTTAAGAAGAATTCAGTTTAAATATAAGCATTGTTTTTGTCAGTGGTTCTTAGCATGGGCCATATTACTCCAAGGGGGAGGGGAGTCACAGAAAATAAATGTGAAATGTGGGGGTCACAAACCCATATAGTGGGTCATGCCTCAGAAAGGTCGCATGAAAAATATTTAGTAAGATATATTGTATCTTCTATGCACATATGTACAAATATACATGCCTTGAAATGAGGCTAGCAATAATCAAACTTCCTTTTCTTGTAATGCGTTTGAAAGATGCGAAATATCAGAGCTATAGTTTCATTATTGGTCGTCTCTTCCAATCAGTGCAAATTGAGATGTCATGGAAGCCATTTTCAATGAAATTCTCATGAATTGTGATTCTTATGATGAAGAATTCTTGGTAGTGAAAGATGTAGATCTTGTTTCATTAGATTGCAAAGGAATAGAAGATTGATATTTGGGTTACCACCAGATGTACTCTATCCATCTTAGCAAAATTTCCACTGATGTCATATAACTTCGTAGCTTCAAGCAATAATCTTCAGGGAACTTCAACATAATCTACTTTGTAAACAAGATATCAGGAGTGGGATTCAAACCTACAACCTTTTGAGCAACAATCGAGCGGCTTAACCACTATGCCTATTAGATCCCTAGACTTGAGAAATTAGACATCTAATGTGACATGAGTCAGCATGAACTCTTGAAATGATGGATGAGACTTGTAACTAGTGCACTATGGAAATTTAAACATTACATACCCTTTTGTCATCTGATAAAAGAAACTGTGCACCTATGGGACTACCAGAAGTGTAATTATGTCTGTTAACCAACATAAGTGACAACAGTAGGGAAATCTTTTTTTTTTTATTTATTCATTTAAGTCTGCATATAACAATTATTCAAATTTTCCTATACTTTTCCTAGCTGGATGAAGTTGAAAATGTGAAAGATTTCCTGAGAATTCATCCACTGACTCGCTACTCAGATTATTCACAATATATCAGCAGAATGATGAGTGGGGAAAAAAGAGTACTAACTTCTAAAAATGTCCAGATGTTTGCAGTGACTTCAGGAACATCTGGCACTAGTAACATTGTACCTATAGTTGCCAAACAAACTAAAACATTTTTTTCAGAGGTAAGTCTTTTTTATATTATTTAAGATGTTCATTTTTATGGCAGCCATCATGACCACGACACGACGATCAACATAGACTAAATAGAAGTCATGACAAATAGTAGACAATATCCAGATAAACCATCAAAAATTAAAACAAGCGCTAGAACTTTAAATACATCATTTACAGTTTGTTCACATCAAATGAAGGACTTGACACAGAAATTTTTGTCTTCTTCTGCGTTTGTTCTCAAACTAGTAGTAGGTAGGTTAATGAGTTTGCCTCTCTTTTGGAGTGGTGTGTCCCTTTCAACCAGCGGACAAAGTCCAATTAGGTTATATCAGGACACACTACCATAAAATATTAGAGGTAACAAAGACCCCAAGAAAAAGCTCCTGCAGATTAGCAGGATATAGTCCGGAGAACGACCGTGTCTGTCGGGGCCCGAAAGGAGAGCAAAGAATAAAAACACTGTTTACTTTCCATGCATGTCGTATGAGGTGACTAAGGAGGTTATGGGATGGAGTTGGCTGTCCCATCCCATATAGGGTCAGTGACCCAAAGCCATGCTGAAGTCGGATGTGTCAGGCAGAAAGGCGCGGATATTGCAGCAATGCTGTAAACCATGACACAACGCATTCTGTTCTCCGGACTACATCCTGCTGATCTGCAGGAGTTTGAGAACAAACGCAGAAGAAGAAGAAGTCAGGAGAACATGGCTACACAGAAATCGAAACGTGTCAAACAAATCAAGTGTTGTTCATTAATGGTCACCATTTCTGAAACACCCTTCAATTTCTATGAAAATGAAAAGTAAGTTCATAATTATTATCTTTATATCAACATAATGCATCCGTTGTCAGATTTAATAATAAGAGCAATAACTCATCAGTCATAAGAGTGCTACATTGGAAACATTTACAAAAACCATCAAAATATCTCTGACCTGAGCAATTTGATTGAGTAGAAAAATCATGCATAGACCATTCCTTTATGTTGTCAATTTAAGATTATCTTAGGCCACCTCTTTTCCTTTCACCAACAACTATTCCTTGCAAAATAGTTTTTAGAAAGATAAAGCATGCTACCTACCACATGTCCAAATCAAGTAAGATTATTCTGTTTCACTTCTACCGACAGTGGTTCTGGAAAACCTGCACATTTGTCTGTTCCCATACAAATATATTAGTTCTAACTTACTGATTGTGACAAACATCTGTAGCACTTATATTCAAAACTCTGGATCCTTGTTTCTTTGTCTGTATTTAGTGCCAGTTCTCACATCTGTATAAATAGAATAATTATCATTAGCAGTTTCTATAGATTGATCTTTACTGCTGTACTGATCTTAATTTTCTGAATCTTATTCAGCCTTGCCATGGCAGTCATCACCATCTCAAGTCTTAGTGTGATCTCATTCCCCAGATTGCTATCATCACATATTTGGAACTTGAAGTATTTGAAGCTGGTAATGTCTTCCAGTTTGTGACTTAATCCAAATTTTTTGGAATTTTGCTTGATATTACCAGTCACCAAAAAAACTTCCTTGTTATTACTAGTCACCAATATCTTGTTTGATATTACTAGTCACCAATATCTTGTTTGATGGTACTAGTCACCAATATCTTCCTTGTTAATACTAGTCACCAATATCTTGCTTGATATTACTAGTCACCAAAATATCTTGTTTGATGGTACTAGTCACCAAAATATCTTGTTTGATGGTACTAGTCACCAATATCTTGTTTGATGGTACTAGTCACCAATATCTTGCTTGATATTACTAGTCACCAATATCTTGTTTGATGGTACGTCACCAATATCTTGTTTGATGGTACTAGTCACCAATATCTTGCTTGTTATTACTAGTCACCAATATCTTGCTTGTTATTACTAGTCACCAATATCTTGCTTGTTATTACTAGTCACCAATATCATGCTTGATATTACTAGTCACCAATATCTTGCTTGATATTACTAGTCACCAATATCTTGCTTGATATTACTAGTCACCAATATCTTGCTTGATATTACTAGTCACCAATATCTTGCTTGATATTACTAGTCACCAATATCTTGCTTGATATTACTAGTCACCAATATCTTGCTTGATATTACTAGTCACCTATATCTTGCTTGATATTAATAGTCACCAATATCTTGCTTTTAATTTTTATATAATATTTTCTACTAATGTCTTTCATCTTTGAGGTCAGCTTCTGAGGTTCACTTTCAGAATCAGCTAAGATATTGATTTTTGCATAACGTAATTTTCATAGTTGTCTACAACAGATAGTTATTAATGATAACTGAATGGGGAGGGGGGCTTAGAACATTGAGACTGGGACCTGCCATGCATGTCACAAGATGTGACTGTGTAAGATCTGAAGGGTAGGGTTGGATGTCTCATTCCATAGTGGCTTAAAGTGACCCAGAAACCTTTAGATGTGTTGGGCAGATAGGCACAGATACTGCAACCAAACTGTAAACCATGATACAATTTATTTTGTTCTCCAGACTACATCTTTGCTAATTTACAGGAATTTGAGAAGAATACAGAAACAGAACAATAATTTGCCAGATTATACTAATGATTCACCTTAATTTTTAAAATTGTTTTTTTTAATATCTTGTGAATAGTATTATTGAAATGAATCTGCACACTAACGACAGTCCTTTGTTGCTGTACTTTTAGTTTATCTATAATTCATTTATGTATATTTTTATAATTAATTTGTTTATACAAAGATAATTAATGATTGAATTATGATATATACCGCTCAAAGACGGATGTGTCTGCCATTGGCGGAAATGAAAATGTGATACAATGCATTTACGTTCTCTGGACTACATCCTGCTGATAATCTAGTAGGATCATTGTCCTGCCTCAAGAGATATCCAAAAGGAGTTTGAGAATGAATGCTAAAAAGAAGAATTATAATATATAATTCTATAATATGTATTATATAATTATATCCATTGCTGCTCTGTTCAAACTGTATCACTATTACTATGTTCCCTGTTGGAGCATAGTTACATTGCATTTATGTATTCCAGTTGTTTGCCCTAATCTATAATATGCTTGAAGAGTAGAACAATATTTAGTGCACCCATTTATCAGTTTGCATTTGCTTATTTCATATTGCATTCCTTATTATGTTTTCATTTCTCTGTACCAATCTTTATGAATGTATTGTATACCTTATTAGGGAATATCTGTGATGCTGCGATGCATGTTGGATGCTTACCCAAACACCAAGCATCTGAACAAAGATTTCAAGATTTTCTATACACCTAATTGGAAATACACAATGGATGGGGTTCCCATAGGACCTAATGCACCATCACCAGACAGGTGTGCCATGCATCAATTGTAAAATCATTTACAAACATTAGGGATAATGAAATTTTATGAATGTTGTTGTTGTTACTATTGTTATATTAAAGGGGATTCTGTCTATCCCTGCGGTTATTGTACTGAATTCAAACACCAATGTAGTGTAGATTGGGATAGAGCTCCTGATTGTTGACTGCAATATATTTTTATTGCTATACCACTTGGATACAAACTTTGTATCAATGTACTTCTATCCAACATAAATTAGTGATGATGTTAAAAAAACTTACAATCCAAGTGTAGAAGCTAAGATTAGATTTTGCAAACATGCGTAAATTATCTTTGTTCTATTGTATGGGACAAAAAGAAAACACAACACAATACCAATCCTGGATTACATCAGAAGACAACAGATTAAGTGGTTTTCACATGCTTACATACTACCATAAGATAGTGTCCCTCACAAAGGCATTGCTATACAGACACAATGGATACAAAGACAGAGGCAAACCTTGCAAACAATGGATTACAGAAATAAAGAAGTCCACGGAAACAAAAATATAAAATGCACACAAAAAGGCCATCTCCAGCGAACTCTTCTGCTGCTGCAATGCATAAAGGGGTATAAAGCGAAATAAAAAAGGAAGATTGTTAATTTCTATCAAATAATAGAGTCAAGACAGAGAGAGGTTCAGAGAGTTCATTGGGAAGACAACGTTCTGGAAGGAATACGTCACATGACACAATAGAGTAACTTGACTATGCACTATGCTTGAGAGATGTTATATATTTGATGTTAAATATTGTAAAAGGAATGTCAATAAGAATGTCAGTAGTTGAACACAGAGATGATAACAAGAAGATAAAACAGTTCTGAAACACATTTTGTCTCATTGCTGAAAGTTGAAATGCCAAACTTTGTTCAGATATGGATCATGTTTTATGATGTAGATACATTTGTCATCCACAAAAAACATAAATTCACAGGACAATATCTACATTTCTTTGTCCAGTATAGATCTTAACCCTGCATGTCCTGTAGAGGTTAACATCCCAGTAGTTGTGATTCTCTAGCTTAATTATGTGTTTATTGGTGAATATTTGTATCTTACTTTCTAAGTTAGAAAGTTACAAAATTATAACTATAAACATACTCTGCAAATACTTTTCAAAATCCCCAATTAGTTTATTATTTATTGTATATAACTGTATATAGCAAATTTCTATATTGATATCAATATTTTGTCAGCCTGGACCAGTTTGTTATGATGATACTTCACTGTACTTTAACATATCTTTTTTTTTGTCAATCACACTTAACCACAGCGCGGTGAAGGTTAATGAAAATGCTCTCAAATAGCAGTGTCTTTTGTGCCTGATTTTACCAATGGTTAATTTGCAGGTACAAGATCAGTAAATAAATAATTTAAGCATATCCTGCATGGCAGTCAAGTGCTGTGTAAAGTGACATAGTCGATCATGCTTCTCCACAACTTTCTGTCTCTTGTGTTGTTAATAAGTTTAATTGGTGACTTATTTTTGTGCCACAGTGACAATCCATCCAGAAATTTCTCTCTTTGTCTTCCTCTGTCTCTTCTCCCCTTGATCTTTCCGGTGGTTACTAAATGTTCAAGCTTTACTTTTCTCATCACATGTCCTAAAAAGGGTGCAAAGGACACCTCATTGCTTTCTGTGGAGCCAAGGTTAGCAGATAACCAATATCCAAAAAGTACCTCCTTATGGCGCACCCTGAAAACAGAAGTACAAGGGCTCCTGATGCTTCTGACAAACATTTTTGGGATCATGTCCGAAAATGTGGAGGCTGCAGATGGAATAAGAATTGACTTCAAAAAGACAAATAACATCTCTGATACCTCTGGGTTTACACATACAACTTCACTGTCATCATATAGTGTCGAAAGACAGTCCGGCTCAATCATTGGAGAGGTGGTCAATGCAACAGTCACGAAATGGGTAGATGTCAAGACAAATAGGGAGAGTCAAAAAGATATGAGTACAATGAGAGGGTAGTGCTATGTGCAAATGGAAAGGGAAAATGTTAAAAAGAAATTGAAACTAGTGTGGTTCAGCTCAAGAACAAGCTCCTAGTCCCCTGTGCTCTTAACAGATCAGGCCTAACTCTACCGTCTATGCTTTCCAATACCAGAATCATGCTTGCGGGAGCGATTTTTTCAACTTGAGAACAAGCTTCTAGGCTGCGGTGCTCCTCAAAAATGTATAGAGAGTCAGACTTGGACTAGGTGTTCACGATGTCAGTGAATGACACCTTGTCTAAGAGGGTGAGTGAACCCAAGCCCAACCTAGCCACTGATGCTTTCCTATACTGGAATCATACTCATGGAGAGAAAAAGTTCATTGCCCGATAGGCACAGGCAAAATGTGTGAGATAAGCATTGTCGACTGAAGTCTAAATCCCTGACTACCATCTCCACAGAGACTTCCACCATGTTTGTTATATGTTTTGTTCTGAAATGTCTAAGGGCACAGTGGGTTATAAACCGTCACAGCGTAACGTCGATACACATTATACCATTTGGCAACAGATAGGAAGACTGTCACAGGCTAGGAAAGCCCACTACCCAAATTAAAGGCATAATAAAAACAGATGTGCTGGGCTTCGGATGTACAGTCCTCATATATCCTGGGCAAACCAAGGTGCAAATAACAGTTCTGCTGTGAAACTAGGAGAACAGCATACTTCACGCTTTCCTGTGAAAATCACACAAACATTCGTGGTGGTTATCAGAGAGCAAATGCAGAAGATGAAGAAGAATGCCCTAAAAATCTTTATTGTCTAGATAAACTTATAATTTTTGCTATAATTTGTCATTTTACTCCAGCATCTCTGAGAACTTGCACATTAGTTTTCTTGGCTATCCATGGAATTTTCATCATCCCACTTAAAAACCACATCTCAATTGCCACCAAAGCTGTTACAACTCATTGCCTCATTCAATGAAAATGTGAAGACAATTGTTCTGTTCAATGGCAGAATATCTGACAATTTTGATGTCAAGAGTGGAATCAAGCATGGATATGTCCTCGCTACAATCCTCTTTGGGATATTCTTATCGTTTCTCCTACATCATGCTTTTGAATACTCAGATCCAGCCGAAGGCGGATGAGTTAGGCCATTGGTGCAAATAAAATGGCATTTATAAATAAAAGGATACAACGCATTTCCATTCTCTGGACTACATCCTGCTGGAAATCTAGGAACAATGAAGAAGAATACTTGAATGATATCTTCTTCCGCACCAGATATGATGACTCCATGTTTAACCTGGTCCATCTGAAATAAAAACTAAGACCCCTGAGATTCTTCTCAGGGAGCTGTTTTATGCCAACAGTGCAGTTCTAGTTGCCTATAATGTAACATGGTTCTTGTTTATAATTAGTGCCTACCTATGTATTTTATGGTTAATTACTCTAAATGTTATATCAATAATTAATCAACCATTAATTTAAATTTCACTTTTTAGAGTTAGGGTTAGTTATGTTTTACGCAACTAATTCTAACCCTAAATATATTTATATTTAAATTAGTAAATGATAAACATAAACTGATAAACATAGCCATGGGAAATAATCAAATAGGTAGGCACTAATTCCAAACCAGTTCCTGAAACAGTTCTACAAGAATTGATTAATAGAATGACAATTGCTTGAGGCCTGTTCAGTGAGAATTAATAAATATTAAGAAAACTATGGTCCTTTGACAAAATGCTTTAACAGTTCCAATCATCACAATGAACAATGTGCAACAATTGGTAGAGAACTATCTAGGTTCCAAGGTCACTGCAACTATCACTCCACAAAAAATAAGTGCCTGAATAGGAATCGCAGCCACCTTATTTGGCAAACTCAAAAATAGCATGGAGCAATACAAAGTCAAAGTTGACAACAGCAACAAAGCTCCTGATATACCAAACATGTGTCCTCAGTGTCTTTCTCTGTGGATTTGAAATATGGACACCTTATTCAAGGCAAGAACAAAGGATGAATAGCTTTCATGTTCGCTGTCTTCGTAAAATTCTGAACATCAAGTGGCAAGGCAAAATTACCAACACCGAGGTCCTCCAAAGGGGCAAGATTCCAACAATAATGTCCACAAAGGTCATAAAAGACTCATATGACTAGGCCACATTCAGATTATGAGTAACAGCCACATCCCAAATAATTGCTCTATGGGCAGCTCTCACATGGTGCAGACCAAAAACAGGCAGACAAAAGCTGTGATACAAAGATGTCTACAAAACATCTATAAATGCTTGTGTTATCACAGTCTGAAAAGCTGGTGGTAGATTGCTTTGAATGGAGAAATAGTGTGTGTGATGGTGGTAAGACATTTGAGAATTCAATAGCGAGCAGAGTGGAAGAACGATGACGTAAAGAGCACAAACCCAGCGAGGTGAAATTCTCATGCTTCTTCTGTGTCAGAGAAAATCACCCATGAATCAGCAGATTCAGTCTTGAGAAATCGTGCCCTGCTTGTACCACCTCAACTCCTGCTGATACAGGCTTGTTTCAGACCTTCTGTCAAGACGAATGAGGCCATATGTAACTACACATAAATTTATCTCCATTGTATTGGATTATTCCCCATCTTGGTGTAAAAAAACTGTCTTAGCAGTAATCTGTCTTTGGTTTGCTGGGACCTGAAAGGGAGCAAAAACTTTGATCTGTCTTGCATGTCATATAGCAGCTAAGGAAATTTTGGGGACAGGGTTGGCTGTTCCATCCCATAGGAAAGGCACAGATATCACTTCCAAACTGTAAATCGTGATACAAAGCATTCCATTCTCCAGACTATATCCTGCTAAACAACAGTAGTTTGAGAGCGAATACAGAAGTGGCTATATACATCCATCCATCTAATGTTCCTTCAGCGTCGAACACAGTGCATGGGACAGAAATTAGAGCTCTCCAGTCTGAGCAATGTGATGCTACTGTGTGTAATTCTTGTATGTTGTTGAGACCCATAGCCATTGATGGTTGTTCTGCGAAGAGTATCTATAGTTACTGTTTATTCTATAAAAACTAAGAATTCTAGCACAAATTATATTATATGCAGTAACTGTAGTTCGGATAAAGAATTTCTTTGTTTGTATTTTCAGGTCTACAGAACTTCATCATATGTACACTACACCTTCTGCTGTGTACGAGATCAGGTCTGAACCTCAAGCCCTTTATCTCTACCTCCTGTTTGCCTTACTTGATGCCCATGTGGGAATAATAGAAGCAAACTTTTCTACTGGAATTTTCAATGCTTTCGCTACTCTAGAATTGCTGCTTCCTCAGCTGACAAATGACATTGAACTTGGAAGAATAGATCCAGACTTGAAAATTGATAATGCGTTAAGAAAAAAGTTGAACAGCATTCTTAAACCTAATCCAACACGTGCCAACAAAATTAGGCAAGCAGCTGAAGGAGGCAAAGACTCACTTGCACTTAGAATATGGCCTGAGCTTAGCCTTTTGATAGCAGCAGATACTGGAACTTTTGATTTGTATGCCTCCAGGTTACGAGATAGCTATTGTAAAGGTATCAACATATTTTGTAAATTTCTTTATCAATTAAAATTTCTTTGGGGTGCAAAGGGAACGCATTGCTCTAGGCATACCCAGGGTTAGCAGATAACCAAGATCCCAAATGTACCTCCTCACGGTGCACCCTGGAAACAGAAATACAGCAGCTCGAGCTGATTCTGGCCAAATCATTTGGGGATCATGTCCAAGAATGTGGAGGTAGCAGATGGAAAGAGATTTGACTGGCCCAACCGAGATTTGACAACCTTTTAGCCCTGGCCCAACTCTACTGTCAGGTTTTCCTACACCGGAAATACACTTGAAGAGAGACAGGGTTCAGTACCTGATGGGCTCAGGCGCTATTGGGACAAGAAAGTTCAGCTCGAGAACGCCTTGCTCTCAAACGCTTGGTGTGAGACTCGAACTTGGACACGGGGTACATGATGTCTGTGAATGACACCTCGGCTAAGAGGGCGAAAGAGCCAGGGTCCAACTCCTCTGTTGAGTTCTTCCCCTTAAGGAACCAGGCTCACGGATGAGAAACGGTTCAGTACCCAATGGGCACAGGCACAGCACGTCCAATTACACGAGGCAAGTTCATAGACAGTGGAACACCTCGTGCGAGTCAGACGAGAGCAAAAATCGTCTGGGCGAAGAGTCGCCACTACGCGTGCCTGGAGACAGATATAGAGGTTGTCACAGGCTAAGAGTAGCCCACCCGAATTGTCACGGCATGCCGAAATCGGATGTGCTAGGCCTACAAGACGCATAACGGTGGCACAACGTAACCACGCTCCCGGCGGAAATCACATGGATATCCGTGATGGTTACAATGGAGCGAACGCAAAACAAACAAACAAAATTTCTTTATACTTTAGGCATGTCATATGATGATTGTCTTTTGTGTCTTTAAAGACAGTAAGGAAAAAGGCCAGTGTAAAATTGTTAATGGATTATGAGGACTTCAAATTTGTTAAATTGCTGAGGCACATAGTCCCTATAATTCACATGATTGCTTACCTGAGCATGTTTTATAGACATAGTCCCTATATTTCACATGATTGCTTACCTGAGCATGTTTTATAGACATAGTCCCTATATTTCACATGATAGACATAGTCCCTATATTTCACATGATTGCTTGTCTGAGCATGTTTTATGGAGAAAGTGCCTTGCCCATTATAGCTAACCCTCTCTTGGCTCTGTTTATTATTTCCAAGGAAAGGCAGTGCCAATATGCTTGGAAACAAAAAGAACTCCAGATGACAGAAGGTGGTTTAATACACCTTTTTACTGCTTTAGGGTCTCCCTTCCAAATTTTATATGGCATAAAATAGCATGGGTGTTTATCCCCTTGACCTGAGACACTACCATGCTTACCCACTTGGTAGTGGGCATTTTCTGTGCTTACCGTAAGGCAGTGGGTGAATAAGTAAGACGGAGACAAAAGTAAGAAATTTAGACATTTTTCACAGGTGACAGGTTGTCAGTATATTTCCTAATTTGTCTTAGTCATCTCCTATGACATACCTGAAAAGAAGACAGTAGCCCTATTCTTTGTTCCCTTAACTAGAAGACCAAGGCCCGGTTGCCACATGTGCATGTCGTATGGCTATTACCTAAATTAGGGTTGAAAATAAAATACAATTTTAGATTATGCAAACAACTATTTTCATACAGCAAATTAAATTCATAAAATTATTGTTATTCAGATCAAATATTCTTTCCAAAATAGTTTATGGATGTTCTGAAATCATAATTCCTGACAAGTTGACGTGCTTTAGCCAAGGACATGTTTAAACACTCTGATATGTCTCGTGTATATCGTTGTATTGGGCTGCCCTTTCTCCATTGTTACCAGCAACCATGCCTTCCACTACTAGTATTTTCCATACTGTTTCTTTATATGACAAAAAAATACTTATCTTTCTTGTTATAATGCTTAGGAATCAATCCTAATCTACATTTAATGTTTTTAATTAATTTTTATTTGTTTTTTTTTCACTGTTCATGGTACTCTAAATATTCTTCTTTACTATTTCATAGATAATCATTAGTCTAAACATTTTAAGGCAGCTCGTGAAATAACTAGTATTTTGTTTTGTAGTATTCACTGTTTGTCCAATAATTTTTTTCCCTTCAAATCTGGGGAATCTGTGTGCTTCCCCCAATTATGATAAATCTGGGACAAGTTTCCATTTTATTTAATGTAATTTATTTACTAAATTCATTCCAGGAATCCCTCTGTACTCACCCATTTATGCTGCATCAGAAGGTTTGCTAGGAATTAACATATGGCCGAAAGATCTGCCATCACGTTACCTTCTCCACCCTCGTGCACAGTTCTTTGAGTTTATCCCAGATTACTTCATGGATGAAGAGCAACCTAAAACTTATCTCATGCATCAGGTACTTTTTAGTTTTCAATAATTTGTACAGTTATCAACATCATAGTGTGTTTCTTCTATTCTGTCTTCAACAAGTGAAGATTTCTTTCATCAAAATTTGATTGCTCCTCTTCATAAATATGTGGGTGTGTATATATATATATATATTGGTGTTTCTTTCTGATCTTCTTATCTTCATTACTTGTCTTTTCTATATTTATCTTCATGTTAAAGGTTTGGCATGTTTGATGTAATTTGTCTTTGTAGTATAGGATACAAAACGCCCAGCACCCTTTTGTGCTCGTCAACGTGTATGCGTGCAATGCCAGCATGAATGTGTAAGACTGGAAATCTCTAGGTGAGATAGAAAAGGAAGAAAGAGATGTCATTTTCTGCAGGAATTTAATGCCAAAGGTAGATCTAGGAGCAATACTGCCTCTAATCAACAGGGAAGATATCTTGAGGAGGCCTTGATTGATATGAATTTAGTATGCATAAACGACAGGCGCATGACAAGGTTGGCTGCTAGGGATGGCGACGACGACAGTGCAATTGATTTGGGCTTAGTGTCAGCTGATATTGCACCCAGATGTAGATGGGATGTGTTGGGCATCACGGCAGCGACCATTTGCCATGTGTCTTGTTGGTGAACAAAGGAAAAAGTAAACAACAGAAAGCTAAAGTTAAGTCCTTCCAGTACGATCGCACAGGGTCGTCCATCGTAAGCAGAATTAGGAAGGACAAACGTAGGACACATGCCACCAGGGCACGTGTGTGGAATCAACCACCCTGGTGGAATGATGAGGTTCAATGTGCATGGAATTATGGAAGTGCAAACGCAGTGCAGTTGCATAGTGGCATAAAAAAGCAAGAAAAAAGGTGACAGCACAACCAGATCTTGTTCTACAATTAAAACAGACCAAAGATGACAGGGTTCAACAGTTTAAAGATATTGCCAAATCTGCAAAAGACAAAAAATGGGAAGACTTTTGTTATGAGATTGCAAATGAAAAGTCGCTAAAACTGTTATGGCGCCTGCATAAATCAATGAATGACCCAAGGAATTGTATAACAATCCCCAATTTCCAAAGCACAAACTTTTTATGGCAGAAGACAGATGAGAATAAGGGTGCAGCACTACTGGCTCATTATATGGCACAAATTGGTCAGAGGAATGTAGGGAATTACCATGAAATCATGAAAACAGTCACAGGCGTGTGAAATAAGAAGATATTGAAAGTGATACTGCAATTACTCTTGAAGATATTACAGCTGCACTGAAAAGATCAAGATACACAGCTCCAGGACCTGATGGCATTAGGTACAACGATCTCAGAGGCAGGTCAGACGAGGACCTTAAGGAGCTGGCAATGTTGTTTAACAAGAGCCTAGCGACTGGCACAGTGGAGGAAGACTGGTTGCATAGTTATTTGATCCCACTACCCAAGCCTGGCAAGAGTCATGCGATGATACAGGGTTTCAGACTCGTAACCATGCAGAATACGATCGGCAAGTTGTTAGAAAAGATTGTTGCATTGAAATTGTCCCTGCATATAGAGAGGAATAGCAGCCTGCCCTCAACTTTGGGAGGCTATCGTGCAGGTAAGCAGACTTGGCACAATGCCGCCGTATTCGCGCAAGATGTTTTCAACAGTTTTGACGAACGAATGGAGACATGCGTGGCTGCAATAGACCCGAAAGATGCTTATAGCAGAGTTCCCTTGGTTTTCTTAATGACCACAATGCTGCAACTCCAAGTTAGTCCTTTCATTGTCAGGTGGATTATCTCTGCGCTTTTCCAGAGACAGGTTGTTCTTAAGTGTGGGAGTTAGTCTTCGGCACCAACAGTCATAAACCCGGGACTACCACAAGGGTCACCTCTGTCCCCAGTATTATGTAATGTGTATACAGTTCAAATTACAAGCTGTCAGATCTCAGGACCAGGGAGAACTATGTCCTATGCTGATGACATTTTGGTATATAGGCAGGGCAGAGATAGAAAAGTGATAGCCAGGAATATGCATAGGGAGCTTGATGGTATAGGGGATTGGTGCAGTAATTCTGGAGCTTTTGTTAATCCATCAAAGGTATTGATAACATGGTTTTCTCTAAATAATCATATAGTAAACATGCCAACGGTTACATTGAGAGGGGATGTCCTAGAGAGAACCAACACAATGAAATACTTGGGGGTTATGTTGTACAGCAGTCTGAGTTTCAAAGATCATGTTGACCACATCATTGTAAAGGCTTATAAAGGTCTTGCGGCGATGAAGATTATGGCTGCTACTCAATGTGAACAGAGGCTGCTATTTCTGCTGTATCAGGGATTGGTGGTGGAGGTGGTAGAGTACGCACTGGCGATTCTAACACTGAGTCAGACTCAAACATAAAGATTGGATAGAATCCAGAATGAGGCAATACAAATCATTTTGGGGTGTACGAGAGATACGTCGGCATGAGCTATGGATTGTCCAACTGCAGAGCAAAGAATACAAATCTGCAGGTCGTGTGACGTGCTACAAATTACCGCTGATAAAGAACATCCTCTACACCCTGAAATTCTCAAAGTGAAAGGCAGTCGACGTAAGAGAGGAAAGTCGTGGATGGGGCATGCAGAGGATATTATACAGAGTGTGTGCAGATTAGAGGATGTGTTACCTGGTGCGGAATGGAGTCGTGAGCCATTAGATTGTCTGATAGCCTTCAAAGTAATAATAACACTCAGTAGAGAATGCAGGGAATGGTGTCCGATAGTGGTGGAGTTGGAGGTACTCGCTCTAATCTGTGAAAATTCCAGGGAAGGTGATATGATTATATATACAGATGGGTCGGTTGAGAGACACATCAGAAGTGCCTGGACCTTCACGGCTCAAAGGTGGGGGAAACCATCAGAGAGGAAAGCGGTGCTTTCGCTCAGACCACAAGCAGCATCACAATGGAGGTTTTGGCAGTAACCAAAGCTTTGCAATGGGTCTGCTCGAAGACTATCTGCGAGCATGCCTGCATACTCAGTGACTCGATGAGCATGATTGTGAAAGTTCAGGCGGAATACATTCGGGAACAGTAGCTGGATGCAGTGAAGAATTCCTGCATTCGTAAATTGACTTTCATTTTTGTGTCGGGACATGCGGGATTCTGGGGTAATGAGAGAGCAGAAAGGTTGGCTGCTACTACGGCTGTTGGTGGAGCGATCGATCGAGCAGACATTTTGAACGCCCTACGGGAAAACGCGCGGGCAAATGACTGTATAAGTGACAGTGACTCTTGTTCCATGACTAGAATAAAGGAATTTGGTTTGAAATGTGGTGTCGCTAGAATGGAGCGGTTTTGTGGGCAAGAAAGAATGATGGTCAATCAACTGTGTACTGGGACCGTCAGTCAACGTGTAATGGTGGCTACACTCAATGAGAGATCTGAGCACCAATGGACTTGTCCGGAGTGCAATGACGATGATCCAACGACTAACTAAGTCCTTTTTGTGTCTTCCATATTACATTTAACAGTCTATGTAACCACTTTATACCTGTCATTGTTAGCATTTTTATTAATTATATAGGTATTCTGTCGATTCCTGATGCTTTGTTATTTGGTGCATGTTTAATTTCGTCTTCAATTTCAGATGTCAGGTTCCAGATCTTCTTCTAATGTATTTTTTGTTGTTATCACTTTCCATCCTTTAAATTTAAGAGTTGATTGAAGTAATCTTTCCATGATTTCTTGGGGCCTATTTAGTGTGTTCATTGTTGATTCTTTCTGTTGGTTCATACATGTTTTTGCTTACTTCTCATGTTTAACTGAAAGATAAGGGAATTATTTCTCCTGCATATAACATCTAAAGATGTCACAGTCAAGCTGTAAATCATGCGACAGTATATTGCATTCTCGAAAATATGTACTCATTGTGTAAAACTGAAATCCAACAGGTAAAGCTGGAAATGCGGTAATGAAGTTTTGCTAGTAACATAAAACACACATAGAAAGACAGAAAGGCCTCTATCAAGATTACAAACACATATACATCAAAAACAAAAAGTACGGACAACACAACTGACATTCACATGTCTAGTGAGATATGGGGGTGGCAGGAAGGACAGAAATTATGTCAGAGGTAACACATACAGAAAATGTACGGCAATAGGAAATATACAAAAATAAACCCACATAAATGTGAAAATGAAAACGAACAGAAATGACGGAACAGCCGATGTTAAACAGGCACTCATTTATTCCCAATGGCTATATTGCATTTTCTAAACTATTTCTGGCTAAATAGCAGTAGTTTGGGAACAAATGCTGAAGTTTTTTCCCCAGAGCTCTTTTATATAATTCAAATTCAAGTTAATTCTGAGACTAGCTACTTATTTAAAAAACATTAATTTGCTATTTAACATTTTGATTTCCATTTTCTTGAAATACACACAAATATTCTTATCATCAAAATTATAAAGGATTCAGTAGTCTCCTAGCTGCTTGTTCAGTTTCCAATATTCATAGATATGCAATGTAAATATCTCTGTCTACTTATCATAACATCTTTATTATGTTGCAGGTGAAAGAAGGCTGTAACTATGAACTTGTAATCACAAACTCCAGTGGTTTGTACCGGTACAGGTTTGGGGATGTTGTACAAGTTGTTGGATTCCACAATCAGTGTCCAATTGTGGAGTTTAAGTACAGGTATGGAAGATTGAGTTACCTAAAAAAAAGTAATTCCTCTAATATAAATATCATTCATTTTCTTAGTTTGTTGAGCTTGGATATCAAAGTTAAAATGTTTTGATAATTTGGAGATACTTCAACAGCATGCTTTCTGAAATCAAATTTATGTAAATTATGTAAAAGCATGAGGCTCAAAAGTCATAAAACATTAACTTTATTGCACTGATGTTTCCACACATGTACTCAGTCCCTCTCAACAGAGCAGCATGCCTCCTGCTGAAAGTATCACTCATAGTGAATAAATCCATAGCATCAAGTGATAATCTTCAGGGATCTCCAAAAAAATCCCTTTATAAACATTATATCATGCTTTAGTTTAGAACCCACAGCTACTTGAACACAAGGTGATTGGATTAACTACTATGCCACATGATATATCTAATCACAGCACACATATAAAACTAATTTTATGCTTGTCACTATTGCCTATTTGTATTATATCTGACAAAAATTCTGCTTAACTTTCTGTGCTAACTCATTTGTAGTTTGAGCCATATTCCATATATAACATAGCTTTTCAACAATGTGAATGATGGGCTTTCAAATCATGAACAAGTTTGACCAAGGGGTTGTTCTTTTTTTCTTTTGTGATAAATTGTTAAACATCTATTCTGATATTGTTAATGTATGGAGCAATTTGTTGTATAATAATAATAGTGTCTTAATGGATCTTTGAATTTTCTGAATGAATTTCTTCTTCTTCAGCGTTCATTCTCAAACTCTCGCTGGATCTCTTTTGTAGCAAGATCATTGTCCTATTAGATTTCCAGCAGGATGTAGTCCAGAGAATGGAAATGCGTTGTGTCTCCGTTTTATTTATGCCAATGGCCCAACACATTTGTATTTGGCGGATTTATGAATTTGAAAGCCCAAGGGTTATTTCAAGAGTGAAATCCTACTTATTATAATGCTAGGCGTGGGTTTAAATTACTTTCTATATATTGCAAATACCTACCTTCCAGAATTTCAAATTTTTCTAGAATAGTACAAATGATGTTAAGAGACTATATTTTGTGGTTGCCACCATTTTTTTGAATGTTACTATCTGGTATGAACTATTTTTTTTTAGTAATACTATTGCCACAGTTGTCAAAATTCTGAAGTATTAAGGATTTGACAATTGTTGAAGTGAGTCGCAACGGTGTATAACAGGCATTCGACAACTGTTGAATTTGGTCAGTAAAACCACTTAAGAATATTTCACTAAAAGTTTAGATCAACACCAGAGTATTTCACCAACAGTTTAAATCAACACCAGTAAAAAAACTCAGAATTGTGGTGAGGGCACTTAGCCCATTCTCAGGATCTTCTGCCAATAGCTTTACATGCTCCTCTCACAATCAGTATTAAACTAACTTCTATATATGCAATAAGGCACTCAACGTGGAAATTATTATATGCTGTCATTGGCACAAAAGGAACTAACTCTGCAACACCTACACAGTCCAATCTGGTTTCTCTGTGATGGAGATGATAAGCAAATTTGTTCCTGTCTTGATTTGGTCTCTTTCATTTATTATAACACTATAGTCACTAATTGTCATACTAGACAAGATTGTTTCTCTACTAATTCTGGATAAAGAGTGCCTAACAATTCTTACTCACTTTTCCTCAACAACTTTACAAATCACATGTATGCGTTTGTAGACTCACATGTGTACAAAAGTTAAACATGCATGATTCACAACATGAGCTGATCAGTTCTTACTAGAACATCCGGTTGTGAGCAACAAGAGATTCTTATTAAGGGAAATAATTTATCAAACAAACATATACTCCGATTACAAAACTTCACTGTCATAAGTTACAGAATCCACTGCCTCAGACTAAACAAATTCGTTGATATTTAGTTGTTTTAAAAAAAAAAGAGAAATACATTGACTAAGAAGAAAATGCCATATGCAGTGGTGAATATAATAAGAATATGGTCAATGTCATACAGCATTTGTTGTGTGCAACAGTTAAATATGTATTGCATTGATAATAACAAAAATATTTTACAAATTCTGTTTGTAGAAAAGGTCAATTCTTGAATGTGAGAGGAGAAAAAGTATCAGAAGCTTTATTCTATGAGATCTTAAAAGGAACGATCACCAAAATATGGGCAGATATAAAGTTGGCTGACTATTGCTGCACAGAGAGCAACATTTTGGATGGCGTGGATGTGCCAAAGAGTTAGTAACTTATATTTTATTTATATTGTGTGTGCTTTCTGCTGTGGTTACAGTAGCACAGATTTTATTGGCATTTAATTTTGATTTTGTGTCTTACCAATTTTGTGTGTTTCATAATTGACATTGGTTTCTTTTTTTTTCCTGCAAAAGTTCTGCAATCTATGATATTCTTAATTGTAATATTATTACTTGAATATTGCTCCACATATGTGTTCTCAAATGGTCATATATAATCAGATGTTCCACCTGAAAGCAATGGCAAACTACTGGAGTATTGTGCCAAAAATTTCCTAATGGATGTGTTGACACGATCATATGGAAAGAGTATTTTTAGAGGGAGCGATAGAAGACAGTAGAGGCAGAGGATGACCGAGACGTCGTTGGACAAGAGATATTCAGGAATGCATGCACATGTTGCTAGAGGAAGCGGAACAACTTGCCAGAGACCATGGAAATTTCAGGAGATTCATAAGGAAGACTACGTTCTGGAAAGAATATGTCACAGGACTATGATATTCTGATATTTCATACAATTGTGTTCATCATCCTCAGGTGCCATGCCGACTGGCGTAGGTGATCATGGCTCTCCACAGCTCTCAATCTCCAACATTATGTATAAGATCGTTGTTGTTTCCCTGCTATGCCAGGTTGTCAAACAGTCTAATATTTTCTCACATCGCGTTCTGTCTCTGTTGCCTTCAATCTTGCCTGTTGTGACTATGTTCTCCAAACTTCCTTGTCTCATGACGTGGACAAAAAATGAAGATGGTCTTTTCTTTTATTATTGATTAAGCTCTGTTTCGCATTTGACTCTTTCGACACCTCTACATTCGTTTTTCTGGCTGTCCATGGTATTCTCAGCATTCTTCTGTAGAACCACATCTCTGTTGCCTCTAATTTCCCACTTTCCAGTTTGTTTATTGTCCAAGACTCGCACCCATATGTTAGTATAGGGGTTATATAGCACTGCAGAACTCTCTAATTAATCTAATTATCACATACACACCAACAAAACTGACATCATGACATTCAGTAACCATTCCTTTATTTCCACACACAAAAATTATACATACAGCTTTAAAAACAAACAAGTTATTGCATTTTTCAAATAACCTCCATAAATAGCATGGGCAAAAAGAGAATGCAGTGACAGGCGGAAATTACCTTTTTTAACACAGAGTGGTAAAGGTTAAGGATGAAAGGTAGTCATTCACGCCAATAAAAATAATTTAACTACAGAAATTTTTAACAAAATAGCATTATTTTGGAATTACAAAGGCACTTGTTGGAGAATATTTTTTTTAATTAAAAAAAAATTCAGTTGGGATTTGAAAAAGTGTTGATAAATTCTGATTGCCCTTGAAAGATTGCCACTAGAATTGAATTCCACTGTATTTTAAGTTAACATAAGTAAGAGAAAAGGTAACTCAAATATAAAACAGTTGTATTTGTTTTATTTTTGTGATCAGGTTTTAAGACATCACAGCCTTGTTACCATGTTTTTGTTGAGCTAGAGAATGATGATGGCAGTAAAGACATACGTTCTGTGACGTCAGCACAGAAAAAAATGGTGAGATTATCTCATTTACTATTTAAAATTAATGTCACAATTGTGCTCATAAAGCTTGAATAGTGGCATTTTGAATTAGAATGAAGGTTGTGTTTGTTTGTTAAACCTTTCAATCCTGGATGTTTCCAAAATGGATCTTGTTTTTCTAAAATAATTGTATACTGACATACACAATATTCTGCACATACCACCAAATAATGATTCACGTAGAAATAGTGAAAACTATGCCTAGTCTTGATGGTTGGTTGGTTGCTGATCCAGCGGTCCATGGGCTCATGCCCTTTGACCCAATGCCATTAAATGGCATTATATTGCTGGGAAGTCTGTGGATTTTCGGCCCACCCTGGGACAGAGCCAGAGAATAACTATCAACCTCCAGGAAGGTAGGTTTCAACCTATGCACTGCTCCTAGCCATTGTAGCCAAGATAGGGTTCACTGTGCTCATTCCCTGCCACCAATTGACTACTGGTTATGCCGAACTTCTCTATTGCTCTAGGCATGTAACCAAATGTTCAAGTCAAAAGGATTGTCACATCCTGAGTCACTGTGCCTCTATGATGGGCCTCAGCCATAGGAAAAACAGTGACGTCAGTTTCCTCCTCCTCAGTGCTGCACAGTACATCTCTGGCTCCCTCCCAACCACAGAGGGTGCATACATATATATTCAGGCAAACATGAAAAACATTTCAACAACAAAACAAAATCATAACTGTATAGATGACATGCCATGAAGCTTCTATAAGAAGATAACCTCAATATAACGGCATGCCATCCACTAAGGTTTTCTGTTGCATGGATAGTATGTCTAGTGGGCCATTGGTGAAACCCACAGATGCAACCACATGCGTCCTAGTCTTGATCAAACACAAAGTAATCTCAATCAGTATCATTTGCAGGACCTCATTTCTCATGAAATTGATCAATATTGAAATATGTCAATTGGATGAGAGCAGCTGTTGCAGTAATGAATATATAGTTGCAAATTTCAACCGCTAAGGGATTGAGCGGGTGAAGATCTCCAGGAATTATGAGTGACTAGTTCTTACATCCTATGCAGTGGAGGTGGTTTGTCAGAACTTACTCAGGAGACTTCAACTTTCGGCTAAATGCAATGCCTATTGAAGAAACATTCTACTCGGATGTGGTCTATGTTACGAAATGAGCTGGTATTTTGCCTGGGTCAACAACTATGCATCTTTCCTCAGATAAGGTGCTTTGCAGATGGTGAACTATCCTCCGTGTAGAAGGGCGCCTCCATTGCCCCCTGTGTCCGAATGTCCCAGACCCAATTTTTTCAGTATGTGTTGTGTTGAGTAATGGCGGCAGCTGTATTAGACTAGAGTTGCTAACGTCTTTGTAGACAAGGTGCCAGTATCACCACCAAAATGTCAGGAGTTTGGGATTGGACCTGTGCATTTTCCATACTTTTTGCTGTGATGCCATCCAATCCTTTGTCAGGCACAGCATTGTGTTTATTACCGAAAGAAGTGGGTGAATTATGCCTATATCTGATGAGTAACTTTGCAGCTGACAAACAATTCTTGTGTAAGAAACATGACATCATTGCCCACTACCCTTGGGTACTGAACCTAATGTTATCTATATGAGCCATGTTGGGCAATGGCGACAGTTGAATTAGACTAGAGTTGGCTCATCCTCAAAGACAAGAACTTGCTTCCCGTACCCATCTTCATTGCCCACAGCATCCAGAGTCTGAGTCTTAACACTGCTTCAGTCAGAGTTTGAACAATATGTGCTTCCCGACATTTGTTTGATGCTTTTCCCTTGTTGTTAGAAAGCTGTACTGAAAGCTTTTTTTCCATACCTAGGAGTACATGTTCAATTTTGCGGGACCAATACTTGAATCATGGTTCCTACTTTGAATGGGATCAATTGCGGGGAGATATTTTCTATTGGACACACCATTTTGGCTACTGTGTGTTCTCGATTATGAACAATACTTCAGCTGACCAGTCTCATGCTGGAAAGTTGGGATCTCATTATCACTTTAGTTTTTCCCTTACACAACGCAGCACTCTAACATGTATTGCCTTCTCCGGTGGCATTCAATGTGCACTCTAGGCACTGCTACACCAAAGGGACATCTACTCATATCTAGACATCGACCCCTCTAATGCATCTGTATTCCAACTGTCCAAACCAGATTTACTTGTGTTACTGTGTGTTGGCAGTGCTATTTGCTGTTTCGGCTGAGAAGTGCCGAAAATATTGCTTGTCTTTTTGCAATAAATTCTCATTCCATCTATAGCTTCCATATCCACGGACACAATCTTTAAAAGTATTAGTCAGAAACACAGCACGAGCCACAGTATGTCTGTTTCTAGTGTGACCATGCAGAGGTACTATAATGATCTTGGTTATTTGCTAACCCTTGAAATGACACATGAGCAATGTGAAACCCTTTGCACCTAGAATGAAGGTTATTATCAGCATACATATCACAGCCCATATGTATTCTGATCCTCGTTACAGTAAATCCATCAGTGTTGAGACGCACACTTTAGTTCAATGTTGATTTATTGTATTTTTTTCTACCTATTGTGTTATCATGTTATCTATCGTGTTTCTATTTTTGGGCTGTTCCAGTCTTCAATCTACTGCAATCAGGAGAGAGATTAGAATTCACACTCCTGAAAAATCCTATGAACAGATAATTCCTCAGAGTATTATGTCTGCACTGTTCCTTATGAGGTTGTTTAATTATAAGATTTTGCTTTTTTTTTTTATCCCGCTGAAGATGGATGTGTCTGGCCATTGGCACAAATAAAACGGTGACACAGTGCATTTCCATTCTCTGGACTACATCCTGCTGGAAATCTAGTAGGACAATGGTCCTGCTACAAGGGAGATCAAGCAGGAGTTTGAGAATGAACGCTGAAGGATGCTGTTTGTATGATGATGCACTAGTCTTTATCTTCTTGCTTCGATCTACTGTTCTGGATATGTAGTTTTGTAGTAATGATAGAATAAACCAGATATACAGTTTTGTGACAATGAGAGAACAAACAGCATGTTGTTTTGTGGTAATGAGAGAACAAAAGGTACATATTTTTGTGATAATGAGAGAGCAAAAAGGGTACATAATTTGTGGTAATGAGAGCGGAAACAAGGCGTATCGTTTTGTGGTAATGAGAGAACAAACAGTATATATATTTTGTGGTTATGAAAGACCAAACAGGGTACATAGTGTGTGGTAATGAGAGAACAAATGGTATATATTTTGTGGTAAGGAGAGCAAACAGGGTACATAGTTTTTGGTAATGAGAGAACAAATGGTATATATTTTGTGGTATTGAGAGAGCAAACAGGGTTACATAGTGTGTGGTAATGAGAGCGGAAACAAGGCATAGGGTTTTGTGGTAATGAGAGAAAAGGGAAAATGGACTATATCATCAAATGTCTTTATTAATGAAGAGTTTAATTTTTAAGAAATAATGATTCTGAAATCATGATACAGACCTACCCATTTTTCACAAGTGTTACTTTGTATTTTGGAAGAATTTATATTATCTACCAAACAACACAAATTTTGTTGGGTACTGCCAATCTTTCTATCTATTTATTGTCTTTTCCACATATGCCGCCAGGAGTCGTGGGGAGTTGGAGTTTTCTGTCCTTGATCATCTTTGTGGCGCTTGCCATTTTTAGGCAGCGGTTCTAAACAATCTCTCTGAATCTTTCCATCTTGTTCTTGATCTTCCTCTTGCCTTGTAGCCGTTCTTTCTGCTGTTGTACGCATGGATGGCTGGTTGTGATGGTGCAGTTCACATAATGTGTCTGAGCCAGTTTATCTGCTGTCTTTCTATATATTGTGTGCATGATATGGTCTTTACTATCTTTCTGATATCTTCATTGGGTTCTACCAATAAGAATGTGATTGTGATGAACAACTTCCACTTCATTAGTTCACTTTCTGGAAAATGCCTGTCTATATGTAAACAAAGACAAGTTCAACAAATTTATGGTAAAGGTATCAATAAATTTGCGGTCATCTATAAATGCAACAATTTGACATTTAAGTGAAAAGTACTGGACATGAAGCTTAGATATTTTCGTCTTTATTAATGAATACAATTTTTTTCACTTTTGCCTGTACTAATTGAAAAGCTGCAAGTGATACTGATTCCTTCACTGCTCCTTCACTCCTAACTCTCATCACTCCTTGTTTAATAAATCACCATCTCATTCTCAACTTTCCTTAGTCTAGACTCAATCTTATATATCTAAAGATATATAAGATTATATATTAAAGACTAGATATCTTAGATATCTTCATCTAGGACTCATTTACAGGTAGCTAGATATATAGCACAAGGCAAGATACCTTTGTAACATGGCAGTTTCATTAGGTTGTTGTGTTGTTTACTTAACTGGATGGATCTAAACATACCATGCTCTAGTCTATTCAAGTTATTCAGTTACTGACTTTCATTTCACCTGGTCAACAATTGACAATTAAAAAAATTACTGTTTCTTCTGAAGGCGTACACAATTTTAAACTTTCACCACCCAAATGATTAATTAAATTTCCCTATTGTCAATCCCCCATCACTAAGAAAAGGGGCACAACTCCTCCAAATTGGTGATATGATGAGTTTAAAAATGCATTTTCTTTAAAACTGCCAATCCTATCCCACGCAGATCAACAGAAAAATGCACATTCTCAAAGGAAACTGTATCAACAATAATCTAACACATATTTCAAAAAATAAACTGTTAAACTCAGAATAATGTGGAGACAAATTATTTTTTTTACTTACATTTTCAGCAAACAAAAAAGTATCTTGACTAATCAGCAGTGAACTTGTCAATGTGGCATGATATTTGAAGAACCTATCTCCCTTGTACAGTCTAATATGGCATAAATTAAAACTTAAACTGTCTCATGTGTCCTGTTTGTGCCCCCATACTGCCAGTTCTTTACACACCAGAAACATACTCTTTTATTCCCTACAATGCGAATTAGCCTGTGTTTATGCAGGTTATTGTTACCCACATCTGGAGTTGCAGGCTGATTAGTGGAAGCCTTCCTTTTGTTAGATATGTTGCCTTTTACTAAAGCTGAGCTCAAACTCAGTCTATGCAACATCCTTGTTCTTTCCTATAAAATTCAATACAGTTAGGTGTACTGAAACGAAGGCATATTACCATTTTATATTTTGTGTGTTCATATTGTGTTCCATGTTACACATGGTACACACTGCTCTTTTTTTTAATTTTTACCTTTTTACACAGTGTAAGAGCATTCTTTTGTGCTTTGGGCAGATATTAATTTGTATGTTATTTTTTGTATTGTTTTTATTTCCAGAAGGTCATAAAGTACTGAAGCAACAAATTTGTCTATATTATTTTACTGAATAATAATAGTAATTGAAGCATATCCTGTATAGGACATTGTTATTCATCTATGGATACATTTTTATGCACTACTAATACATCCAGTTGTATCGCTAATACAATCTGATAATTTTTCAGACCGCGAGCTAATTCGATAGAGTTGGATCCACTTAACATTATACCATTGAGCCAATCTATATTGTTTATAATATATAAACTATTTTCAGTGTCAGTTTTATGTAACACATTGCTAACTATGCATGTAATACTGCTGTAGATTTTTTTTTTTAGATTGCAATTAAGTTTTTGTTTTTCAGAACTGGTTCTTGAGCTTTTTATGTTAAATAGTTCCTTTTATGCTAATGAGATTTTTAGATTAATTATCTCTCTTTGCAGTAACGATTATGTGGATTGTTCTATTCCCAGCTGGATGATGCCTTAATGGTACATTCAAATTTGTACTCATTCTATCGTCACAAGGGCACCATTGACCCTGTCCAGGTTCATATAGTTGAGAGAGGCTCTTTCTTGGCTCTACGTCACTTTATGCTAGAACAACGAACAGCTGCCTCTAATCAGTATAAAGTTCCTAGAGTGCTCAGGAAACAGGAAGCTGTGAAGTTTATACTGGACAGAGTGGTTGGGTAACATTTGCTATATTTTACTTAATTATTGAAAGTGACCTTTTATTTATTTGTTTCTACCAGGAAATATATAACCAATGAGTTTCATTAACCTTATGAAAATAAGGGTAAGCATGCATGCCTTTAACAAATTCATAACCATCTGCTGAAAGAGAATGAACTTGTATAACTTTCTTCTAACTACTGGTAATTATTTATTATATTTGAAATATGTAATTTCTAGATACCTCAGAGTATACCTGCAACTTATCTTTGATGCTCATTTATGTGGTTGTTATGTCTATTTATGTAAAAGGTTTCATATCATAAATTTTTTTTTATAGAGATGATAACTTATCTGTGAGTAATGAAAAACTGTGATAGTTCGGTGAAGAAAAGCTATTAAATGAATGTCAGAAGTAACATTTGGTTCTTTACAAGATAACATCTATGGAGAGTTACTTATATTCCACAGAGAAAAATATTTGCTAATGCTCACTAAAACTAATGTCAGTGCATTACGGGTAAAGTCATCAACACTGCCACAAAGGGCGTTGCTCTGTTATAGATGAAGTCAGTCATCATGATAAGAAATCTTCCATACTAACATATACACTTAAGCTTGTATGAGAGCATGCTAGGAACATTGACAGAAGTTCAGACTAACACCTCATTTTCACAGTGGAAGTGTCCCTTGTGCAGATTTATTAATTATGTATAGGTTCCAGATGTTCACAGTGGAAATATGACAACTTAGACAAGGATTCCTAACCTATAATGAATCAGCAACAGATATACACAACTGATAAAAGAAGAGAAAAAACATTCACTGCTAACATTGCCAAGCTATTGTAGATATAACACTTTTGCTGTCACACCTTTTTTTTAAACCCCAATGTTTCCCACTCCCACACCATTTTTGTTAGGTATGAAGAGTTTAGCGAGTTATCATTTTAAGAAATCATTAAAAAATCAACCAATCGCGTTCGGGTTTTGAAACTTTCAGAGAACATTCAGACAAGAATAAGTTTCTAAAAATTGTTAATCTCAAGTTTTTATCAAACAGGCTTTATTTCAAACTATTTTATGAATGATTTTGTTTAGAAATGGCAACATATGCTCCTTTTTTTAAAATGGATGTCCATCACTAGTTCCTGGACCTGCAGAACTATCTCATATCAACCTATGACTTTCAGTATTTTAATCATAATTAAGTTCTGTATCTGATTCTAAGTCAGTTTTAAAAAAAAGTCTTAATAAGAGTCACTTGTGACCAAGTATCATCAGCTACATTGTCCATTTTGAAGTGTTCACTGAAAAATCATAATACAATCATTACATTTCCTTTTATCTGAGCTAAATCTATCCAATAACTGGTTCTGCAAGTTTTTAATATTTGTAATAGATTAGTTTTGCACTAAATAAAATAGATTTAGAGAGCGAGTCAGCAAAATTCCCCATGAAAAACATTATAATTCAATGACGACAAAAAGTCGTCATCCCTGGCAGTGAAAGTGTTAAATGCAAGATTTCTCAAGGTGGTGTTTGTAAGGTAGACTGTGATCAATGGTAAAACGGTAAAAATACTGATAATAGCCAAAATGCAGAGGAAGAGTTTTATGAATGTTCATTAGGGAGACTTTAAGCTCACTGCAAGCATGTCCAGAAAAGATTGAATGCATTTATAAAAGCATTTAAGTATCTAAGTTTATTTACTACTTTAAGCTGTTGCCTTAAACTTTTTGTATTTAACACTTTTGGTTAGATTGATTCAAAGATGTACTATTTGTCCTGAATAGCTCATTTCACATTAATTTTTAGCATAGTGAGCACTTTGCTGACTAGGTTTGATGGCTGGTTGGTTGGTTGCTGATCCAGCTGTCCATAGGCTCATGCCCTTTGACCCAATGCCATTGTGTGTTATATGCATGTGTTTGTGATCTGTTGTTTTGTTCCATATAATGTGTTCTATTTATCTGGCCCTGGAGGGAGAAGAATTTTCCTAATCTCATTCAGTGCTGGACATTCAAACAGGTGGTGGTCAACAGTTTCATAGGAATGTGTGGACAGCCGGCACTCTGAAGTGTGTTGTGGTTGTATTCTGTTCAGGTGATTGTTAAGCTGTATATGTGTGCGCAGTCGGAAGATGATACTCTAGTCTTTCCTTCCCAGGAGGTTGATGTTGTCTTTAGGATTTGAACTGGTCATGTATTTATAGATTTCCTTCCTAGTGCATCCAATTTTCTTTGTTCACAGATTTCAACATCATTTTAACTGTGTGCATGGTTGTTTGTGTATATGGCTGTTCTTGTTGTGCTCCCTTCTTTGCTAGTCTGTCTGCCTTGTCATTGCCAGGTGTGTTTGAGTGGCTAGGAATCCTATTCATAACAATGCAAACTTCAAAAGATGGTTGGCATGGTGATATATTTCAGCTAGCTCAGGCTTACAATGTCCATCATATTCTAGTGCTTGAAGACCGGATATAGAGTCTGTAAAAATCACAATGTTTTGAACTTTTGATGGAAAGGCATCAAATATGGTCTTTTGTTGGTACAAGGCAATTTTCTAGTGCTGTTATTTCAGATTCATAGTTAGAACATATATCTCCCCACAGGCATCAAACAACTCATCACATGTTTTGTCTGGATATTCTATATAATATTCTGGCTTGGGATGGACTGAAAATCCACAGACTTCCCAGCAATATAATGGCAGTGCAAACTAGGTTTGATGAACATTGAAGTTCTGTTATATACCCTGGTGACCTGCTATGACACTTCAATAATACAGCAACTGTAACAATAGTATTACTAAATATAGCTCATCTGGGATATCACATCATTCTAATACCTGTATGTCCTCAGCCAAGAAATATAGGTATTTGAAATGGTTTGTAGGTAAATCCTTCAATAATTATGAATTTTTCACAGGAGAGTGTGTTCAATATGTTGATAGTATTGTAAAATTATGCCTTGTATTATAATTTTTTGTTGTGAAATAACTGGGGCTTTAAAACTCCAGACAATGCAAATATTAATTATGACACATTGAAAATTTCAAAGTTCTATGTCATTTTGATTTTCTAAAAATTTTAAAATATTGCAATGTAATTTTTTTCTACAATTTGTGAACACACAATGTAACGGAGGCTAAGTACCCTCTGGTCAGTAATTGTTAAGTTACTAGTTGCTTATTCATCATCAGCAGATTAGACAGTTTGAAGACAGATTATCTTATTTCTACATTTATTTTAATTTATGAAGCTAATAGGTTAGGTGGCAAATATGGCACTCAAGAAAGGAACAACAAATCCAATACCAATCAGAAAAGGCAGGAGATAGTGATATTTATTGCCACCAAAGCCCTGTTATATATTTAATCTGTATTGACAAATTCACAATCTGGGTGATATGTTCAGCTTGGTGATTGAAATCCTTTGACAAATCATTTCGGTATTTGTACGATAAACCTTTGGGGTTGCCCACATCATGTCCCATAAATAACACCATGAAAGGTTCACAAAAGATTTTTGGGACCTTGACCGTGTGCAGCAACGATCTTAAAATAAGCACTAATGATGACTTGGGTGAACAGTTAAAATTCTACCTAAAGCATTGCAAAATTTGATTTGAAGATATCCTTCAACTGGGCCACCTCTCTGTCTTCTACTTCAAAGTGCATTGTTCCACGTGTAATAAGATAGCAATTGGTGATATAATAGAGTTTTTAGTTAACACATCATCCTGACACAATTTAAAGAATGCTGTGAGGGTTTTCTTTGACCTTACAGCACGCCTGCAATGTGCACACATTCAATATTCAAATAACACAGTGGACTAAACATTTAAGAATATTATTAATTTGCACCGATACTCCAGTAAGATAATTAAATGAGCAGGACAGCTAACTAAATTAGTAATACTTTTTTAAAACAATATTAAAGTCTCTTATGGTGGGGCAAGCAACTTTTAACCATGGGCATGGATCTATTTTGGTTATATCATTGCATTATGATCATAAAAGATAATAATAGTTCAAGTAATCCTGTCACCACAGTCTCTGATGTTGGTATACTGATTAGAGCACTTATGTTGGAATTTTATACTTTTATTTGGTATGGTCAGATATGTACAAGTATTAGAAATATGTACAGTGGAATCCCTTTTATAACTCTTTTATAACAAATTTCCCTATATAACAACACTTTTCAAAATCCCCAATTATATTTATTCTATGCTGTTTGTACTTTATTTTGTAAATTTCGGTTATTACATATATATTTTATCCGCCCAGACTAAGTTATTATAACGATATTCCACTGTACTTTTAAAAGAGTAGAACACTGCTGGAAATAGGAAAGAGACAAAATGAAGTCTTTCCCTCATTTAAAGATCTTAATTCCTGTTCACACAGCAACAGATTTTCTGAAACCAAATGGAACTTTTCAGCCATTTGCAGACTTACAAACTTCTATGTCATGGGTTTATAAAACATGCTTATCTTTGTGGAAAACATGAAACGACAGTAGGAACATCAGATGCCAACAAACATGCTGAAGAGAGCTGCTGAAAGAATGAAACTAGTGACATGACTCACATCTATTGACTTCTGCAGTCATGTTATATATATCGTCAAAGCGAAGTCCACTGTCTTCTCCAGCTCGAAGCAACTGCCCTATAGCTTTTGCCGTAAATCTTTATCTGCTGTCTCTGCTTTTTTGTATGTTTGGCAGTTCTGAAGTATATCTTCAGGAGTTTGGGTTCTGGATCCACATGGACATTCATTTGTGTATGACATCCTCAGTCTGTCAGGTGACCCAACAGTCTTCAGTGGCCTGTTCTAATACAAAATAGTCTGTTGGTATCTTTGGAGGTGATGTATTGCATCAGGTTTTTCTTCCACTTCCATTTGTTTCTTAAGACAGCAGGTGTCTTTATTGTTCAATTTCACTACCTGTTCTTTACAGAGCATCCGCTTTCTCATTTCTCAATTCCACAGTCTGATGATATCTATTGAAGGGTAAAAGCTGAGAATTTTGGATCTGTCTGAGCTATTGTGCAGAAGGCTTTCATTTCTGGTACTTTGGATTGATTCCAGTAGGAATCTGAAATCTGTTAATATAGTTATCTTCTGTGGTCTTTGCAGTTTTGGTTGAGTGAGAACTTTCAGTACATGATGTAGTGCAACTACTTCTGCTCTGAAGCTGGAGTATTTCCTCCTTTAGGGAGGGATAGCTTTAGATATTGTTTTCCTGTCTTTGAGTCTATGAAAATACCTGTCTTTGAGTCTATGAAAGACCCTGTCATTCATTACTGCTCCCTCTGCAAATCCATCTGTATAGACATGTGTGTCCACAAATTGACTAATCTGATGATAATTGAAGTCTTTAAAAATCAGCATTTGCCTGTAGGGTGAATGGCACACAATTTTGGTGAGCAAAAAAAAATTATATTTTCTGATTTATAATATGTGTGTGTAAACACTTTGGAGTGATGACCCCATTGTGGTTTTTTGCTTCTCCTTGTGTACATTTTGATTCCTTACTGCATTCCAAAGTTTTTGTTATAGTCATATTTCTTTGCTTTTTTTCAATTCAAGAATTCAAACACATCAAGAAAATTGATTTTAAATGATGTGCTCATATAACATGAATAACCTATTGTTTGTGCTTGTCAAAATGTACCACTTTAATTTTGCACTTTAATTGCAAACGAGCAGCATTTGCATGTTTCCTTGAAGAATTATACAACAAATTATTTTACTTTAAATATGGCTTTAAAATACCCCCCTATTTAAATAGGGCCTTAAAATACCCCCCTAACCAGAAATATGCTACCGTATTAATTAAAGGATTTGTTTGTTTAGTACATTCTACAGAAGTTTGAGAACAAAGAAAACCAATAACCCTTCAGGGTCATTAGGGTGTCACTATGGAAACAACACAATCATTTCACTCTTTACTCTATGAGAGTGGGGAATCTTAATTCTGACCAGTCTTATCAATCCATACTTTTCTTTAAAGAGTTACTCTTACGTGCCCACCGTCTAGCACATTTATTTCCCACATATAGGCCTATACAGTGAAATGGTGCACAGCAGAGATCAGAAAGATATTAGCAATGGCCCTACAAAAAGCATCACAGATGAATCTATGGCAAGGGTAAAAAAGAAACACAAAGTTACAACTATTACGAAGCTATATTTTCCCAGTGGCAATGTATGGATGTAAAACTTGGGCAATGGAAAAAAGATAGCATTGGAAATGAAGTGAGGAAGATTGGCTTCCTAAAACCATAAAATAATTTAAGCTAACATTTTGGGCAAATAAAAAAGACACATGGGCTAGAGAGATTAATCATGGGGAAAATTCAAGAGGCTATCATGACATCAAAAACATTTTTAAGATGATCCTGGTAGAAGCATGATAGCTTGCACAAAACTGATAGGCTTGCAGCATGGCAATGAGGGAAACATTCTGCAAAGGACACAACACATAGAAGAAGATATATACAGTGGTCGCCCATTATAACGAGTTGGTTCAGACCAACAAAATATTTATGCTATAACAGAATTGAACTATATGCAATAAAGAAAACAATACTAATTGAGAATTTTGAAAAGTATTGTTTTAAATTAGGGAATTTTGTGATAAATGTATAAAAATCCACTATTAGTTTTATTCTCTGTGTAATGGAATAACACTGATCTGTAGCAATTGTTTACAGAAGTCTGTATTCTTCTCTCCATGTTCACTGTAAGTGTCCAACTCTCACATTTTTACAAAAGAATATGTATTATTAAAGATATAAAACTGGACAGAATTTGCTCATTTCACTAATGGTGCTGCAATGTGCAATCACAGAAATCGCAAAGTCAAATATTCCAGATCAACAGTTGGATATCTAGATAAAATATATTACAGCATTCTTAGATGTACCAGAAAGGTCAATAATTTTTCTGTATATTCTTTGACATACCAGAAAACTCAAGAATTTTTCTGTATATTCTTTGACATACCAGAAAACTCAAGAATTTTTCTGTATATTCTTTGACATACCAGAAAAGTCAAGAATTTTTCTGTATATTCTTTGACATACCAGAAAACTCAAGAATTTTTTATGTTACTGAATACCCATCCCCCACCCCTCCCCCAAATGCATTCTGAACATTTTTGTGGTTCCAAATTTAAGTAAAGTATCATTTGTGGGTTCTATGCTTGCTGTTACTTTTCAAGTCACTTCAAATCAAGGCACACATTTATGATGTGTCACAGACATGTATGCTTATGTATTTTATTGTAATATTTTTTTAAATGTATGTGCACTAAACAATATTGAATCATACTAATGTTTTAAGAATAATATAATTAGGAAGAATTGGGGAATTATTGAAAGAAAATCAGAAGGTAGCAGATGGTATTTGAACCGGATTTGTGGTCCTCAAGGAATTTATGTATCTGTGCGTTGTCTGTCTGTATCTCATTTGACTATATTCATAGCAACTTTAGAATATATCTTTCAGTCCCGGCGGATCAGGAAAAATTCTGGGCTTGACCTTTACCAGTGTGGTAAACAGTGTGGTATAGTCTGCAACTATAGTCGAAAGATTAAAAAGTATTTTCTGTAGCTGTCCACGACTATAGCTGCCTGTACCCCCATACCTCTTTGAACAAATATATCGCGATTGTAAACAAACGTTATCCACCCAGTTAACTGAGGAAATAAAAGTAGACCTAATTAGCTTCCGTTTCTGCTAGTGTTCTACTAAATAGAACGTGTTATAGATCAGTTGTGACTGTGTTCAGCCACCGATATACTCCATCAAAATTTTTCAAAATTACAATTTCAAGGAATTTATTTCTAAATTAAGATTTTGTTTGCGTAGCCGATAATGTTAGTTTGATCGACATGGTTCGTTTGTTTACAAAGATAAATGTTATATGAGCAAGTAGTTTGATTATAATAAAGTAATGGCGGAGTAATCTAGTCCTAGTTATGGCATTTCAACTTCAGAGTGAATGTTTTGTAAGACTTCATCAAAACTCTAGGCCTAGTCAGTGATGTTAGTTCACAATTTATCTCAGATATAACATATACACCAACAATACTTACATCATTACATTCAGTAATAATTCCTTTATTTCCACACACAAAAATTATACACACAGCTTTAAAAACAAAAACGTTATTATGTTTTCCAGACACCCACCAACAATAACACACATTGTCAAAAAATAAGCCATGCCCAGGGAGAAATTTGCGTAATTTTAATCCAGGGTGCTATAGGTTAATTCACAGGGCAATGGGAATAACTCTGCAAAAATAAGCAATTGTGAGTCCAATTAACATATAAATAAAAGAGGTACTGAACTGTAAACATATTTATGTGAGTCATGTAAGACACATTTACATGTCATGTAACATGGGAGTGAAAAAAAAATGAGTACCAGTTTCATGTCAGCTTCATTTACTTGTGTAAAATTGTTTGATGATAAATGTTCAAATTAAAAGCAGTTCACCAGTAACATCATTCTGTAATTGTTTACTACACAAATATATAGGCCTATTTCACATAAAGAAAGCCCTAGATATCTGGTGAAACAGGTTTTTAAAAAGGATTTTATTTTTCTGAAAATTTTGATGCTAGCATACACAACATTGATTTGTTCTGCGTGTACCCCAGAGAATGACTCATGTAGAAAGTTAAAACTAGGCCTAGTCCTAATCAAAAACAGAGTAATATGGATCATTTGCAGGACCTGATTTCTTGTGAAATTGATATCAATATTGACATAGATCAGCGTTGTTGACTATTTCTCAATCATTATTAGGTCTATGGTGTGGGCAGGAGCGTGCACATCATCAATTAGGTCTACACTACAGATCGACTATAGTTGCTACTTTCAACTCCTAAATACTGAACTAATTTTACATCAGCGTCTATTCATTCATGTTCTCTCAAATTCCATTTTAAAAATTGCTTACCAATGTCATCTGAATCAAAAGTAGGTCCATTGTTACCACAATTTGAAGAAAATTTAAAATAATATTCCAAAAGTCACAGCTCATATATGAAAACTTATCAACAATTGGAAAACTACACTGAAAGCCACCATTACCGGTAGTCACATCAAGGCTAAATTTAGTATGTCTATTCACATGGAAACAATGAAGAACATCAAACTAAAAGACCATGTTGAAATCGGTTGTAAACAACCGTTTTTGAAATTAATATATAGTTGCCGGTTTGGGATTGAGTGTGATATACACAGATGTGATTAAAATTAAATCTCTTTTAGAGATGCAGATTGCTGGAATTTGGAAACATGTTGACTCAAGCTGTGTGACGAATCAGTGTCAGCTGAATGGATCAGGTTCAAAACCTGTCTGCTACCTTCTAATATTTTAAGACAAGCAAGCATGTTATTTTTTTATTCTTGTTTTAAGAATTCAAATTGTTGTAAATGTAAACAATTTGGTTGTTTCCAGTCCTGGCTTGGACATGAAAATTCTCTAAATGGCTTTCATATGAAACCTGTGATTTTTTTGTTATATTTCAGTGTTCACTTTACAAAAGTGTGATGTGACCCCAAAGATTTGTTGTGAAGTTTTTAAAATGTGTATAAATTAACCATTTTGTTTAGTTTATCTGTCACAGAGTGTGTCTCGAAAACTGTGTTTGTTCTGCAGGGTATATAAACAAATAAATAATGTGTTGATCAATTTAGCTAAATTTTCAGTTTATCTGATAATCAGAATAAATCAGTTCATTTTATGAGGATAATGTAACCTGCCTGTGTTAACTTTGGTATGCAGTAGTTACAAACCTGTATTTATGAGAAGGAACAGGACAGACAAAAGTGGAACATGATATCCGAAGGAAATAGTGTTGGATGTGTCACACTAGGAAAAAATCCTGATGACTATCATAAATCAATAACTGTAATTGAATCTCAGAGAATAAGAGCTGTCAGACCAGTAATATAAACAGCTGGAGACATGATATAATGAATGCTTAAGACAGGTGATGGCCTATATAATTAGTGCTAATGGCAATCATTAAGAATGTCATCCTATTTGTGATATGTTGGATACCGATGCACTAGGTATACCCTGACTAATGGGAACATAACTTCCATTTCATCAGCGCAATATAGGAAGGGAATGCAGAGAATGGAACAATAGCAAAGTAGCCTTTGTAATTCTGTATATGATCTCAAAACTCCTACAGATCAGCAGTATTGTAGTTTAGAAAATGAAATGTATTGTAATAGTTTACAGTTTGGCTGTGATCCTATTCTTTCGACTGGGCCCATTTGATTTCATCATGGCTTCTAGGTCACTGATTCTCAATTGGATAGGACAGCCAACCCCCAAAATATCTCCTCTACAACTCACATGGTAGGTAACAGAGTCACTATTCTTTGCTGTCATTTCTGATCCCAACACCACATGAGCATCTTGTGCAATTAATTAGCTCATTCCTATGAAGCATTGTCTCCATATAGAGTTGACACTGCTTGCCAAGATTTTCAATGTAGCCTGCAGAAATCCATTTGATGGGCAAGTGGAGAATTAGGTATTCCAAAATCTACTGTTCACAACATTGTACACAAAAGATTGTGTCTTAAAGCCTACAACCTCCAGCTAGTGCAGAAGTTACAGCCAAATGATAAACCCAGATGGTTCGAGTTTGCAATTGAAATGCTGTCACCTCTATGATAATAAATTCTCAATCATGTGGCATTCTCAGATAAATCAGCCTTTCACACTTCTCACAAAGTTCACCGGCATAATTATAGGATATGAGATTTCTTCTTCTGTGTTTGCTCTCAAATAATAATCATGAAATTTGTTTATTCCACCAGGAAATGTGAGGTACATTTTGTTACCATTCAGTTTGCACCATGTAGACCTAGCTTATTCGATTTTGGCATGCTTTAAGGTGAGCCTCCCTAGCCTGTGACAACTTTCCTGTCTATTTCCAGGCGATGGATGTTTATGGACTCTACTCTATGATAGCTTGTCACCCACTGTGCCCTTGGACTTTACAGGCCAAAATATGTCCCTATCTGGCGATAGTCCAGAGATTTAGACCAGTTGACTCTGTCTATCTCGCATGAGGCGTTCTGATGTCAGTGAACTTGTCTCGAGTCTACTCCCTCTGTATTGTCTACTCTGTATAGTATTCCATCTGTACTAGATCTTTCCTTGTCTTTAAGCATGGTTTCAGTATATGAAATACTGTACTGTAGAGTTGGGCTCACGCTCGTTCATTCGTCCACTTAGATGAGGTTTCATTCACCGACATTGTCCAAATCTGAGCCTCTACAATATTTAGGAGCATCAGGAGCATTCCACGAGTCATTCTCCTGGGCGGTAACTACAAGTCTGTTCTTGAGCTAAACATTGCATTTGTTATATTTTCATATAGCTTTTCCGCCATTCTATTTGCACATGGCACTGCCCTCTTATGTATTCAGTACGTTAGCCTCACATCTCCGAAGACTTGGTTCACGATTCTTGATGTTCATGAGTCTGAGTCATGACAGCCTGGCAGTTCAGACCAGATGTTGTCTTGCTCTACTGCAACAGTGTTTTGGCTGTGGGGACCAAGAGTACTGTTCTGAGATCTTATTTATCATGTGCAAACACAACTACTTCTTTCTCAATTAACTGCCTGGACACATTCCATAAAGTGTTAGCCAGACTGCTTTGAATAGCGATTCCAGGGTGCACCACAAAGAGGTGCTTTTAGGATCTTGATCATTTTCTAACTCTGGGACCACATGAGAGCAATGCAAAACTCTTTGCACCTGGATACGGGGAGATGAAAATTCACATCATAATGGACCATGAGCGAGACAGCCCTAAACTTAACGTGTAGTGTCTCTTATCCTTCAATTCTATCTATCTATTCGCTAAACCCTTTGTTGCCGTTCAGCGCAGGGGTAGAAGAGTTTTCTGGAGATGGCCCTCGTGTGTGCTGAGTATATTGTGGAGTTTGTCACCTCATTTATTACGGTGGTCCATCATTTTCGTGGTTGGCCTCTAGGTCTGCCTTCACTGTATCTCTGTAGCATAGCTTGCTGTGGTATGCTGTCTGATGGTAGTCTGCTGATGTATGCAAACCATTTTATCTGTTGTCTCTTAATATATTCCAAGATTGGAGTGGTACCGGGTCTTTGTCTAATGTCTTCATTTCTCACTATGTCTCTTAGCGATATTCCTAGGATTCTGTGCAAGCATGTCATTTCAGCTGTCACAAGTTTACGTTTATCTTGTGCTGTCGTTGCCCATGTTTGGCATTGGTAACACAGTGTTGGTATAATAATTGTTTTGAATAGTGTTATTTTGGTTAATTTAAATAATTTACATTTCTGTTTCTGAAAATTGGTGTCATTTGTCCTAGGGCTTGGTATGCTTTACTACATCTATTGTGTATTTCTATGCTGCTCCTGCCGTCTGTTGTTATATTGCTTCCTAGGTATGTGAATTCTGTCACTTGCTTAAGTCTGTTTCCAATATATATGTTGGTGTTTCTTTCTGTTCTTCCTATCTTAATTACTTCGGTCTTCTCTATATTTATATTTATGTTAAAGGTTTGGCATGTTTGGTGTGATCTATTTGTCTTTGTAGTTGCTCTTCTTATGATTCTACTAGTACTTGGTCGTCTGCAAATAGCAATTCGTTTAAGCTATCCCTCAAATTGTTTTTCTCCTTTTTCATTGCTACTTTGCAAATGTGATCCATGTATGTTATGAACAATAGGGGGATAGTACGCATCCCTGCCTTACTCCCGAGTGAATTTGGGAATTATTCAATGTACTTGTGCTAATTCTTACTGAGCATTGACTATTGGTGTATATGCTCTGACATAGGCTTATCAGATGTATGAGAACTCTGTATGTCTGTAGTGTTATCCATAGTTATGCTCTATCTACTCTGTCAAAAGCTTTCTCTTGATCCACGAAAGCCAGATATAAGTCTTGGTTATGTTCTATTGCTCTTTCTGAAAGTTGTTTGAGGGTGAAGATTGTGTCTGTACAGCTTTTATTTTTCCAAAAGCCTAATTGTGTGTTGTTGAACTGTGGTTCTATTTATGCGTGCATCCTTCTCCCTAATATTTTGCTAAAGATTTTTCCTACGTGGCTTAAGAGTGATATGCCTCTATACTTTGTGCAGTCCCTCTTACTGCCTTTTTTCTTCCAGGTGGGAACAATCACCGCTGTATTCCACTCCTGTGGTGTCTTTTTGCTCTTCATTGCACTATGAACCATTGTGTTCTCACTGACGGTTTGCTAATCCTGTCTCAGTGTTGTATCAGGAAATTCACATAGCTGCACTGTGATTTCTAACACATACAGAAAGAATCCACATATTCCATGTAAATTGTCCTGAAATTGAATTCTGTGATCAGACTATTCTTTGCCGAAGTCACAGTCAAAGAAGCAAAATACATAAACATGCTGCACAATTTTGCAGTTCCTCCAGTATAGCAGAAAGATTCATCTTCCAGAAAAATGGAGCAACTCCACACTATGCCAATGAAGTAAGAAACTACTTTCATCAACAATTTCCAGATGGATTGGAAGATTATGTCCCATTGGTGGTCACCAGATTTGACCTCCCTATGGCTGGATAATATTAAAGAATGGACAGGATGTGAGGTTTCTAAACTCATCAGGATGGTAGAGTACCTTTCTGCACCAAATGTCTCATTGTGATACCCCTACAACCCTGATGGGCTATGGGTTTCTTATTATTGACACCCCCCCCCCTCCAGAATTCTTTCAGTGCTTTCCTAGGAACCGGACCTATATTTTATACTTTTTAAAAAATATGCGCCGATCTGGAATTTTTATAGTAATGTGTGACATCCCTCTATCGCAGTGCGGTATTCCTAGTTACAAAATGGCAGCTGTAATTGTGCTTGGACCGATAAATTAGTTATTACCTTCGCAATGACTGTTCCCAAATGCAAAAATATACACCAGGGACATACTATGATGTCATTTCAGATTGTTAACCTACTATGCTGCTCTAAGAATGTTCTGGTACTGCTCTGTAAAAAAAAGGAGATTGAACTGGACGGTACATAATAAACACCGGGTTGGTGTTTAGTTTTTAACGCTTGGGAAATAATAAATAAAAACATGAAGAACAAAATGTTATTCTCCCATTTATATTGTAATATATAGGCCCAGCTCCTAGGAAAGGATCTTTCTTTCTATGGGGATATGTAAAAACCTTTGTCTATCAAACTCTGGTCAGGGACTGAAATAATCTTCCCCAGTGAATAATTGGCACACATGCATCCATCACACTTCAGATGCTTCAAAACGTGGAGAGAGATAGAATACCATCTTGACATTCTTCAGTCCACTAGAATCTCTTGTTGAGATCTACTGAAACTTTATTAGTTGCTAATAAAACTTGTTGCATTTGCCTAACAGAAAATCAAAATTTGGTCAGTCTGCCATTAATAGTATGAGAAATATTAACATTTCTTAATGGTAGTGATTCTGCCAGACAACATTATAAGATAGATAATATTTTGCCAGTATGCTGTCAGGGTCTGAAAGAGGAGCAAAGAATAGTGACACTGTTGCCTGCAAAACATGTCATAAGAGACAACTAAGGAGGTTTTGGGGTGAGTTGACAATCCCATTCTATATAGGATCAGTGACTCAGAAGTCATGCTGGAAGTTGAATGTGTCTGGCCAAAAGACACATAACGCAGCTAAACTATGACCGATGCATTTCAGGCTACATTCTGCTCGAGCTGAAGTAGTTTGAGAACGAATGCAGAATTCATCATCATCATATGACATATTCTTTCCAGAACGTGTCTTTATGGATATTTTGAAAACTGCGTGATTCTGGACGAGTTGATCTGTTGCAGCTAGAGACATTTAAGCAATCTGATATATCACTGCACAGTATTTAATTCAATACCTTGATATGAATCGATAAATTTATATTTTGCATTTACATTTTTCAGTATGCAATTGGGAGTTGAGGTTATTACTGCCACCCTCAAATGGGAGAGTGTGATTAGTTCAGTCACTGGCATACGTCCAAAAGTTCTGGGCTCAAAAGGCATAGAGGATCCACTTCATTGTAATGGGGTTTTCCTCATATTTACTCCACCCCTAGCAGCAACATGACACACCACCAGCAAAGAGTATCACTTCTTCTTCTTTCCTTCCTCTTTTACCCTTTGCGAGTGTTGAGGGAGATACAATGTTCTTGTTCTCGCTTTTCTGGCAGCTTCAGATAATGTTATTTGGTGTTCGTGTAATGTCTCTTTGATGTTGTCGATCCAGCGTGCTCTAGGTCTACCCTTAGCTCTTCTTTCTGCTTCTCCTCTCTTCGTATATGCTTTATAGACTAATGAATCATACAGTATTCTTTCCAGATGACCTAACCATTGTATCTGTTGGTTTTGTATGTATTGTAGAATTTATATGACACCCACTCTTTCTCTTATGACATCGTTTCTAATTCTGTGTCTTCTAAGAGTATCACTCACAGTACATAATTCAGTAGCTTCAAGCGATAATTCCTGGATGTAAACATCATACCCAGGATCAAATCTATGACCTCTTGAGCACCAGGAAAATGCCTTAACCACTATGCCAGAGAGACCCCTAAATTCTGAGTTCAAGTTCAGTGATGGTCACACTTCAGCTAACCCAGTTATACTAGTGGGACCCAACATGCACAGGTGGGGGATTGTAAACACAGCAAGGAAAATCACTAGTCCCCGACCACAAAGAAATCTGAGGCTTAGTACTCCTGAGGTAAAATATATTTCCCACTCCAACATCATGATAATCTATGTGATTGCCTTTACCTTTAGATCAAATGGCTATCTGAGACTTCTTTTCTTCACCCTGTCAATGCCTTATAGAGCACAGATCTCCAACAAACATCACTATATTTTATTGTGCCATTAGCCACATCCATTCCATTTTTGTCCTTGTCTTATTCAATATATATATGTTTCTAAACCTTTTCTTCCTCTTTTCCTATATATTAAATGATTATTCCCGCTGAAGATGGATGTGTCGGGTCATTGGCGCAAATAAAATGGTGACATAACGCATTTCCATTCTCTGGACTATATCCTGCTGGAAATCTAGTAGGACAATGGTCCTGCTACAAGAGAGATCCAGCGGGAGTTTGAGAATGAACGCTGAAGAAGAAGAAATGATTATTGATTGCTTCAATCCTCAAGATTTACAAGCAATAAAGTTCTTATATTCTTTTGTGGAAATGGAGGATTTCTTCAGAGCTTTATTCATACTGAGAAGACTTCAACTCAATTTGCAATGCTTTTAAAAGAACCATCTTACTCAAAGAGGGTAAAAATGTAATTGTACAGAAGTGCCGTGGGGTTTTCAGACTATACAGTCTTGACATCTATATGGTGGTTGCTCAACTGAACAACTGGTTAGACCTGCATGCTGATCAGATAAAAGAGGGTGCCACTTGCTGCTGTTCCTGTTCAATCAACACATTATGGAGAATCTTTTATTTGTGCTACTGTAGATCAATATCTTCTGGTTAGCAATCATTTGTTCTTTAGTGTCTTAGACAAGTGTCAGCATGTGTTTCAAACATCAACATCTGCAAAGCTATCAACACTTTAAAGGATGACCTTTCATACCCATATTATAAATTGAAAAAAATAACATGCTACAAATCTTAATAAAACAGCTTTAATATGTCAACAGTATAAAAATAAAATTATTAAAACAGTTGAACCTCAAAAGAGGTATGTCAACAAATGCAATTCAAAACAGAAAATGAAATTCATAACAGTCTAGAAAAACCAAAATTATTTGCAGACCTTAACAATTATGTTTTGTGTAAAAAGTTTCTGAGTGTGAATATGATGGCCAGTTATCAGATGCAAAACCACAAGTACAAATCACTCTTGGTACTAGACCTTTTAAGGTCCCAGTTCTGGTTTTTTGTTTGTCACCTCTAAAAACGTGCGACCTAGAGGAAATATTTCATACAAATACTCCCAGTGTACTTGCAAACTTTCTAATGTGAGATTTTCTCACAATATCATTAACCATTTCGCTCTTAGAGCGCCGCGGAGTCGCTTCTATGTGCTGACACCTGGAGTGCCGCGGAGTCGCTTTTTTTTACGTGTATCGTTGCGATCGATAGTACATTTTTTTTGTGTGCTGGATCTATCAAAAACCATGACCATTGCGTAGGTCCGTGGTTTAGTTTCTGTTTTATGTTTTAATCGGAGCAATCGGACATAAAAATTATTTATTACGATTTTTTAAAAATTAGCGGAGTATTAACCGATTTTCGAGTCGCTGCCGGCTTTTTTTTTAACTTATGTCGCTGCGATCGATATTACATTTTTAGTTTGCGCTGGGTCTATTAGAAACCATGACCATTGCGTAGGTCCGTGGTTTAGCTTCTGTTTTATGTTTTAATCGAAACAATCGGACGTAAAAATTATTTATTACGATTTTTTGTAATTAGCGGAGTTTTAACCGATTTTCGAGCCGCCGCTGCTAGATTTTTGTTTCTTGTTTCGTTGCGATCGATATTACATTTTTAGTTTGCGCCGGTACTATTAAAAACCATGACCATTGCGTAGTTCCGTGGTTTAGCTTCCAGTTTAATTTTTAATCTACGAGATCGGGGAAAAAATGGATTTATTACAATTTTTTTAAAAATTAGCGAATTATTAGACCTAGTTTTGGAAATGGAAGAATTTATTCATATGTACACTGATGATGACAGCTGTAGTTACGATGGAAATATGCACGATGTAGGTAATTTGCGTATCAAATATAACATGGAAAGCGACAGTGAAGTTCTTGTTAGATAGGCCTAATGTTTCTGACAAAGAGATAGACATGCGTGGCACTAATTGTGATATCGCAAATTTCGCCGTAGTGATGTAGTTTTTCGAGTAGAAGTTGAGAGTTGTGTACAAAACATTGGGTCTGTACATAATCTTGATGAGATTGCCACACGTTATGAATACTACTTTAGCATCATTGTCAACGATTAGTTTATCAATATGCAGCCGATCGGACAAATTTGTATGTAATATAACGCAAAGAACAAACAAGGAAAGAAGACACGCGCGGAACATCTGCAACCGCCATTGAAATAAAACGTCATTTTTTAAATTTATATTATGATGGACCTGTGTATTCTGTTTGAGTATGGCACTGGAGTACAGATGACAGGTTCAACGTTTTGGGCACTTCATCATGTTTGGAAAAAAGGGGATTTGAGAATATATTTCAATATTTTCGTATCAATATGACTCCTCTACTCAACACCCCAAAGGTAAAAAAATAATTTCCCCCACATTATGTCGAGTTTGACAGTTTATTATTTAAAACATATATGTATTAAATTATCTTTGATGTAGGTTTATACAAGACTATTCATTTTTCTGTTGATCTGCCAAGTCTGAGTGTGATATGATGAATAGTTTGAAAGAAAATGCAATTTTTGCATCATCATATCCATATTTTGGAGGAGTTGTGCCCCTTGCCTTAGGGATCAGGGATTGACAATTGGGAAATCTCATAGGGGTGATAGGGTTAATAACTCACTCTAACTACATCTATGTTAGTACTTATGTGTTTAAAGAAAAATGAAAAGCTGAAACTTACAAAGTTTGACATAATCTATATTTAGTCAATTAAAAGAAATTGAAAATGAATGGCAAAATATATTTTAAAAATACAGATTTCTCATATTTCTTTGGCATCTATCTATCTTTCTATACTCTGTATCCCTTGTGGCATCAGGGGTGTAATTTATTTGGCATGACATTTAAAAAAACATGAAATAACTTGAAAGATATTACTCATTCTTTCATTTGATCAATGTTTACCTGAATAACAAACATATAAAATAACAATCATAAAAGTATGGCATCTATTTCATATATTTTTGATCCAGTCGTCTTACTTTTTGCAGTTGTACATGGGAGGTGAAGTGTGAAGGTAAATACCACCACACGAGTACATCTGAAGATAGAAAAGACAATGTTCCATCAGATTATATAAAAGCCTTGGTAATTGGAGATAAGTAGGATCTGGATAGCTTGTCAGCATAGTGTAAAACATCGACATTAATAAAATAATAATTGAAGCATTCTTATAGGATGTTTTTCAACTATTATTAAAATGTGTAGGCAGAACTTTAACATTTAAGTAATTTTGCTACGAATACAGTCACAGCTTATCTATATCTCGTCCTATTTAGTTAAACTCTAGCAGAAACAGAAGCTAACTATGTCTACTTCCATTTCCCCTGTTAACTGGATGAATAAAGTTTGTTTACAATCGTGATATCCTTGTTCAAAAAGGTATGTAGCAATGGGTATCAGTAGTCGCTGGCAGCTACAGAAAATACATTTTATCTTTCGACTATAGTCGTGGACAGCATAGTGAAGATTTTAAGTACTCGTACTATGGATTAGAGCAAACATCTGCAGAGATCCTACCACCTAAGAAACATCTAGCAAAGAAAGATTAGACAGAAGAAATCTTAAAGTTGATGGAACAAAGAAGAAAGTTAAAGGCTAACATTTTAGAATATAACAAGATAAACAAAGAAATTAAATATAATTGCAATACAACCAAAGAGGAATGGTTAAAAGCAATATGCTGTGAAATAGAAAAAGTCATCATGGAAATACAAGGGATACGCATAAACAAATAAATGAATTAACAGGTCGAAGGCAAGTTCACAAGACTGGGTGCCTGAAGTCAAAGCAGGGGCATATGTTAATAGGAGAAAATGAAATCATGCACAGAAATACATTTTGGAACTTTACAAAGATAGTAGAAATGAAATTGACATATTGTACAACAATGAAGGCCCCTGTATATTAATTTCAGAGGTGGAAGAAGCTATAAAACACTTGAAATACAATAAATCTCCTGGACCAGATAATATTACAAAGGAAGAATTAGAAGTGCTGGGGGAGTATAGCATAGAAATAATCACCAAAAGGTTAAATGATATCTATAACAGTGGCGATATTTCATTATTTATTGCAATCAATATTCATAGCATTATGAGCCAGATGACCAGGATCCTACTTCATATTATCATGAGATAAATAAGAGGAAAATTAAAACCAGAAATTGCAGAAGAGCAATGTGGATTTGTGAAAGGAAAATACACAAGAAATGACCTATATACAATATGAACAAGGGCAATAGAAGCACAAAATGATCTGTACTGTACTTCATAGATAATAGTAAAGTATTTGACAAAATGAACCATTCAGAAATCATAAAAATGTTAGAAAAACTCAATGCTGATGGGAAATATCTAAAGATAGTAAGAATATCTATTGGAAACAGGCAGCTGCAATGAGAGTTGACAGTAAGAAATCCAAAAGATAGAGATGGGCGTCAGACAAAGATGTGTAATGTCACCAGATCTTTTCTCCCTGTATACAGAGGATATTATACAAAACATAGAAAGCATGCCAGGAATAGCAATTATGAATAATCTAAGATATGCTGACAATACAGTTCTGATTGAAGGGAGTGAACAAGAACTTCAAGCCCTGTTAGACATGGTAGTACAAGTAAGTGAAAACAAAGGCCTCAGTCTAAACAAGAAGAAAACAAGTAATGGTTGTTTCAAAGAAATACAAACTGCCAAAAAGTTGAGTATTACTATCAATGATGCACAATTAAATCAAGTGGATAAAGTCAAGTATCATGGCGCCATTTTAACATCAGATGGCAGGTGCTCCAATGAGATCAAGAACAGGATAGCACAGGCCAAATAAACATTTCAAAAAATGAGAAACATCCTATGCAATGGAGTAATATCAATGCATTCACAAGTTCAAGTGCTAGAATGTTATATTGAGCCAATCCTTCTTTATTAAAGTGAAGCATGGACAATAAACAAAAGTACCCAAGATAAGCTCGAGACAACTGAGATGTGGTTTTTAAGAAGAATGATGAAAATTCAATGGACAAGTAAGAAAACTATTGTAGGAGTTCTCAGAGATGCTAGGGTAAAACCACAAATTATAGCAAAAATTAGAAGCAGACAATCAAGATGTTTAGGGCATGTGATGAGAAAAGTACAACTTGAACATTTAGTAGATAAAGAGGAAAACAGAGACATTTCTGAATAGGTTGTCACTGTGGCACAAAAAGAAGTCACCAACTGAACTTATTAACACAAGAGTTGTTGTGGAGAAGCATGATCGCCTACGCCACTCTGCATTGCACTTGATTGACTATGGATTAGATCACATAGTATCGATAATGTTTCACAAAAGGAGATGAAAGCCGATACCAGCTATTGATACCAGGGAATGAAAAACATTGAGACTACAAAGCTCATAAGGACTGCAGAAATAATGTAAAATGGCTCTTACTGCTGTAAAGATTATGAAACTGACATTTATGCGTAAAAAATACAAGAAAATCCATAAAGATTGGCAGGACTGGGTTCTATAACATAAATTCAATGACCACTGATATTGGTCTATAAAGAGTTAAATATGTTTAGAGGAGGTAAATGATGTCACAAACCATAAGATGACTAGAAACAGATATAAGGACAAAGAGGCCATAGAAGAAATGGAACATATAGTACAGAATAGGTTGACTATTCTCCAAAAAAATTAAGACAGAAAAAGAATAACAAATGGCATCAGAAACTTACAATTCCAACAGTTACTAAAAGACTTAGAATACTGCCAATGAGTAACTGATTATATCTGGCATTCTTCTTATTATAGGCTGCCTGCCAACACCCCTCTGGAACTGGCCAGAAATCCATGTGGTATTTGTTTTCCATAGAGATCTGTTTCATTGATTTCCAATGAGCAGGGACACCATGGCTCTTCCGACAAATCTGCTTGACGCCTGCAATTAAAAAGCAGTAACAAAATAGTGGTCATGTAGTTATGCAAATCTATTTTTCAAAAATAAAATGTATATCATGCTTAACATCAATCTGCAGCAACTTAGTGTACCAATGGTATATGTATGGACCAACCTGGAAAGAATCCACAACATAATAAACATTTGTTATCCATGGAAGAGGGTGAAATTAAGTCTAGTGGGCATCTGTGGTCACGTTGATAGCGGCCTGCTTCTTCATCCGCTCTGATAAACAACACGTATGTGTGTGTGATTTCCATCAGGGAATGCAAAGTACGCTGAGCTGCTGGTTTTAGTAGAATATGCACCTTCCAGCCCAGCACATCTGTTTTCGGCATGCTTTTATTTCTGGTGGACTTCCCTAACCTGTGACAGCCTTCCTATCTGTCACTAGGAAAATGAGTGAGTATCTGCTCTACACCATGACGGTTTACTACCCACTGTGTCCTTGGGCTTTGCAGGTTAAAAAAAGCATAACTAGACCACAGTATCATTGTAGACCATGAGCAGGAATTTAGAAATGGGTCAGCAATGTCCATCTTGTACGAGGTGTCCTGCTGCCAGCAAATTTGCTTCGTGTAATTAGATGCCATTACCATGTGTCCTCTGGTATTGTCGACTGTGAGTCTCTTCCAGTATAAGTAATTACTCACACAGTAAAGTTGAACTAAGGTTGGTTCGCCTTCTTAGCTGAGGTTTCATTCACCGACATCATGAACACCTCATCTAAGTTGGAGCTTCTACCCACATTTTATTCATACTGGGTCAATATGGTATCCAGTCTTTACATTTCACACAAGGTGCTGCTGAAATTCAACTGAAAACTTGTACTTGAGCATGAACATTGCTTTCATTATAGTTAAGATATTCTCACAGGGTTATTATTCTTGCTGACTGTGCTGCCCTCTAGAGCTATGCTACCTTTATGTGTAAGCAGCAGATGAATCATACTTCTGAGACTTTTTCACTGTTCTTGCCTTAGTGAGATTTCAGACCCAGCACTTCAGTTTAGTTTCGCCTGCCAAAGGCATCTGAGCTTGGGCTAAATTATCAATAAATCTAGGGTCTTATTCCAAAGCACAATAAATTTATGCTAAGTGAATCATAATAATAATGTATATACACGTCTGACCAAAGAAAAACAGTTCCAACCATCACATTAGGGGTGAGTTACCAGGTACTTAAATGTTTGAGAATATAGTGCAGGCTAATTTTTAAGTTGATAATTATGTATGGTCCACAAATGATGTTATAATTTTCAAATAACCCTTAACGCAAACAAAATTCCTCACCGCTACTATAAAGCTTCATTATATCACAGATATATCAGTGATTGGTCGGAAAGAGTTAATAAGAAACCAGCATCATAGAACATGGACATTCACAGAAGTGCTCTTCTCTCCATTTTAACAGCCACACAAAAAAGCTTGAAGTTCCAGTCATGCTGATTATGTGATCTTTCCCAAAAAGACATTCTTTTGATATCTCATTTGTTTCATTCTTTATATGTATACATTATGATTTATTACCTCCTGCCTCAGGAAGTAAGGACTTCACATTGGTTCCAATTCCAAAGGCTACCTAGCAAATAGCCAATAGCCTGGGGCAAGAAGGAGCGCTTTTCACATTTTAGCGTATTCTGACAAATAGACTTAACTATGAGAGAGACCAAACTGCCTTAAGTGAATAGCTTATCCATCCATCTTACATTAGTGAGGGTATTGAAGACACACAGCTACATGTAGACAGTAGAATTAGATTTTTTGAACATATTTTAAAGAAAAACCATCTTGCCTTATTTTATGGGGCAAGATGGAGCAGGCAAAATGTGATACAAACCATTATAAAATTGAGGGATCACCACTGCAAAAGGTATAGCAAACCAGCAGTGTGTAAATGTGTGCTAAGAATAGATAGAATAAATATATAGACCTAGTTTTGTAACTTTAATCTAAAAAAAAAAAGTTTGAATACAAAATAGTTTGTAAAGTTCCATTTTAAAGCTAATAATGTCTTTGTAAGATTGGATGATCGTACAACCATACATATTGGTCTCTTCTAGCTTTAGATCAGCATTGACAACTTCCTCATGACATCTGAATTTGTTCATATATTTTGAATGTGCCATCTCACCCCAAATCATATTGTTAGCAACTATCATAAATTTCAATGAAAAAATAAAGTAGCCTGACAAGATAATATGCTTAATAACGTAACAACACAACATCATCAAGTGTCGTGCTGAATGGCGTTGGCGATCATATTTGTCCATGTACATCGATCTATCATATATATCATCATCTCTGTTGGTGTCATCAATCAAAACCATTTAGTCAAACTGTTCAATATCTTTTCTCTGGGTCTTCCCCTTGATCTTTTTCCTTCTATATTTCCTGTTATCACTATATTATCAATGCCTCCTCTTCTCATTATGTGCCCAATAAATGTTGACTGTCTATTTCTTATATTATCAATAATGCATCTTTTCACATCCATTGCTCTAAGACAATCTTCATTAGCAACCTAAGCTGTCCAAGGAATGTGTAATATTCTTCGAATAAACCACATTTCTGCTGCCTCCAATGATTTTTGTGATGTCTTATTTATTATCCATACTTCACTTCCACAGAGTAGCACTGGTTCAATGTAGCATTTGTGGACACGTTTTTTAGTATCCATCGATATGGACTTGTTGCATGCAATATTTTTCATTTTATGGAATGCTGCTTTTGCTTGTCCTATAACACTGGACAAGCATTGGGAAGACAACGTTCTGGAAGGAATACGTCACATGACAATAACACAACATATATTTCAGTTTAAACCTATTAAAAAAATCTATATTTTTGATAACAGCAGGCAAAAGCTGACTCCTACTTGACCTATCAAACTTTGTTGCATTACAGATTAGAATGTTGCTGCCTGACCTAATTACGTGTGATACCTGAAAAACCCATAGGCTTGAAAATTAACCTGCTGCACAGTCTTGCCCTTGGCTATTCTACACTAAAAGCCACTGTTCATGATTTATCCCAGTTAGTTTTGATGCTAGTGCAACTACTTGGGTTCAGGCTGAGCAGACTTTAGAATAGTAGCTTACTCCTTTCTTAGCTTGCAAATAGAAATGCAGTGATACAATTGGGCAGAGAGTGCAAGGAATTAACTGATATCAGGACAGAGATGACTGCAAAAACTTTTCCTGTTGCACTCAAAATACAAAAAGCCACATCATATGTCATAAGAGAGATAAACAAGTGCAAATGGGGTTTTTCTTACAGAAAAGTGTCTGTTCAGAGGCTACACCATAACACTAACAGCTATTATAGCAACATCTAACATTGCAAACACAGATAAAAACATGGCGGCAGCACTCATTTGACTGGTTACTGAAAATGTCCACTGCACTGTGTGCTAACTCCCAAAAGCATTCTTTCTTTCCGCTTTTCTCCTTTGTAGCTTCAAAATAGAAAACGGTCCTTGGAGACGTAATCAAGAGATAAAAGTTACAGATTTTTAGTGCTTCTTATATAGGTAGAGACGGGGGGGGGGGGTCTTAGTATGACCGATTTTGTCAGGAATGTAGAGACGCCAGTTCATAATTCTTGTTTGAAAAAGTAGACCGTTAGAACTAAAGTAGACTAGACCAGATTTTTTTTGGTCAAGAGAAAAAGAAATCGTTTACAATTTATATTTTCAGTTGAATTGACACGGAATAGTTGCGGAATGCATTTAAAACAAACAATCCGAAATGTTTAACTTACTTTGCATTGCACGAAGTAAAGGTACGAATTTTGTAAGCATTTTTAATATTTACTGTTTGAACCTCTTGTTACCTTCCCACTTCAAGTCTTGATTGTGGAAGTTTACTGTAAAAGTGTGATTTCTGGGCAGCACAATGCAGAAAATAGCAAACAATTATTTTTTTAGTTATGATTATATTCTATTAAAAACTCTCGTAATTTCATATTTTAAGCTAGAAAAGTTCAGTTTCAATGTTTTATAACATAAGATGTTAATTTACATATTTATTTAAATAAGCTCGTTTAAAAAATGTTTTAACACCAGAGATCTCATTTTTAAAGTTGCAGCTTCTCTTCATGCGTTGTTTAAATGTTCCATATATGTAAGAAACGAAACAATTTTTTTTACATCTACAACCAAATGGATCGCTTTTCCTGGTGCGATGGGGGTTTATACCCAGATGAGAGTCTTGTTGAACAGCAGTCGGGGGTAGCTGTGTACGATGGACAAGATAAGGTAGTTAATTAAGGGTGAAAAAGATACTCATATGTATATCACGATATATTAGGCTTAAGTATCACTCATGATAATTTCTTATATTATTTATTTTTATTAGTTATATATTTACATTCTCATTCTACACTCTACACTAAATTGAAATTCAAGGTACAGTACAGGCTTAGACCTAAAGTGAATTAACCTAAAGCCACTAAAATTTAATTCATTCATGATTATTGTTGTACTGTAACAGTAAGGCCATGTTGACTGTTATTTTTATAATTAACTACAACAAAGTTTAGCAAACTATCAACTTCATGATCATGTCAGATCTAGGCTATAGGGCTATCTAATCTTCAGTAAACTTGGGGGTAAAGATCCACATGTTTCACTTTTTAGTGTATTTAGTGTTAATTGTAGACTTAACTACTGGACAACAAACTGTCATCAGTGTGTTGTATAGCTCATCTATCCGTCTTATATTAGTGAGGGTATTGAAAACTTCGTAGTCATATATGCGCCTATGATGTGTAAAACACAGGATCTTTGCCCCATCAAAATTGTTACAAACCATTACGAAATTGAGATAAGAATTGATGCAAGCTACAAAATAATTGATTCACCGCTTGTCTTTGCACATCTACATTATGTGAAAATTATTAAACACTAAATAGTTTTCTTTGCGTTCGCTCTCTGATAACCAACACGAAAATTCATGTGATTTCCACCAGGGAGCAGGAAGTACTCTGTGCTGCCAGTACTTTATAATCATGGTTATATGGTAAATCTTGGTTTGCATGGGAGCAATGCTGTACTCTTATCACCCTATATAGTTGTGTAACTTTAATCTCAGAAAATTATAAGGTGTAAAAAAATAGTTGTTACGTTCTGTTTTAAAGCAAATCATGTATTTGTAATGTTGAATGTTCGGTATAATCAAATATATTGGTCTCTCTCAGCTAAGGATCAGCTTCTGCAATTTCCTCATGACATAGGCCTTACTGAAGAATGATTCCACATTTATTTTTAATGTTGTCTTTTGCCCAACTAACGGATGCAGATTTTTAACCCTAATCACATAGAAGAAACAGAGTAGACTGACAAAGTAATGTACTTAAGAACTTAACAGTACAATATATATATTTCAGTTTAAAAAATCACAATATTAATGATAACAGCAAACAGATAGTGAAAAGTTGAACTTTAATCACACAGTGATCAAGTAATTTTCCTAATTGTTAAAAAAAATTGACTTGTCCGTAACCTTTTAAACTTCATTCTGTTAAAGATTGGAATATTGGAAGCTGACATAGTCAATTGTAGAATAGGATATGCCCATAGGTTTGAAATAAACCTACTGCGTAACCTTGTCCCACCTACCCTATCTCAGCAAATATAGAACGCATATTATTGAAATTTTGTGTGTGTATTTGAAATAGTACCACCATAGTGTCCATGGTCATGTTACTCGTAGTAACAGCAACAGCCCCACTCTCCTTCCTGATCTGCGCACCTGGTCATCCAAAGATGACCTGCACACTGAGCTGTGAAGGCCCAAGTACTACGAATATGTCTAATCACATATCAATCAGTGTATATAATCACATCCCCCTCTTTGGCATTCTCACTGACCAAAGCATGAACCTCTTGCTCCACGGCCATGGGATACCATTCTCTGCATTCCCTGCTAAGTAATATTACTACTCTCAAACACGTTTCAGAATGCAATGGGTGTTCCTTATCTGCATGTATTTGAAGGTACGCCCGTGCACTGCAATACTTTAATCTGTGCTCAACTGTTGGACAGTCAAGTAGGTGCTGCATAGTTCCTGCCGAAGTGTCTTCTGTGCACCCAAGAATGACATGCATTGCTGCACTCTGAATTCCATCCAGTCCCTTGATCTGAGTTTGGTTAAGAGTCAGAATTGCCAGTGCATATTCCACCATCAATACCTGGTACAAAAAATAATAACCTCTGCTCACACTGCACAGCAGCCATAACCTTCATTGCTGCTAAGCCTTTTCCCGCCCTTATGATAACATGTTCCCTGAAACTCAGACTTCTGTCAAAAATACACCCAGATATCTCATTGTGCTGGTTCTTTCTAAACTGTTCCTTGCCAATAAAACATGTGGCATGGGTGTCTTTACCATGTGATTGTTCAAGGAAAACCACACTTGACCAATATTATTTGATAATGGATAATGCTTCATATCACAACACTGTGGAACCAGAAGATAAAGTTCCTAATTGATCAAGTACTAAAGATGTAATAAAGATTTGACTGGCAACAAAAAAAACCATTCCATTCATTAAAATTTCTCTGAGGCCTAAATAACTTGGAATTGTGAAAAAGACAGCATAAAAAGATATTTTATATAAACAAGGAATCCAGGAACATGTTGCAGATGAATAAGACTACCCACCTTATCATTCTCACCAAACCCAATATAATTAATCTGAGCTAAAATTATTGAACAAGGAGTAACAGAAAATATTTATTTTGAATTAAAAGATGTTGAAATACAAATGCCACCATCTCAAGATTATTGAAGAAATATGAGAACCATGTGTTACAAGAGGAAGAGAAATATTTGAAGAATGATGATTTATCCTTCATTCAGCCAAGATTGGTTATCAATTTCTCAGAGATGATTATGATTTAGATGGAAGTTTAATTTCTTTAAAGATGATCTAACCGATGTTGGCAAGCACATTAGAGGAGCAGCATTCCATTATGATATTTATTAACCTCAAAGTGGTGCTACTTATAGAAATAATTAGATAAATGAAGGCCCAGTATGGTAGCACACTAAATGTCAGTGACAACATCACAAGTATCTTGCATACATGTCATTTTAAAAATCATCTTCAGCAGGTATTCATATGCAAAACATGGTGGACACATTATTGTAATAGTAGACATGCCCATGCCTAATCAACTCCCAGATTCTGTGTCTGAAGTGGTAAAATTTCTTCTTTTCATTACACAATAATTAGTATCCTGACAAAGATCAAAGGATTTCATTCATTTATAAAAACTGGGCATGGTACACAAATATAAAGTATATATTTATTGATTCTAGCCAAATACAACAACATATAGAAAAAAATGGCATTAACCTTTAGCATGCTGCCGAAGAATCATGTTGCCAACGGTTTACTGTCCGTAAACAGCAGTTTGGGACTTGTGCTGCCCGTTGCTATGCACACATTTAGCGATGAGGAACTACATAATGTTTACGGTTCACATGACCAGGAATGTGCGCTATCTAGACTAGAAATAATATTTTACTTCCTTTTCCTGCATTGTGTTTGGAAGAGAGAAGAATATAGGAGATGTTATTTTAATTTTTAATCATCTGTCCCGATCAGCATGAATCAGACAAATGGAAGTTATTTTCAGTGAAATCGTTACGGATTGTGATTATGATGATGATGAGGAATTATTAGGAATTACATTTCTTTTCAAAATAGATATGAGTGACAAGTTAGTTTATTGATGAAATGACACTGGACAAGTATAGCCATATATATTGAAGTTGTGAACTACGGACACTAGACCTAGGCCTAGAGAAAAATGGATCCAACAAAGTTAGCGACATCTACATGTTTTATTTATTTTTCAAAGACGATATTATGAGTATGTTAGTGTTGTTATGAAACAACAGTATATATACAATAGGCCTAGATATGTAGAAGAATTTTATCATAGACTCCACACATCGGACAAGTAGGCATATATGTGAGTCACTATTTTATTTGTTCAATTTTTACACCATTTTTGTATTACCTTCTTACAAATCACATATCATACATACACAAACAAAACTTAACATCATTAGATTCTGTATTCAATTCTATATTTCTTTAAGAAATATACAAAAATATCTCAGAATAACAAAGTTATTTCTTTTTCCAAACACCCACCAAAAATAATGAAAATTGCCAAAAAAGAATCTGGTTGTAGGAGGGAAATTGTATAATTTTATTGCAGAGTGCTATAGGTTAATATGTTAGAAAGATAGTTACATTTGTTTAAGGGCAAAGCTAGTAAAATATTCTATAATTACTTGACTATTCAAGTTCCAATTTTTTAAATAATAGTTATAGGCGTAGTTCATAAATTCAACTATAGCGCCTATTCATATTGTTGTTACTAATATTTTATATCATAATGGCCCTAATTATTGTATAATATAATCATACATAGGCCTAAAGTGAACTGGAGACTACTGGGAGTGTGATTTAATTTTTGAGAAGAATTATGCAGTTAAAACTAACATAGAGGTCATCAGAGATGCTGGAGTAAACAGACAAAATATTTCAATGATTTGTGAAAATTTATATGATTGTGATGAGAACATCACATCTTGAATATTTTGGTAACCACTAAAAAGGTCAAGGGAAGAAGAGCCAGTGGAAAAAAGAGGTTACTGAATTGGTTGTAGCCATGACATGGGAGAATGTCACCAACTAAATTTATTAATAGCACAAGAGAACGATTTATGGATAAATGTAAACAACCACACTGTCAGAGGATATCCAACAAGGTGAAGTGCCGTAATAAAAAAGCTAAGAAGCAATAACAACTGTGATGTTTTATTGTCACTGGTAATTAATATAAATTAGGAATTAGATCTGTTGATTATCCTCTTCATAAACCGGACATGTCCATAGGTGCTCAGATCTCCTCTGCAGTAAATCTCTCAGGGTATAACGGCTGATAGTTCCGGTTCTATCTTGGTTAACTGCTCTTTTTTGAGCTCTTTGTCAGGGGTTCTCTATGGACCATGGCCATCTCCACTCCCAATTCCCGCATTTTCGATATTGACTCATGCTCATGCAACTCAAAATCCTCATATCGTGAGGACTCACGAAGAGCAATGAGTATGTCTGCTCGGTCCATAGGCTGACCATCTGATGTGGTGGCAAGGCTAGATAATTGGTTGGCCCCTGTTCGTTTCCCTCCATGCCAGCATGTCTGGGGACAAAGATAAGCATGAGTTTTCATAGTGATGCCCGTATTTTAGCTCTCTCTAATAACTCCACCCATTCCCTACGTACATCACCTGTTTTGACTTTCTGAATCATATTCAGTGAGTCACTTAATATGCACGCAATGGGAGTAGGCTTGCAATTCCAGCCAGTTGAGTGACTACGTTACAGCGAATACTTCCATTGTTAGGCTGCTTGTTGTTGTGGTAAAGACACCACTGGCTGTTCTTCCTTTTGATCTGGCAGTAAAGGCCCATGCACATCGGTGGTGACGGATGACCGACCCGTCCATGTAAATTACAACATCTGTGTCATGTTGACCTCAGCATCCATGCTCACGTGACTGTTCCCTGCACTCTCTGTTGAGTGTAATGACGGTCTTGAATGCTTTTTTGAAAGACAGTAGGAATAGGTGTCCATTCCACGCCAGGAGTTATGTCTTCTGGGGAGCATATATGTTTAACGTATAGATATATTTAATTAATATAAATAACAAATAGTAACACTGTCAATGAAAAATAGAAAACAAAGAAACAAAGACTTTTTCCACTTTACTGTTCTATAGCGACCTTTCTCAAGAAACAAAAAGAAACCATAAATAAGTAAACAAAGCTATCAGTACATAGAGATGGCCTTACAGCTCCATCTCATTGCATTAGAAAAGAAAAGGCGCAGTCATGTCCATTACAAGCAATAGCAGTGCTTGCCTGAACTTAACTGTATGCACCATTGATAGATAAAAATAGAAATGGAATGCAGTAATTGCTTACAAGAGCAGGAATCATGAGTGTCAAACCTGACCAAGTGAATGCCTCACATCAATGATACCAACTGTACACACAGACATACAAACACAATAAATAGTGTACATGTGCAGGATTACACAAACATATATAGAGATGGAACCACCAACAAACAGTATCAAAAATTTGGAGAAATGGGAGGGGATCAGTAGTGGGCAAGGAGACTGGGTTTAACAAAAATGATAAAAACAATACTGTTGATATATATATGTATATTTGCATATCATCAATCAATAAACACGTAACCCTTCAGGGTCGTAGGGGTACCACATTGGATGCCTCAACACACAGAGTCTCTCAGCGATGCGGATGAGTGTGGAAATATCTTGCCCTGTCCATTCCTTGATGTTGTCTGTCCATGCCTTTATTTGACCTCTGCTTCTTCCACCCTCGACAGTTCCCTGCAGTATTGTTTTTGACAAGGAATTGTGCCTGCATACATGTCCGAACCATGCTATTCACATATATATATATACACACAAATGCACACCTATACATACACACACACATTAAAGTTTATATATTAGGTTGTATATAGATTAGATTATACGTAAAGGTAGGTCCCATGGCATCTGCCGTCGGGGATGAAGATAACTCTTCATGTACTAAGCCGCAGCAACTCCCGGTATTAGGTGGGGTGGCCAGTTCCCTTCCTTGCTGTTTTTTGTTTTTTTTTACCTTCCCCAACTCATGCGTCAGGTACTCATTTACAGCTGAGTCGACTGGAGGAGTGGTCGTGTCAAGTGAGAAATCACAACCCGGATTTTTCTTTTAATGTCCGGACGTGGTTTCGAACCTGGCACGCTGTAACCAGATAATAGCAAGCAAGCTCACTATCCACTAGGCTACTGCGCTCCTAAGATTATACATATATTATATATATATATATATTTATGGATTATGATTGCTTATGCCACTCTGTATGGCACTTATTGATTAATTATTAGCTCTAACAAAACCTCCTAAACCTGGGATGCATCTCTCAAACGGTGACCTGTTCAACCTCCTAGAACCTACTGGAAGCATAAGACTATGGTATACAAAGATATAGAGATTGTGCAAGTCATCTCACAAAGGTGAAACAATCTTAGTAAAGATGTCGCCAATGAGTTTCCAGGATCCGATAGGGGAGCAAAGAATAGAAAAACTTTACCTTCCATGCATATTGTAATAGGAGACTAAGGAGGTTATGGGGTGGAGTTGGCTGTCCCATCCCATATAAATCAAAGTGACCTAAAGCTATGCTGAAGTAAGATGTGCCAGGCTGAAAGGTGCAGATATCGTAGCAATTCTGTAAACCCATGACAGCGTATTCCGTTCTTCTGAGTACATCCTGCTAATCTGCAGGAGTTTGAGAATGAATGCAGAAGAAGTAAAGATGTGCCATCAATTACCTCATCCTCATCAACCAATGGTCAATAAACAACTGTAGTACACAATTAATGTCTCCAACACACCAATTATATATAATTTTGATGCAAGTATGGTCACTCTTTCCTTATGGTGAACACACGTAGATTCAGTACAACTCAATAAACAGCAAACATGTCTCAATCCCAATCAGCCCATTTGATTCCCAACCAGCAATTAATTTGTGATTTACTGAACCAGACATAGAATTTCTTGTCACAGTTGGGACATGTATACTTGTCTTGTTCAGGTCTGTACCTTCTGTTTAACTCCACTGAAGTTGCATAGATTGTGTTCTCATTCATCGTGGCAAACATAAGCCTGAGATTGTTATCATTTCCTGCTTTAGATTTAACATATACTATGCTACATATAAAATGCTACATTTATTCTATATTAATGTATGACTCAGAAACATGGACACTAAATAAACAATTAGAAGACAGTATTGATGCCTTTGAGATGTGGGTATATAGAAGAATAGGGAGAACATCATGGAAAGAGAAGAAAACAAATAAAGAGGTGCTAAAAACACTTAATATGAAGAAAGAACTATTAAGAGAAATAAAGATCAAGCAAATAAAATATTTTGGACACATTAATAGACATGACACCTTATTGAAGACCTTACTTGAGGGAAAAGTCAAAGGGAAGTGAGCAAGAGGTAGGCAGAGATACAAGTGGGAGAGTAACATAACACGATGGACATTTTCAGTCTAGTAGAGTGCACTACCAAGACAAGAGACAGGGGATGTTGGAGATCCGTTGCAGCCAACCTTCGTTGCGGAGACGGCACTTGATGATGATGATGATACTATATGTCTCTAGGCTAGCATAATGTCATAAGTCATTATTCCAATGTTAGAAAAATCATACATTATATTTTAGAATTATCTATATTTTATCTAATCTATATATTTTTGTAGACTGCATTTATTAGTGGCATTCTTATGTTGACAACTCATCGTATACTTTGGCGGGATCAGAGGAACAGGGTAATTATTTTAAAAAAAATAAAACTTGTATATTAAATAGCAGTTATGTTGTTGATATGTAATAACTGTAAAGAATAATTTACTTATTCTCATTCATAGAATTAACATGCTAATAAACAATGAAGTTTTAAAGACTTTTCAGATGTCTAAGAAAAGCAGCAAACAGAACAAGAAGAAACCATGTGAGGAACAAAGAGATTACACTGTTAGAACAATGTCTGTGATAAAATATATTAAAAAACAGAGACTGAAATGGCTTGACCACTTAATATGGGCATATTGGTCAGCAGCAAGAGCATATAACATGAGAATGGAAACACCAAGAGGCAAAGGAAGACCAAGAAGAAAGTGGATTGAAGGAGATACCGACATCCTGAGATATCACAATATTACTGCATATAAAGCGACTAAACATGCTATAGCCCAAGAACAGATTGTTATTCATCATGCAACACCTAACAGCAAATGCAGAGAACAGATCATGGATAGATAGAGATCATTTTCAGTATTTGTATAAGGCATGTTCAAATGAAGCCTGCCTGTGCTGTATCACATATGCCAGCTCACGAGGAGCATGAAGACATCATCACAGACTGTAATAAGTACACATTGATGAACAAATGATCGCATGGTCATTCTCTTCATATGCTAATCATCTAGTGACAACAGATGCAGAGCTACAAGAGTTAACAACAAGATTGGAAATATCTAGCAAAAAACTTGACATGGAGATCAGTACAGATAAGAGTAAAATTTTGGTGAATACTAATTTAGTCCTAACCAATATAAAGCTAACAATCAAATGCTTGAGGAGGTTTCGATGTTTACTTATTTGGAAGCCCAGATTATTGGTGATGATGCTTCTTAACAGCTGCAGTTAAGAAAAGACTGACCATGTTCTTAACTTGGATGAGGTAAGTTTTCTCATTTCTGCGTCATGGAGACGGGGCTTGATGAAATCTAAAGTCATCTATTTTGTTTTTTATTGTGGTGTTTTCTGTTGTTTGTCTCTTGAAAAAGGTTCAATTTGAGCCGATACGTGGAGAATTGTCCTGTTTAGTTTTATTGTATGTTTTTTTTATATGTACTTTTTTATATATTTTTTATTAATAGGCAAGGTAAGTGTTTTAGTAACCTTTTTAATTCATTTTGCTTGACTATCTTAACTTGGACCTGCACTGACTTGGACCACCATTTTCACCACTATTTCGAAAAGCAGAATCACCACCAGTGTTAATAAGATTAATTTATATAAATCTTTGGCTTAGTCAATATTTCTATATGGCTGTGAGACCTCATTTCTAACTGGGACTTAGAAGAATCCATGTGTTTGAAAACAAATGCTATTGGGTATCTGTTACCTAGAATATGTTTGAGCAAGATAGAATTAACCCATGCAATTCCTTAGCGGCCAAGATCATTGGCTATAAATATATATATATATATTACCTTAGCGACCATTCTCGGCGGATTGACACACTGTCATTTCGATTGATGTCTTTTACCTGTTCCATGGGAATAGACATGCTAAATTTAGTGCTGATGTGATTACCAGTAATGGCGGCTTCCAGTGTTGTTTTCCGGTCATTTCTAACAGGCTGTCGGGGCATTTCCGAATTGCGCAAGGCTTATTATGACCTGCAATTTTGATAAAAATTTGGTAAAAATGGATAGTGAACCTATTTATGATTCAGATGATGTTGATAGACAATTTTTAAATGGAATTCTAGAGAACGTGAATGAATCAGACACTGATGGGGTAGTAGTTCAGTATTTAGTAGGCCTAGTTGAAATTAGCAGCGATCTGTAGTGTAGATCTAATTGATGATGTGCACGTCCCCTCGACACCATAGACCTAGTAATGATTGAGAATAGTCAACACAGCTGATCTATGTCAATATTGATCAATTTCACAATAAATCAGGAATTGGCAAAATGACATTGATCAAGATTACTCTGTTTTTAACTAAGAATAGGCTTAGTTTTCACTATTTCTGGTTGAATCATTCTATGGGGTACACACGGAACATTGTGTATGTTGGTAAAAATATTTTTCTGAAAAACAAGATCCATTTTGGAAAGCTGTTTCACCAGATATCTAGGACACCTTTATGTGAACTATACCTATATGTTTAGAGTAGTTAACGGTTACAGAATGTTGTTGTCATGCTGTGTACGGGAGACTGCTTTCATTTGAACATTTATCAGCAAACAAATTGACACAAGTAAATGAAGCTGACATAAAACTGGTGCTCATTTTTTCCCTCTCGCACGTTACATAACAAGTAAACTTATCTTACATGACATTCACAAAAATATGTTCACAGATCAGTACATCTTCCATTTATCTGTTAATTGGACTTTGAATCATAAAAATTGATTGCAAATTGTATTTTATATTAATTGTCTTGCACAATCACTTCTGATTTGTGCGGAGGTATTCCCCTTGCTCTGGGAATTAAGCCCGGAGTTTTTCTTAAACAGCTAGGATTGAAAAGGTTAATATAGTAGCAAGTTAACAAAAACCACTGTTAATAATAGTGAAACTTCGTAAACTCTGTGGCAAGGGCACGTGATGAAACATTCCGCATTACAGAGATGTTTTCAAGTACGGTGGCGGGTGAAATAAGATTAGATAGTCAGACTGGATAATATCAAGGACTGGACAGGGTGTGATGTTTCCAAACTCATCAGGATGGTAGAGGATAGAAATGTATGGAGATCTTTCTGCATCAAATGTCTCAATGTGACACCCCTTCGACTCTAACTGGTTATGGGTTTTATTATTATTATTATAACAAGGAAACAAATGTAATTGTGTGGCTATGTTATAAAATAAGACGAGATAGAGTATATTGTAACCACATGCAAAATTGATGGAAAAGATTCCCTTGTGTTGACTGATCTTAAAGAATAGCATAGAATACTGTTACCTACCATATATATATCATAGCAGATTACTAGAGAGGGTCAGATTTGGGATTGGTTACCCATCCTGTAGGAGGTTTACATGATCCAAAAAAGTGAGTCTTTTCTGATGCTGGATATGTCAGGACAAAATTTTGCAGCCAAGCTATAAACTATGACACAACACATCCAGACTACATACTGCTAACCAGCAGGAGCTTTGAGAATGAATGTATAGGAAGAGAAAGGTGAACAAATAGAAAGTTATTAACTTCTAATTTTTGTCCATTCACCCATACATTAATTGGAGTCTGTTTATCATCTCTGTTCACCATTATCTTGCTTTTCTTGATATGAATTTCTTATACCATAATCTGGACACGTTTTTTTCATTTTAGAAGTGTGCTTGAATATACTCAACTTTCATTGAGTCTGTCTGGGTTGACCTTTTGTATTTAAATTTAGTAAAGAACTCTTTATGCAGGATTTGGGGTCAAAAATACACAATTTTAGGAATATTTATAGTTGAAATATAAAATGATTGACAGGTAAGTTGAAATCCCAATTTTATGAACAATTTTTCATCTGACATGGGTTACAGACCTTGGAGACTCGAATATTGTCCTCCCAAAAATAATTTTAATCATCAGGAGGTCTTTGTATACTCTTTATGGCATTAAATTATAACTGAAATTTCTCCATTCTTATCAGTAAAGGCTGTGTTATAAGGACACCATTTGTTATTGTGTACCTTTCTGCAATAAACATTTTCTTATCCTTATAAACAATTTTGTGCTGTGGTCATTGACCATAACTTACATCTATGCAAACTAAGATTTATTAGTAGATTTGATACTCCTTGTATGTTTCTCATGACAGAATTGTGTGATCAGTCTACCACTTGTGAACATTTATAACCTTGAAGAGCAACCGTCAGGATTTACTAAAAGGTATTATATGTTGGTAGTGCCCAAACACAAACAATTTCAGATAATATTAACACTTTACTTACCAAATTTGACAGTCGTCAAATTTCTGTTATATACCCTTGGTGGCCAACTTCAACGATCATTGAAATTATCATACTTCATAAATATGACAACCATAGCAATAGTATTGTAGTAGTATTTGGGGGCCTTAGGGTCTATCTTCATAGATTTTCATGTTTTGTAAGGTTCTAAAAACTAGAAGTTAGTAGCAAAATATTTGCTAGACTTTTTCCATTAGAGGAGATATGGTAGTAATCGGACCTTTACACTTAACTCTTGACAAGCATTTTTCACTACTTTAGAATGGGTTTGTTCAGTATCAGCTAGTCTTCATTCAAGAAATATAATCAGTGATGCCAGGACTTCAGTCAGACTTCAGATAGAATGTTGCCATCCCAGATTATCCAGTGAAATATTGGTAAACAGTGATATGCTTATGGCTGGAAAGTTCATCATATTGGTAAACAGTGACATGCTTATGGCTGGAAAGTTCAGCATATTGGTAAACATTTGATATGCTTATGGCTGGAAAGTTCAGCATTGACCGAGAGATTTAGCAAGAGTCAGAAATTATGTCAGGTAATAGATGTAGGAGGTTGTTGTTCTGACAGGATAACTTGTTCTACAAGTCTATTTTTAGAATGAGATTGTCTGACAGGGAATTGGCATGAGAGATACTTACTTATCCAATTCTCGGTGTTGCAAGCTTTCACTCTTTCTTCCCTGTGCCAGGTGATAGTAATAGGTGCATGTCTTCTTCAACTGTGTTGTGTCTGTATAAAGGGTGTTAGTGATGGAGGGGTTTGGTGGTCACAGTTGTTTTCATAGGTCTTATAGTCTAGGGCATTAAATAAGGTGTTTTACTGTTTCCTTCTCTAGCATGAGGGATTTGGTAGATTTGTCCAGTCCATGGATTGTTTAGGAGTTGACCAATCCAGGATCTTGAGAGGAACTCAGGGCACAACTGAATCTTTGGAGGTGAGGACAATTTCACTCTGTCAGGATCAGAGTGTAGTAAGGGGAACAGAGTTAAACAGGATCTGGCAGAGTGTTAGTGGGTGTAGAAGTTAGGTTCAGAAGAATAAACTAAGTAATAGAAGAAATAGGCAGGCTTCCAAATAGTGCCAGACTGGATAACTTAGAGGAAACACTATTAGGATTGGTGGTATCTTCAGCCAAAAAGGAATTTCACACTAATGATCATCAGTAGTCATAATAATAAGAAAGTGCACTATGCAAAATTGGAGACTTTTAGTACAAGTTAAAGTAATTAGATCAGATAGTATTGATATACTTGGGTTGTGCAAGTCAACAAACATGTAGAGTGCTACTAGCACGTGTCTGTAAGTTGTCTGATACTGCTAGATAATCATTAGAAGTGAGAGAGAGAGAGAGTAGTCTGACAACATTTTACAATATGGATTAAAGATCTCTGAGAATTATCACTTGAAGTTACTGAATTATATGCTATAAGTGATACTCTTGGCAAGCTATGTGCTGCATTGTTGAAAGGCACAGGGTACATATAGAGAAATCTGAGCACAATGATGTAAATTCTCTATTCCTTTTCGACAGTTTATATATATATTAAAAATAGAATGACATTGATTTGTATATTGTATTAATTAAAACATGTACAAATAATAACTTTCTCTATTGTTTTTACAGTGCAAAAATTATTGTTCATCTGTCACCAGCTACTCCTGGGAGACCACCAGGTCCAGTGACCCATAGCTCTCATAATTATATTCGACTGTCATTTCGAGAACTTGGACAGCAGCAGGTTTATAGATTTAATTTTGTTATTCTTGGACAATGTTTGTTTTAGTGATGGAATTACATTTTTTAATTATGTTAACAATGTTTTTAAACCTCTTTTTAACCAATTCAATCCCAGCCTTTCGGGGAAAACTCCGGGCTTAATTTCCAGAGCAAGAAAAATAACTCCATAATAATGAGAAATCATTGTGTAAGAAAATTAATCGAAAATACACTTTGTAATCAATTTTAATGATTGAAAGTTAGATTTATATAAAAATGGATGAGCTACTGTTTTTGTGATTGTCATGTAAGGCTGATTTATATTTTGCAACACGTGAGGAGAAATAAAATGAGCGCCAGTATTGTGTGTTTGTTTCATTTGTATCAATATGTTTGCTGATAAATGTCCAAATGAAAAGCTGCAAAGTTTCCCTTGCACAGGTTTACTTTACAAATTGAGCAACCATTAGATATTTTTACACCCCTCCTTTTGCAGTCTTGATCTTCATTTTAAAGCACCAACATCAGGAGCGTTTTCTGCCAAACATCCAAGGTGGTTGATAATCACCATGAATTGGGTTTGTCAATCCTGTAGCTGCTGGATGTTGCCATGCTTTTCTATGCCTGCTTGAATCTTTGGCCATGAGGGCCCTAATACAATCAAGGCGGAAGTTCAAGTGGCTGAGCACTTGTTTTCCAGAGGTCTTATCTTAAAAATTGCCTCATGTCCTTGTGGAATTATTTTGAAATTATAATTGAGATGAAAATATTTGTTTAAATTTCAAATATATTTCTCGCAATTAAACTTGACACTGTCAACAGTTCACCATTAGACCACATCATTCTGTAGGAGGGTTGCTGGTGAATCCCAAACATATAGTTCACATACAGAAAGATCTTGATATCATCAGGTGAACCAAGAAGGATCGATTTTGTTTTCCTTAATTTTTTTCAACAGCATATATATATATTGGTTTTATCTGCAGAGTGCTCAAAGAATGTCTCTGGTAAAAATAAAAACAAGTAATCAAAAGCATAGTAATTTTGATCTGGAACAATGCCATTTGCAGAACCTGATTCCTTATGAAACTGATCAATGTTTACATAACTCAGCTGTTTTGACCATTCTTTATCACTACTTGGGCAGGGCGGTAAGGTGCGTGACATCATCATCTACAAGTAATTTGTCGTTGCTACTAGTTAGGCCTACCTCTCCCAAATTCTGTACTAATTCCTCATCAATGTCCAATTCATTCTCGTTCTCTAAAGTTCCATCCAAATAATCCACATCATTTTCATCTGAATAATAATTAGGTCCATTCTTCACCAAATTTTGAAGAAAATTAAAGGCCATTCTAGTTTTACCTGAGTTATTCAACTGAGGAAGACCTGTGCTTTTGTCAGAAAGACTGTGCTCACATGTAAAAGGAGTATTTCATCATCATACACCCACTAGTAGTGTGGTGATCTGGGCAATGTTATGACAATGAGTTCTACAAGTGTCTGTCTTCTGACTGATTTTGTGAGTATGATTTAAAATATTCAATCAGGCTATCTACACCGTCAGTGGATGGAGTTGATGAAATTTGTGCTGAAGAGGGCTACCTTAATTTTTGTGCCTGGAAAGTCTGGGGGGGGGGATTAAAGGGCAGACAGACTTTGTGGTCGAATGACTAGTCATAGTTCATTGGACAACACCGATAGTTTAATGCAATCAAAAAGTTAGACCAGTTGGAAGATACTGGGGTGTATTTCTTTGAACGTGTCTATGGCTAGAATGCAGGTCCTCGAAGTAAAGTGTGATGTTCTGAGTACCATGATGATGATCTGCAGAACAATTCTCCGCTCATACAAAGGGTTGAGCCCCAATTGATACTAATCTAAAATTTTCAAAGTTAATAACATTTTGTAACAATTCTTATGTTTATTGTAATGTTTATTACAGTTTCTGCGATCCTTAAAAGAGGAACTCAAGAAAAAGAAATGGGAAGAACAGGCAAAAACGATACCATCAACATCCGGCTCTGCCGCAAATCCTCTTGTAAGTATCAGTTTGCTTGTAGTCACTCTCATTTCTTTGTCAGTTCTCAGTTCTACTTTGAAAAAAAACAATGTCCTCAGAACTTAACTCATTGCATACAGAGTTTTTTTAAGGATTTTAATGGAATTGTTTTTAAGATTTTGTTGGTGTCGCATGTCCTTCATGGGAACAACAAATAGTACTTCTAAATATATTTAAAATTATAATATAAAGTATATATTTTAAACAGAAATGGACAGAGAATGTGGTTATCCCTATTTTATTTTGAAGAAAATGTATTGTAATATTGAACAATTAATTTTAAAATATAATATAAAGTTTAAATATAAAAATTTTAATTATTTCTGACATGAAATATAAACTTACCAAACTTCCAATCAAACTGTAGAAGTTTTGTAGATAATCCAATTACAAGCTCAAAAATATGTAATATCTAGACATAGTGCTTCAATTATAATTGTTATCTACACAATATCAGAACCAGTTGTCTTGAAAACTCAACGTAGACCTATAATTTCAATCAACATTTCTTAAAAAACAATATTAAGTTTAAACCTTTAAATCTACCATATGAGAATTAGGTGTGTTTCCAGTAATTGCCAGGTTAGATTTAAATAATTAATGTGACCAATCTAAATAAAATAGTTATACTTTCACTAAAACATAAGTGTGCTGAAAAATATATATAGAAAGATATAAGAAAAAATTATTGTGCATACTTTACTTTTTTTTTTTTTCCACTTTATACACCTTAATGCCTTGCAGTGTCAGGGGTCGAAGAGTTCTCAGGATATTACCTTTTTGTGTGCCTCATATATATTTGTTTTTGTGATTCTTTTATTTCTGTAATCCATCTTTTGCATGGTCTGGCCCTGGCTTTGTATCCATCATGTCTGTATAGTAATGCTTTTTGAGGGGCATTATCTGATGGTAATCTGGAAGTGTGGGAAAACCACTTAATCTGCTGTCTTCTGATGTAATCCACGATTGGCATTGCGTTTGTTAGTCATTTGATGTTTTCATTTCTTATTCTGTCTCTTATTGTTGCTCCAAGACTTCTACATAAACAAGTCATTCCTATTGTAATAAGTTGTCTTTCGTTGTTAGTGTCCACATTTGACATTGGTAGCACAGTGAAGGTATAATTAACGTTTTATAGTACAGTTTTAGTATTTATGTTCTCATGCTTGTTTTTGAAAATAGGAAACATCTGTCCTAAGATCTGGTATGCTATATTGCATCTGTGTTGGATTTCTTTTGTGTTTTTCCCATTTGATGATATGATGCTCCCAAGGTAAGTAAATTCTTTCACCTAGGTAAGTTGTTGATCATCAATGAACATAGTAGTGTTTCTTTCTGTTTTTGCGATTGACAATATCTCAGTTTTTTTTCTGTGTTTATTTTCATGTTAAAGTCCCTACATGTTGTGTGGAGTCTATATTTATATGTTTGTTTTATTTATTTTTATGTGCGCAATTTGTCATTTATTAGACATGCATGTTGTAGATTCACCTGGCCTTGTTTTTTGGTAAAAGAGGTCCAAGTCATTCTAATTGTCAATATTTTTATGGTTTTGTGTTTTTGATTGTTATTTGTTTCTTTAAAAAAAAAGGTTTGGTAGGACCGTAAAATAGAAAATTATTCTTGTTCTATGTTTTATTGTTAGCTATTTATTTTTTATTATTAATAGGTATTTTACAGTAACAATCTACTTCATTTAGTGTTTCCTACTTATTCGTTTGGTTGCTACGGCACACTCCATTTTGTCGGACATCCTCCGATATTTTGGTTATTTATATGTTGTTGTTCCTCTGATGTTATTATTGCTTGATCATCTGCAAAAAGAAGTCCACTCAGGAGGTTTTTTTTTATGTTGTCTTCTTCATCGATGTTGGCAATTTTACATATACAATCGATATATGTGATTATACAATCAATATATGTAATGGTAATGAATAATATACAATCGATATATGTGATTATACAATCAATATATGTAATGGTAATGAATAATAAGGGAGATAGGACACATCCTTGTCACACATCCAGGGTGTATGTGAAATTTGTCTGAAAGACCAGCACTCATTCTAACTGCATATTAACTTCTTGTGTAACTACTCCTACATAGGTTGATTAGGTGTTGTGGGACTCCGTATTTTGATAGTATTTTCCATAGTTGTTGTCTTTTCCTTAGTTGCATACTGTGTGATCTGACGTATTCTCTCCAGAACATTGTCTTCTTAATGAACTCCCTGAACCCTTCTCTGTCTTGGGTGATGTGGTTTGCATTTTGCAAGGACGTATTCATGTTATCTTTAATGTTGTCAGTCCATTGTCTTCTTGGCCTACCTTTCCTCCTCCTCCCATGTGCTCTGTCCTCCATTATTTGCCTTACTGCACATCCAGATATTATCAATAACTTATAAAATTGACAACACATCAAAATTGTGATAGAGTAATGTTAACATTTTACAATTTTGATCCGAATCATTCCTATGTTGATATAAATACTGAAAATGGTAAAATAAAACACAAAATGTGATAACTTTATCAATTTTTCATAAAAAATGAATCAAATTAAAAAAACAATACATAGGGAATGAGTTAAAAGGAAAAAAAAACTGGTGATGTTTTGCTGGCATCTTGTGGGATGAAAAATGTGATGTTCAAATGTGTTACTATTTTTTTTTAATGCAAACATTTTGCCATTTCAATTTACAAATTTTCATTGTGAATATTTAACTAAAATTAGACATGTTAATGAATTTAATTAATGAAAATTATATTTTTTGTTTACAGTTACCAAGACAAAGGCCAGGTATTGTTGGCATTGAGAGATCAATACAACAGAAAAATAAAGAGACTAACAAGAACATTTCACAAGCATTTCATGACCTTCATAATTTGATGGACAAGGTGAATAAGTTCTGCAGAATTTATGTTTCGTAAATTATAGTCCATAATTTATTTAAATTTTTGGTCTCCTACCAAATAGGAAAAAAAGTGAGGCATAATTCCATCAGTTTCCCTGTAGGAAAGTTTTCATTTTGAATGTTGGCTTCAAGATTAAGCTGATCACTTAACCAATTTTTTGTTTCATTTTGAATGTTGGCTTGAACATTGAATGTTGGCTTGTTGACTAACTCACTTAACAATTGAAAACAAAATTTCACTTTGAATTGAAACTTTCTACTAGTATTTATAGACTTTTATCTTCAAACTGTGAAATGGAGCACTATCAACAAATTTAAACATCAGAAGGCAGTAGACTGAACTTAAACCATATCCATTCAGCTGGGGAGAATGACAAAGGCCGCCCAAAATGCAGTTGGACAAAAGACATTCAAGAATGCCTGCATGTGTCACTAAAATGTGTGAGACAGCTTGCTTGAGATCGCAGAGAATTCAAGAGATTCATAGGGAAGACTATGTTCTGAAAAGAACATGTCACCTGATGATGATTCAGCTGGGGCAGATTTCATTTATGAACATATATAATATTATAATGTTTTAAAAAGCGTCTTCCAACCATTTTGTATAGATTATAATTGTTCATTATTATATCTGCATTATTACATGCCCATATGAAAAACTTTACCAGTAATCTTACAGTGAGCAGTCAGATTTGTCTTTTTTTTATTGAGTATTCCATCGTTCATGCTGAGCCATATGTTTTGTTAGTCTGTTGGGTTGTTCTACTAAAATGTGAAGCAATTTGCATCTATTGAAAGAAATAGCCCACTAACAGTAAAATTATGTATGGGGGTGCCCTGCAGAGTTGTAATTAAACCTTCGTTCAATGGTAGCGGTGTCCACTGTACGAGCATTGGCTAAGTTGTTTATACTAACGTTGTTATGCTAATATTAACAGTCACCGATCGTCTACCTATACAAAAATTACTGTGATGTGGAATTAAATCATTTGCAATCCATATTTTAATATATGAATGATATTTATCATAATTAATGTGGCTTATCAAATAGATTCTGTCTTTCCCGGTTGCTCACTTTAGAAAAATTGTGAATTTTCAAGGCAAATACATTTCTTAAACTTCAAAATTGTAAATAATGCACATCTGTACTTTCTCCTTGTATTGGAATTCAAAAGAGGAGCTATATATGTTTAATGATATCTAAAAAAAATAACAGAGTAAAATCAAGAGCTTTTCAGTGGTATGGAATTATAAGGCACCACCACTTTTCAACGGTATATGATCTCAAAGTGACTGCACACAGGAAACACTTGAGAGCCAATAAAAAAAATTCAGAAACATAAAATGACTTAATCTCAAAATTTATTATTTTTTTGTGTGCATAGTTTTGAATTTGTAATACCTATCTCATGTATTTTATTCATATTCTATTTTTTTCCTATAAGACTTGGTTACTTTATTTTAGGCTAAAGACATGGTGGCTTTGAGTAAGAATATTGCTACTAAAATAAAGGACAGACAAGGGGAAATGACTGAAGATGAGGTAAAATGTCATCACTTGACTTTAATCATCAGCCAATTAGCTTAGGCTATCATGTATCTCCACAACTCTCTATTTCCAGTATCTTTTATCAGGATTGTTGTTGATTCTATGCCATGATGTCAGACTCACGTTATCGTCATTATCTTTCTTTCCTTCTATAAATGACTGTTGTAACTATGTTCATTATTTGATACAATTCAGAAATAAATTGTCTTTGCAATCATTAATGTTTTATTGTGTATTGCTATCTTCTGACTTCCTTGTCCAGTGGGTCCTTGTTAGATTCCAAGTTGGGGGTGGAAATTTTAGGCAATGAATGGCTACTGGGTCAATCCAGCCTCAGATGAGCCCTAGAATAAATCTGAGAAAATGAAGACTCTTGTTGGTCGTAGATAATGTGAGTCTAGCACTGTATTCCCCATACGCCATAGAGATGTGAAAATGAATTTTACTTACTGATTGCACATGCCAGCGCACACTATGGTGTAGTGGCTAAACCATTTACCATTGTGTTCATGAGGTTCGATGCCGACAAGTGATGTTGTGTTTACATGCAGCATTTTTTCAGAGGTCCTTGGAGATTATTGCTCTAAGCTACTAAGTCCAAGTGCTCTGATTGTTATTCTTGGCAGATATCCTGTGTCTCTGTTGAGAGGGATGGAATATTAATGATAAATCTTGAGTACAATAAAGTCAATTCTCTATGCCTTTTTCCCCATTTCTTTTTAATTGCACATATTTCGTTAATGGTTTGTGTTTTTCAGAAAATATTTTAGTGTACTCTCTCAAACGATATATTTTATCATAGGGCTGTTAGATAGTTGTCACTGTTTATTTTTTTAAGAAATTATAAATTTAAAAAAATGACCACAAATTAAATATTTACAATGAACTACGAAAATATACTAAAACTAACTTAAGTTCAGAGAAGTACACTTAAAAGCATATTTACTATGGTTTTGTATTCAGTATATGCTCAATCTGAATTTTCTTATGCACAGTAAGCTTTTAGCTATTGCTAGTTGAAAATATTTAACATTATATTTACTTACACTAGCTATATAATTTTAACTTTAAGCACACTGCATTCAAATTTTGTTATTTTGTCCCTGGAACCGGATTATTTTTTTGAAATAGTAATTGCAGAGCATACCCCCTACTTCTACCTGTTCAGTTTTTAAGAATTTTGCGCCTGATAAGTTTTATTGTTTTGGAATGCCGCTGAGATATGCAACTTTTTTGTTACATCATTCTGCCGGCATATATCAATGGTTGCTGTATCGTTGTTGAATTTGCCTTCCATCGACAAAGAAGTTCTTTTGTTACAACTGCTAGGACTGCTTGTGAGCGAAAAGATATGCACGCAGGTATATGGAATGAAATTATTCTACTGTTCCAACTCTGGAAATGTAGTTCCAAAAAACACCAACAGCGGATTTATGGGAAGGTCGGCACTTGCCTGCAATTTTCAAAGATTTCATTCATGAAGATATGATCTCGGTTACAAACCAACGTGAATCCATTTTATGCCATATTGGAGGAAATGGGAAACTACTGGCCACCTGTCTAACTCCACACAAAGCATCCTACCTCCATCACTAGCCCCTGCATGTTCCCATCTAGAATACCCCCTCCCTTTCAATATATTTACATGATTCTAAATGCAGACACACCCACTATTTATTAATTATTGTCAGGGGAAGTAATAAATGACTATAGCAAGAACACACTTGTTTGTCTCCCTCACCATGAAGGAGTAGGACAACTATCGTTATATTTATTGTAATTATACCTAACCCTGCCCCCCCCCCCATGTGTCCTAAAATCTAGCAGTATCCTGCAGTCGTACTAAAGTTCTACAAGTGATGTAATTTCTTATAACTTGCAATAAGATGAAAAAAATGCACAAACCATCATACACTACCAATGAACATGTGTATTAAATCTTATTTTGTTCACATCTCGTTATAATAACGAAATATAGGGAGTATGCTTTGCGATTATAGAACCCTATTTACATTATTTATGGAGGGTATTGGAAAATACAATAATTGGAACAGCCCATATTAAGGGCCTACCTTGCACTTACTGTTCACAGTTTTAAAGAAATTTGCATCCGTCTTATTTTTTAGTAGTTTGTAATGTCATACACAATATTTTCTGGATATTTAGTTAATTTGTTTGCCAGTTAATTTCTTTCTGTTGATGCAGTGGTTGCTGTATCAATGTCTAACTTGCCTTCGACTGATAATGATGCAGATGTATAAAGTTTAGGAGGAGGTTGGATGTTAGGGTTAAGATTAATTCTAACAGTACGCTTAAATCCCCCTTCTCTAAACTCTTGAATTATCCCTTCTCTTCCGATGCACACTAATGCTATTAATTAAATCCTGATGAGGCAATATAATATGCAGGCGTGTAGAGTTTAAGGTTGGGGTTAGGTTTAGCTCTAACACACTCAATCCCCTCTCTAAATTAAACTGTAGTATTATCCCCTTCTCTTCTGATGTGCACTCATTTCATAATTTAACCTCCGCTAACATTGGCCATGTTTACATTTCTGGAGACGTATTTTCAAGTGGCACAAAAACTATGCCCACCATAACACATTTGCAATGAGCCTGTGCATGATATCTAAGTTTGTTCACATTCTGCTTATAGACGAAATATTAGGAATGTCCTTGATATGGGCCAGAGCCCTTTTTTGAGTTTATTTGTATAAATGTTTTTATAGAAATAAAGGAATGGTTTTTAAATGTAATGATGTAACTTGTGGTCATGTATATGTGATATTTGAGAAAATGGTGAAGATGAAAACTTAACAAAAATTAACACACAAACATATAATAAGTGAATGGCCTATTCTTGTTATTTAATGCTGCTAAATGCCTAGACCTATTCTATTTTTTATGTAATTTTATAACCAAACTAACGGGATCATATTAACGTTTGTGAAAACAAATACAACACTGTGATCTCAGTAATGTTATCAGCTAGGCCTAACAATCATACAACTTCAGAAAAGTTACAAAGCCATAGATGATTGTAACCTGAAGTGACACTATCAACTACATCCACGAAACTCCCTATCGAGGCCGGCACCGTGCAGTGGTGATGGGGCTCAGTTCAGCCATCAGGGGCTGGAAACTAAAACTGGTCGGGCAGTCCCACTCGAGCAGGACCATAGTCCTGCCCAAGTAAGCAGAGTGCTGAAGACGGAGGCAACCAGTCAAAAGGCGCACAGATAATCAGGATGCCATGCACAAAACACAATGGAAACATGTCTGTATTTATAAATAGTTATGGTGCCTCCCCTGTGGCGGACGTTCAGGCAAGGACGGTGCCGGGCCCAATACCTCGAAAGGGCCCAACCTCAGTTACTGGAAGTCCTTCTCAATTGCCCCGAGGAGCCAGGAGGCAAGGGAATAGAGCTACTGGCCAAACAAACAAACGACCAATAAAAATAATGCACCGGAATGCTGAGGGTGTGAACAGTAAAAGCGATGGATACAGCTTAAAATTGGAACTTGAGAATATCCTAAGTGAAGAACAAGTTAGTATATGCTGTATCCAAGAAACACACCTCAGCAGCGACATAGCCTTCAAGATCAGAGACTACCAGTGCTACCGGTCTGACCGAAAGGACAGGTGAAAGGGTGGAATTCTGAGACTTGTTAAAAACAACATCAACGCATGTCAGCTGGAAGTATATATGGAGGGGGCAGAATACCAGATGCTCCACCTAAAAACAGACAGTGCAGAATTCCATCTCCTGGACTACTACTGCCCAAATGATAGACCATTGGCACTAGATACAATTCCAGACAAAGAGAGACTTATGGTGTGTGGTGACTTCAACAGCCACTCTCAGAGCTGGGGCTACGATCACATTGACAAGAAAGGTTAGGAACTTGAGAGCTGGCAAGATGAAAATAATCTCATCCTTATTAATCAGCCAGCAGACTCAGCAACCTTCTACTCGAGAGCATGGCACACCACCTCTCCACCAGACCTCGCATTCCACTCACCAGGCCTGGAATGGAACATCACACGTGTCATTGGAAAGCAGCTTGGAGGTAGTGACCACAGACCAGTATTTCTGGAAATCGACAATGAATTTGCCAAGGACAGCAGCACACTCACTAGGTGGAACTATAATAGGGCAGACTGGAAAATGTACCAGCATTTAACCAGTGTTCTAGCTAAGGACATGAACTTGGACAAAAACATCAATAAAGCAGTGAGTGAATTTAATAGATGTATACTGCATGCTGCTAGTAAAACCATACCCAGGGGGGCACGCAAAAACTACAAACGCTACTGGAATAATGAACTGGAAAAGCTGCAAAATGAGATGGAAACATCTAGACAGCAGGCAGAGAACAGACCTAGCCAAGAACATCACAACAAATATCAGCAAACAAAGGCTAAATTTCAAAGAGCCAAGTTACAAGCCAGACGGAGCAGCTGGAAAGAAAAAACAGAGTCGCTGAACCTAGAAAGAGATACTAAGAATTTATGGAAACTTGTAAAACAACTAAATGACGAAGGTACAGGGAGAAATACCAGGATCACTCTTTATAAAGGGGTGCAAAGGGAACGCATTGCTCTAGGCGGACCCAGGGTTAGCAGATAACCAAGATCCCAAATGTACCTCCACGCGGTGCACCCTGGAAACAAATACAGCAGCTCGTGCTGATTCTGGCCAAATCATTTGGGGATCGTGTCCGAGAATGTGGAGGTAGCAGATGGAAAGAGATTTGCTGCACAAGAGACAGACAATATCTCCGACACCACCAGCATCACCACATATAGTGACACTGTCGACATACAGTGAAACTAGTCAGTCCAGTCCGAACATTGGAGGGGCGGCCAATGTAAAATGCACGTAAAGGTAGATGCATGGCGAGAGACAAATAGATTTCATACCGAGTACAATGAAACAATGAAAGGGCAGAACAGCGCTAGAGGGCAGCGCGAACTGCAAATAGAAAATGAAAAGTTCCTAGGAAAGGGGAACTACAAGCTCCGTCAGCTAGAGACGAGCTTCTAGTTACCTGTGTTCCTTACAGGCAGAGACCCAGACCCATTCATTGGCGTTTGGTAAAGCAAGAAGACCTAATCCAACTCTAATGTCGAGCATTCCTAAACCGGAAATATGCTCGCGAAGAGAAAGGGTTCCGTACTTGATGCGCTCAGGCACAAAAGGGACAACGATTTAGCCCTGGCCCAACTCTACTGTCAGGTTTTCCTACACCGGAAATACACTTGAAGAGAGAAAGGGTTCAGTACCTGATGGGCTCAGGTGCTATTGGGACAAGGACGCTCAGCTCGAGAACGCCTTGCTCTCAAACGCGTGGTGTGAGACTCGAACTTGGACAAGGGGTACACGATGTCGGTGAATGACACCTCGGCTAAGAGGGCGAAAGAGCCAGGGTCCAACTCCTCTGTTGAGTTCTTCCCCTTAAGACACCAGGCTCAAGGATGAGAAACGGTTCAGTACCCAATGGGCACAGGCACAGCACGTCCGGTTACACGAGGCAAGTTCATAGACAGTGGAACACCTCGTTCGAGTCAGACGAGAGAAAAAAAATCGTCTGGGCGAAGAGTCTCTACTACGCGTGCCTGGAGACAGATATAGAGGCTGTCACAGGCTAAGGGTAGCCCACCCGAATTGTCAAGGCATGCCGAAATCGGATGTGCTAGGCCTACAAGGCGCATAACGGTGGCACAACGTAATCATGCTCCCGGCGGACATCGCACGGATATCCGTGATGGTTACAATGGAGCAAACGAAAAACAAACAAACAAACTCTTTATAAAGATAGAAACATTTTAACAGGTAAACATGCAGCTGATTACTTTGCAGATTCCTTTACAGAAGACAATAACGTCAAAGTTAGCCCAGACAAACAACAGGAGGTTAGAGAGAACCAGCAAAACATTGGACATGGTGAACCTATACCTGAAGTCATGGAGGCACCAATCACAATGAAAGAACTGGAGCATGCAATATCCAAATTGAAAATGAAAAAGTCCCCTGGAGCTGATGGAGTGTCCAATGAAATGTTTAAAAACCTGGGAACTGCAGCAAGAGCAAAGCTACTGCAGATCTTTAACACAAGCTGGTCCACAGGTAATGTACCACAGGCGTGGAGAGAAGCAATAATGATACCACTCCTCAAATCAGGAAAAGATGTCAACACAGTCTCCAACTACAGACCCATCAGCCTCACAAGCTGTCTATGCAAAACAATGGAACGCATTATCAATCTTAGGATGCAGTGGTACCTTGAAAGTGAAAACCTTCTGGTATCACAGCAATCAGGCTTCAGACAGTGCTACTCTACTGAAGATCAGGCAACCTACCTCTCCCAAGAGATTGAGGATGCCTTCCACGATAAGAAACTGGTACTAGCAGCATGGATAGACCTCAGGAAAGCATTTGATAAGGTCTGGAAAGAAGGGCTCTTAAAGAAATTGTGAAATTGCAGGGTTAGTTCAAGAATGTACTAATGGGTAAAAGCATACCTCCATAATAGAAGAGCCAGGGTACAATTAGATTGTCGCAAGAGCAAGAAAGTCCTACTGGGTCATGGAGTCCCCCAGGGAGGAGTCCTGTCACCCACCCTTTTCTTGGTTTACATCAATGACCTAGTTGCTGAACTACCACATGGGATCAAAGTGGCAATGTATGCTGACGACCTGGTGATCTGGTGCACGGAAGAACATGCGACAGTGGCCACTAAACAAATACAAAGAGCCATTGATGCCCTAACCTTATGGGCTAATAGATGGTGCGTCAGCATTAACACAGATAAGTGCAGCACTACACTCTTTACCCTCTCACCAAAACAAAAAACTGGTCATATCAAGATAGATGGAGAACTCTTGAAAGAAGACAAACAACCCACATACCTCGGAGTTACTTTTGATGATAAGCTGACATGGAAACAACACATAAACAAAGCAACAACAAAAGCCAGGAGGAAGTTAGCTATCCTGAGGAAACTAAGTGGAACCACATGGGGAGTGAGTGGGAATATACTCCGTAAAGTTTACCAGCAAGGCATAAGACCACACCTGGAATATGGTTCAGCTGCTTGGTGTCCTGCATCAAACACCACATTACAAGATCTAGATAAAGTGCAAAATCAGGCACTTAGGATAATGTTGGGAGCACTGAAATCAACACCCATAGTAGAGATGCAGAAAATGGGAAGAATTCATACACTTGGCGAATGCAGAGACACAAAAGTACTAATTCAAGCAGAAAAGTTTCAGTGTATGCTAAGTCATCCAATGAAGGAAAGATTCCAAAATCTAGCAATGGGGCGACTGAAAAGAAGCAACTTTATCCACCAAGCTAAACGACCCGGTAGACAACTTACAGACCTGCCTGAAGTTGACAGCCCCTTAAGGTCTGTACCAGAGCAAACCCCTTGGAGTGAAAGGCATGGAATGCCAATATACATTCAGACCCATGTGAAAGGAATACTAAGCGAGGATGAACAGAACAGTGTGCAGCGAGGACAGTCACCCTCAGTTTCCTGGATGAGGAATATCCACAAGATATGTGGGTCAGAGTATACACAGATGGGTCAGCACAGAATGCAGTGAGGAATGGAGGTGCAGGTGTATATATAGAATAACCACACAAGCCTAGAGATACAATCAGAACACCAACAGGGAAATTCTGCAATAATTATGATGCAGAAATCCTAGCAATTAGTGTGGCAACTGAAAAACTGCTTAACTCCAACTCTGGCCTACAGCCTGTGGTATTCCTGACATATGCAAGGTCAGTGCTTCAAGCTCTCCAGTCTGGAAAACTAAAACATTTGCAAAAACTACTTAATGAATTGTCTTACCAGTATAGGGTAACCATGCAGTGGATACCCTCTCACTGTGGAATACCAGGAAATGAAAAAGCAGACCAACTGGCTAAGGAAGGTGCTGCCGAAGACCAACCAGATGTACCAATCACCTACCATCAGAAAAAACAGATGTTCAAGTCAATAAGAAAGCCACAAACACCAACACAAGATGACTATCACATTTTGAACAGATCAGAACAAGTTATAATTCTACGCCTCAGAACAGGACACAACCGACTCCGCAGTCACATGTATACAAAGTTCAAGATTGGCAACACGGCCATGTGTACATGTGGACAGGCAGTACAGAGTGCCAAACATATACTTCAAGAGTGTTCTGAGCATGAAACGCTGAGGCAGACATATTGGCCAGAGGAAACAACACTGGAATCAAAACTCTATGGGACACTGTATGAACTACAAAAGACAGTGAGTTTATTAAGGAGAGAGAATTACAGATATAGACATGTTTCAAGTGAACGAAAGAAGAAGAAATTCACGAAACTTTTCACCATCGAACACACTAAATTTATGAACTGGTGTTCCAGTCCTCGGCTATCTGGAGCTGAGAAACAATATCTGCATCTGTAAAATCAAGAAATATTTCATCATCGGAATCAATAAAATATTCCTTAAAAATGGCTGTCATTGTGAACGATTTTGATGGAGTGCAGATATTATTCACTAAAACTCTACCACAACCTTTTGTACACAGCTCATCCTCTCATAGAAAACCAAGTTGGATGTGTTTGGCCATTGTCATAAATAAAGTAGCAACACAAAGCACATTCATTCTCTTGACATTTCCTGCAGAAAATTTTCCTATGACCATTTCGTGATTCAAGAGTTCCAGTGGGAGTTTGAAAATGAACACTTAAATAAATCCTCTCTTGTGAATCAAAACAAAATAAACCCAGAACTGTGTTTTCTTTTCTTATTCTTCCCTTTCTTAATGCACATTACACCACACTTCCTTTTTTGTTTTGATTCTATGTTGTTAGATTATAATTTCATTAAACTGTTTCAGACTATAAGATTCAAGTCTTATCTTCTAAGTATGGGTATACCAAATCCAGTCACAAGAGAGACTCATGGAACAGGTGATAAATACTTCACAGAACTAGCACGAGAATTGTCAAATGTTCTCACTAAACCAATTGAGGTAGGAAGCTTAAATGATTTAATGAGTAGTGATGCCCATTGGTTAGTTAGTTTAAATCTTCTATACATTAGCGCTTTACATTTCTAGGATATTTATGTTTGGTATCCCTCAGTGCTAGGTGGTTATATTGAAACAATTCTTTTTTTATGAATGTGAAGCATGGTCTGTAAAAAAAAAGAGTTAAAAGTGAATGGTATGGTTTTTGAGAGGAATAATGAAAATACCATGGACAGCTAAGAAATCTAATGTAAAGTCCTTAGACATACTTGAGTAAAAAGACAATCCATAGCAAACATTTGAAGCCAGGATTTTTAGGTAAAGCTAGAGTCAGGGTAATAAAAGTTTGCTAATCGCTGGAAACATGCATAATCACACACACACACACACAAATCAATATTTTGATCAAAAGGCTGTTATCAAGATTAGATATACATCAAAAAAGGACAAGTAGGAATGATACAACTGAGGTTCACATTGCTAGCTATAAAAGTGTGCATTCAGGATTTTTAGGCTATATAATGAGAAATTCAAGACTTGAACACTTAGTAACCACTGGAAAGATCACAAGGAGGAAAGTAAGAGGAAGAACGAAGTTGCTGGATGGATTGGCATTGTGGCATGAGAGAATGTCACAGAGAATGAACTTATTGATAACACAAGAGACAAAGAATTGTGGAGAAACATGTTTGCATGGCACTTGATTCATTGATCCTTGAATGGTCCTTTTAACCTGCTGCTTTCTTTTTCTTCTGTGTTCTTTCTCAAATTCCAGCAAATTAGCAGGATATAGTCCAGAGAATAGAATGCATTGTGTCAAAATCTACAGCCTGATTGTGATATATGCACATTTTTGTCTGACACATCCAACTTCATCATGGCTTCTGGATCACTATGACCCTCTGTGGAATAGGATAGCCATTTCCACCCCCAAAACTTTCTTAGTCTCCTCTTATGTCATGCAACAGTATCACTATTGTCTGTTTCCATTTCAAACACATGCAGAACACACTCAGAACTTCTGCTACATAAACAAATCTGGCTCTGGAGTTGAGTTATATTGAACACATATCAGACAGTAAAGGTTCCTGGTTTAATTTCATCTACAGGCAATTGAACATCTTGACCACTCAGAAAGAAATAGAAACCTACTGAATATAAATATTGCCCAGAAAAAAAACAGCTATAAAACCTGGGTTGATGCTACATCTTTAATGATACATGCTGCAACTTATGTAAACACAGAGCAAATAGACAATGTAATATGTTGTGGCACCAATAACAACCAATAGAATGACAGCCATAATATATAACACTTCAGCTACATTCACATAAGTGTGACCTGTTATTTATGTCAATTATACCCTGTAATCATCATGTGTTACTTTGTATTTCACCATTTTTTTCAACTTTTAGGAGAGTGGAGGTATGATGACTTTAACTGATGTTTATTGCCGAATTAACAGAGCCAGAGGCATGGAGGTCAGTTTAACTAACATTTATTTTAAGACTTTTAACTAGAAACAGGTTTAAATATTTTTTGCAGAAAATATGACATGATTTATTAACTCTACTCTTTGACTCACCCTTTAAAAGAAGAATAAATAGTTTCCATATTTTGGCTCGACTTCCTAAAAATGATGGGAAACATTAGGAGACGTTGATAAGAAAGTCTTCACCAAAAGAGATTATAAAAATACTCTAGTATTTTGTCCAATTACAATAATTCTAAAGGTCTTCCCTCGTGATATTTGCCAGCCATTTTGTGATATTGGTTCGGGAGCAAATAAAATTGTAAGTTAAATTGTTGGCATTTGATCGGTAAAAACAGTGAAAACCTTTTGTAAGAAATATTGTATGTCAACAAACATTCAAATCATTGCATAACTTTTATTTGTGCATAGAAACATTTTAAACTTTCCAAATAGTTGGAAAAAAATGGATATACTTTACAAAACAACCAACTTTAGATGATAGTCACATGTTCCTGAGTCTGTAAGTATTATTTTATAATTTAGACCTATTATTTTGTTTTCGAGTTTTACAATCATATGCCTGTTTTATTGAAGACTTTTCTCTAATGTTCAACATATTTAATCTTCAAACAAGACAATAGACACATATTCTAGAAATGGCATTCTTCTTCTTCAGCGTTCATTCTCAAACTCCTGCTGAATTCTCTTATAGCAGGACCATGGTCCTAATAGATTTCCAACAGGATGTAGTCCAGAGAATGGAAATGCGTTGTGTCACCGTTTTATTTGCGCCAATGGCCCGACACATCCGTCTTCGGCGGGAAATGGCATTCAATTATACACACTTTGATGCATAGTACATCACTGTAGGCAAATTGAAGTAGGAAGCATGAGGATAAATGAAAATTGAACAAGGTTTATTCTAGCGGCACCAAATCGCCTTGCAACTTGAGTAAACAGGTTTTTCTGTACTTGACTAACCACATCCTTAAAAAAAAAAGATGCAATTTTGTCAAGATATTCAAACTTTGTACTCAGGTCACTGAGGATGGACTAGTCAACACAAAGACTATTACAACAATAACGAACAAGTATTGGTGTATCCTCAGGACCACCCGAACATAGAACATTTGTATTCATATTACAAGTGATGCCTACTTGTAAACATAAATAACATAGAGACAGGACAATCACTAGGTTTACAGGTAAATAAAGTATTGCCCAAAGACTAAATGTAACTCAGATATCTTAAGTTTTTTTTGCAAATTCTTCAACACATGTCAACAAACACTGAAATCATCACAGAATGTTTATTCGTATATAGAAACATCAAAAGCTTCTCCAATAGTTGCACAAATGAATGTAATATACAAAACAGCCAACTTTAGATGCTAGAGTTTTATATCTGACATTGTAAATATTTGTTTTGTGATTTTGTTTTTGAAAATTTGCAATTATGTTTTATCAGAAACTTTCATCTAATATACTATATATATTTCCGCTCTTGAAAAAAGACAAAAGATGCATATTCTGAAAATGTCAATCAATTTTGCACATTGTGATATATAGTACATCACTGTAGGTTTACAAATAAATCAAATATTGTAGAAAGACTAAATTTAAACACACTCTTAATTTTGTTGCTTAGAAAGAGTACGTAAAAATGTGAGTTTACTCATGTATATTATGAGTTAAGATGAAAAGGACAAATGAGACTGGTGCAAGAAACATGACAGAAGATTATTATTTTCTTCACACAAAATAAGGAATAAGTTTATATTGTTAACAGAAGTGTGACCATGCGATTAGAATGTTGATCTCACAATCATGATGTCTAAGGTTCGATTCTATATCGAATATCAGCTCTAGTAAAGCCAACATTTTTATTATTTGGAGGGGAAAAATAGAAAATCAATCAATCATATAATGTTTAAATGACAGAAAGAACATTCAGCTATTATTACACAGTCCTGATTTAGGCCAGGTCCTTGATGCAGAGATGGTACTTAGCCAACAGTAGCTGAAAACTAAAACTGATCTGACCTTCTTTATAATCAAGCATCTGCCCTAGCAAGTATTGGTGCTGAAGACTGAGGCCACCGGCCATGAGGTATATCACATCAATCAGGATGCCACACACACAATGGAAAACAAAAGAAAAGTCATCACACAGCTAACGAATGTCCATCACTTCAAAACATAAAATATGCAGTAACAGGTTTTATTTTGTTTAGTTGAACTGAGAATAATTTCTTTTCATATTGTATATGTTAAAGAAACACAGTTTTATGAGTTGTGCTAGAATCACATGTAGAAACAGAATACTCATTGACATTGTTATTATATGTTTCCATATTAGCTTCTGTCTCCTGAAGATCTACTTCATGCCTGTGAAGTTATGGAGATGCTTCGACTTCCAATCAGGTTGGTGTAAATGAAATTGGCCAGTTTATCACTCTCAAACTAATGTTCAATTTTAAAATATTAACGGAGGGTCAGATTTTTCTAGACAATCCTAGTCACATTTATTTTTCAACAATTATTGGCTTGCATACAAGCAGCATGACTATAGAGATTATGGAAGTGACCAAAGCCTTGAACTGAAAGGGGACACAGAGTGCAACTCATGTCTGCATCCTCAGTGACTCAATTAGCATGAAAAGGGCTGTGTCTGTGAACAGTGGCCTGAGGCAGTGAAGAGATCAAAGTTTAGTGATTATCTGAACATCTCATAGGAATTCTGTCTCAGATGGCGAATGTATGTATACTGATAGTTCCCTTGGCACATTGATTGTATATTAATCTACTATCTCCTTGAGCAATACCAAACTTACTCAATCTATTAATAATGGTCTCATCCACCGTGGTGTTCTCACCCAACAGACGCATATATACATAGTTTACAATGTCCCCCTATCCATTGTCATCAGTCCTAAAACATAATCTTTTAATGCTAGTCTATTGGCTCTGTCCTTACCTTCAACTCTAGTGTGACCAGGGCAAAATATCCACATAAGTACCTGGTGGTGTGAAACCCCAACATACTCCATCCACTCATGATGCGGCCATCCATTCTGAATTTTGTGGGTCATGGATTGAGAGTCTGACACAAAAATAGCCCTGATTGTCGCTGTTTCTGAGATCCATTTTCAGGTTGAAGTTGAAAAGAGTTACATTCATTTCAGAAATAATCAGAAATTATGTGGAGTTAGAGGTATGTCCAACAACCAACAGAGACTTTGAACTGTTGTTGTATAGTTGTGGATGCACTCAAGGGGTTAGAGGTATGTCCAACAACCAACAGAGAATTTGAATTGTTGTTGTATAGTTGTGGAAGCACTCAAGGGGAGATTGTAGCACTTATGTATGTGCCATGTGTGCATGATGATCTTTTGTATCTTTACTGATGGTCAGGCCAGTGTCAAAGTTGACATCAACTATGAGGCCCTCAAATGAATTGCAGAGACACCTAGTCCCCACATTAGACACGATTGCTTGTTCAGGAGGTTCTATGGAGAAAGTGCCTCACTCATTTGCACTTTCTCTCTGCACTGTTGATTAGATTAAAGGGAAAGGCAACATCAATACGCTTGGAAACAAGTAGATCTGCAGGATATGCCAGAAGAGTTTAACACACCATTGACTGTCTTAGTGTCTCCCCTCTGGATTTTCAGTACTGCTTACTCCTTTGAGCTAGACAGTCCTGTTCTAAACCACTAGGCAATGGAGATTTTCTGTAGGGATTTACTCCCTTAGCTTAAGACACTCTTGTGCTAACCAGCAAGGCAGCGGGTGAATGAAGTAAGGAGAACACAAATATAAGAAATTGAGATAAGATATGCAGGGACAAAATGCTACTTATCGTAATGATAGGCCTAGATTTACATTAATTTTTATATATCATACGATATTACCTTCAAAATGTCCTATATTTCATGATAAAAACTCATCTACGGTGTCTGTATCGGTATTCCACAAGTGCCGCCATTTTACACAACATAATTTCCCAGAAACTCTATTTTTAGTAACATTATTGCAATTGTATTCCCATTTTTCTGATATATCATAGCGTTTTCAACTATCATCGAAATTGGTCAGCAAGGTTCTGTAACGGAAATTCTATCATTGAAATTGGTCAGGAAAGTGTTAAAATAAATATTGCGAAAGTGAAAGAATGATGTTTATGGACTGCTACGAAAGAAATGTAACATTCTGTTATTCATTCTGTTACGCTAATTTTTTGTTTCTCATATCAGATTGCGAATATTTGACAGTGGTGTATCTGTTCTTCAAGCTCAGAGCCAAAATGAGGAGGAGATTGTCACAAAAACAACCAATATGGTGAGTCTGTAAATGGTTGGTTGCTGATCCAGCGGTCCATGGGCTCATGCCCTTTGACCTAATGCCATTAAATGGCATTATATTGGTTGGAAGAAAGTCTGTAAATAAACAAGTAAGAATATGGAGGCCACACATTTGTGGTTTTACAGCAGAAAGTTATGTATCCTATCAAACAGCATTGAGTAGTTATCAACATTAGTTGGTACTATGATCGCAGTCCAACCCCTTGTTGCGCCAATTATGCCTACGTGTGTGATTATTTCCCTTGCCTATGTTTATCAGTTTATGTTTTATCATTTGTTAATTTATATATAATTATATTTAGGGTTAGGATTAGTTATGTAAAACATAACTAACCCTAAAAATGAATATTTCAATTAATTGATTATTATTTATTGATATAATGTTTAGATAAATTAACCACAAAATATGTAGGTACACACTAATGGAAATGAGCAAAAATGGGGGTTGGGCTGTGATTATTGATTGCTGATCCAGCGGTCCATGGGCTCATGTCCTTTGACCTAATCCATTAAAAAGGTATTACATTGATGGGAAGTCTGTAGATTTTCTGCCCACCCAGGCCAGAGAATAACTATCACACCACCAGGAAGGTAGGTTTTAACCTATTCACTGCTCTGAGCCACTGCAGTTGCAGTCAAGATAGGGTTCACTGTGGCCATTCCTCACCACCAATTCACTACTGGTTATGCCGAACTTCTCTATTGCTCCAGACATGCAATCAAATGTTCAAGTCAAAAGGGTTGTCACGTCCTGAGTCACTGTGCCTCTATGATGGGCCTCAGCCATAGGAAAAAAACGGTGCTGCCAGTTTCTTCCTGCCCAGTGCTGCGCAGTACATCTCTAGCTCCCTCCCAACCACGGAGGGTGCATATATAAAAATATATATAACAAAGCATAATTGTATAGATGATGCCATGAAGCTTTTGTATAATGGCATGTCATCTGCTAAGGTTTTCTGTTGCATAGGTGGTTTGTCTAGTAGGCGTTGGTGGGACCCACAGACGCAACCGCATGCGATTGGACTGCGATCATAGTACCCGTTGGGAGCCGCGTTAGCGCAGTGGTTAGAGCACCGGCTTCGCATATGAGTGGTCCTGGGTTCATTCCCCAGTTGAGGCGGAAATGTTTTTAGATCGCAACGGCTCCCAGGTCGACCCAGCCTTAAATGGGTACCGGATTAATCCGGGAAGTAAAGACTGCGAGGGAGAGGAGATGGCTACCGCCCTCATTTGCAGAGCATGTGAAATGTGAGATCGCTAACATCTCACACCCCTACGGCATTAATAAATGCTATGGGTTACTTTCCTTTTTTTTTTCTAAAGTTAGTTGGTCGTCGTATCATCATCATTGCACTCTGAAAACGTCCATAGGCACTCTGATCTTCACTTCATTGTATCCACCATTGTTTTGGTTTTTTCACTACAAGTAATGATCACCATTTGTTACATCCACTTTTGAAATTCAGTTAGAGTTATGCCCTTGACTGAGTTTGTAGATGGGTAATAAGCCCTATTCTGGTAGCAAATGTATAATAGCATGGGATAACCATTGTAGCTAGTTTTTTATCTACTCATGACTTTCTAGCTACCCTCTGCTGTTGAGCTGCTGCATTTCTCCTCTTTTCACAAGATACTGTGCCTCTTTTGAATGTAGATTGCCATGTAGCTCTATTTTTGTGCATGTTCTTCCCATGTATCTTGATCTATTTCAAAGGTTTATGTGAGGTCTATAATGAGTCCTTGTAGTGCTTGCTTCTTTTGGCCACCTTGAGAATGTATGCCCTTCAGCAACTCACCATAGAGAAGTATCTTTGGCAAGCGATGATCAGGCATATGTACCACATGACCTGCCTACCAAATCTGTGTCCGCATCAGAATAATGTCAGTGCTAGGGATACGAGATCTGTCAAGGACAGTGGTATCCGGAATCTTGTTTTGCTACCTGATGTTCATAAATCTTCTGACACACATTGTGTGAAAGTGATTCAGCTTCCTTACATGTTGTATATACACAGTTTATGTTTCACTCTGATAACAGCACTGGAAATATCACTGCCTTGTAACCTTTCAGCTTAGTCTGTAGGTTAATGAGATTTCTTTCTATGCCACACATTTGTGTACAGTCTGCCAAAAGTACTACTTGCCTTGGTGATCCTGGTATACACTACATCATCAACATTGGCATTTTGTGATAGTGTACTACCTAGGTATGTGAATCTATTCACAACTTAGTGCTATACTATGTACTTTTATGCAGGGCTCATTATAGATTTTGCCAAGTTATGGTTGTAATATGGCTTCTGGTTTCTCCATATTAATAGTACACCCAAAGTTTGTACAAGCTTTGATAATTTTTAGATCAACCTCAAAGTTGACATTTAGGGCACAGACATCAACAAATATGAGATCTCTGATTGTGTGTGATTTGACTTTGGTTTTTGCTTGAAGCCATCAACGGTCGAACACTTTTCCATGTGTGAGATATCTGATGTCTATCCACCATTACACAGTGACTGACAGTTCCAATTCTCTGTTGATCAACAAACATTCTTCTACGCCCATAGTAGTACTCATTTCTAGCAACACCGCATTTCAATCCCAGTTCCATTATTCTGGACATGAAAAATGAATCATCACTCTTATGGATTCATTTGTTCTTGTTTCTTGTATGGAGTTCTTCAGCGTTCATTCTCAAACTCCCACTGGATATCTCTTGTAACTGGACCATGGTCCTATTAGATTTCCAGCAGGATGTAGTCCAGAGAATGGAAATGCGTTGTGTCGCCGTTTTATTTGCGCCAATGGCCCGACACATCCGTCTTCAGCGGTGTATGGAGTTCAAAATGTCAGCTTGATCCATTGCTCTACCATCAGACACAGTAGCAGTGAAAGCTAGCTGATCTGTTCTCTCATTCCTTTGAACACCCACATGATCAGGTACAAAAATGAAAATGACGCATTCAAACTTCAACCCCTCTCCACTGCCTCAAGTAACTGTTGATGAACACAACCCATTTGTACTTTTCTGATCATTCTCATTGAGTCACTGAGGTTGCAGACATGAGTTGTCATCTGTGTACTCATCCGTTTAAAGGCTTTGTCAATGCCATAGTCATGCTGCTTGTGGTTACATGGTCTTGATGGTCTTCCGTACACACTGAGCTGTGAGGACTCAAGCACTCCTCACATGTCTAGAATCGAACCATCTGTGTGTATAATCATGTCCCCTACCCTGGAATTCTTGCTGATCAATGTCTGCACCTCAGACTCTACAGCGTTAGGACACCATTATGTGCATGGTCTAATCAGAGGTGTTATTACTTGGAGGTTTGGCAGTTTACAGGCAAACTTATCCATTCCGCACCTGGTACTATGTCTTTCAATATACACATACTTTGTATGATGTCCTCAATACGTCTCTATGCATGACTTTCCTCTTTTTAATCTACTACGATTAACTTCTGAATTTCAGAATGCAGTAGTTGTTTTTTGTCAGCTGTGATTTGGAGGTAGGCTTGTGCTCCACAAAACTGTATTCTTTTCTCAGTAGTTGAATGGTCAAGTAAGAATTGCATGACTCTTACTGATGTGTCTCTAGTGCACCAAAACATGGTACGCATCACCTCATTCTGGATGTTATCCAATCTTTTAGTCTGCATCTGAATATTTCTTTTTGCTTTATACCTCTTTATGCCTTGCAGCATTATAGGTAGAAGAGTTTTCTAGAGATGGCTTTTTGTGTGTGCTTCATATATGTTTATTTTCGTTGACTCTTTTTGTTTCTGTAATCCATCTTTTGCATAGTTTACGCTTTTATCCGTCGTGTCTGTATAGCAATGCTTTTTTCAGGCACTATCTTATAAATCAGATGACACCTTATGAGATTGAACCATAACCAACTTCCAACAAGAACATATAACATTAAAAGATCCGGATACAAGGCCAGTGGAAGACCTAGAAAAAAGATGGATAGATAATATCAAGACAACCATGAACAAATATGGATTCAGCACAGCCAAGGTGACACTTCTGGCCTTGGATCGACAACTAAAGTTCCCAGTCACCACCCCTACAATTAACGGCAAGTGTGGATATTCTGACCATCATCCATCTGGGGATAGACAATAGACTATCTGATGGTAGTCTGGAAGCTTGTGAAAACCACTTACTCTATTGTCTTCTAATGTAATCCAGGATTAGCATTGTGTTTGTTAGTCTTCTGATGTTTTCATTTCAGATTCTATCTCTTATTGTTACTCAGAGAATTCTACATAGACAAGTCATTTCTATTGTAACAGGTTTTCTTTTGGCTTTCATTGTTAGTGTCCACGTTTGACATTGGTAGCATAGTGATGGTATGATGATTGTTTTATATAGTGAAGCTTTGGATTTCATGTTTACATGTTTGTTTTTGAAAATGGGCCCAGAGATGACATGCACACCAGAGTGCACCGGCCGACGCTCCATAGCTGGTCGAGCATCAGGGTCAGCGAACCACAGCTGGCCAAGACCCTCAGTACACTTCCACGCATTGGGCCTGAAAACAGGAGTGCAGCAACTCTGCTGTAGCCTGACCAAGTACTAGGGATCGAAGATACGGGAATGCCAACACGGCCCAAAAAAATGCTGGCTGAAGATGGATGTGTCAGGTTGAAAGGCGCAGATAACGCAGCTTGCTGTAAAACATGACACAATGCAGGTCACCCTCATGCGTCCTTCTCAGGACGGTCAGCGGAATGCTTTCAGAGGGTCAACCGCAAGGCGTACGACAAAGAAGAAGTTTTTGAAAACAGGAGACATCTGCCCTACGATCTGGTATGCTATGTTGCATTTCTTTGGGTGTTTTTTCCACAACAGACATGAGCAAGATAACATTCTATGTGACTGCAGTGGAGATAACTAAACAGAAACACCAGACCTGAGCAAGATAATATAAACAAACTTAGCAGAAATAAAGTCAAAATATTTAGACTGAAACCAGGACACTGCCACATAAAGGTACACACCAGCATAAAGGTAAACTCTGCAACCTGCATCTGGGTGCAACAATATAGACACCAAAGTACATGCAAGTATTTTAGGATATCTCAACTTTGCTGTTATAAACATGCAAACCAAGTTGTGGGTAACCTAAAACAATTTGCTCAATAAGTGACCAATATCTGACTAGATAGCATAGTAATTGATTCCATAAGTAGCTAATGCATTTATTGTCATCAGCCTCTGGTTTTCTGTTTAATTGGTGTTGAATTTAATAAATTTGGAATCATTGCATTTGTCTTCCGGAGGTTAATGTTCAATATTCTATGTTGGCATGTGTCTCTGACTCAACACCTCAGACATGACAAAAGATATGTTCATCAGACAAACAGTCATTGATATGGTAAGAAAGATGGCTGGCCATATTCAGAAAATAAGCAGTAGCTGCAGACAAAAATAAATACTGTATGGAAAACATTCACATGGTGCTAGAAGAAGAGGCAGATCAAAGTTATGATACACAGATACAATGATACACGCAAGTCATCAATGAATGCTTTTGACACTGGAAGAAGCTGGCGGAAGATCACGTCACATGGAGAAAACTCCTGCATAGTGGTGCTGTGACATTTGAGAACTCAAATATTGAGCAAAGCAGAAGAATGAAAGCAAGGTGCAATAGTCCAGTGATGAAAAATGTTTCCATGCCTCTTCTGCAATAGACCAAATTGATCATGGATTGGCAAATTTAGCCATGAGAAATGTTTAGCTCATTCCAGCTCAAATCCATCTGATACAGGGGGTTCTACCTGCAGTCTTTCGGTCAAGATGAGTCAGACTGTATGTGTGCATGTGTATTTTTGAATACATGTGCTTGAGATCAACCGAATATGTTGGCTGCATTTGTGCTATGTTTACTGTTGTTTCTTGGATGTCTTGATGAGAGTGCACCCAGTAGGGTTTGAAATTGAAGTAACTTAATTTAATATGTGATGTATACTATGAAAATATGAGATGGAAAATTAGTTAGTGAAAGACATGACTGATGACATTTGTATAGGCTGCAATATACAAATATTTTGTGAATATCAATGTTTTATTTATTTTCACTTGCGCAGGTACAAGATCAAGGACCTTTGACATCTGAGCAGTTGGCACAACTGTTAGGATTATCAGTGGTGTTGGCCAAAGAAAGGTGTTAATAGCTACATTTTTCACATATATTATTTTGAAATACTTTACATAGAGCAGTTGATACCATTTTTAAATGAAAAGCCTAGAAGAAAGATTATGGTGATAGAATTATGAGGAAGTATGTGTTCTCTTATCCCATTTGCCAGTTGGTAGAATTTTACTTTCAACACCAGATTGGCATATTTTTTTATGGGGAAGTGCTTCAGAGCTTTTGCAAGTTTCCAATTGATTATTTGACTCAGCATGGCAACGAGTGCATACAGCAACAATAAAACAAACTATTAAAAACAATTGGAAAAAGTAGTGACTAAAAGCATGTGCAACAGCAAAGACAGGAAGACAACTTTACCGCCATCTGGGGGAGATGCCATCAATCTCTTTGAATGCAAACACCAAATAGAAATATTTATATTACGAACAAAACATTACCTGCTTAAATCACCACCAAAACAGAATTGACAACAAAAATAACTCAAATTGCAAACACTGCCAACAAACATACTATCAAGAAAGTAGAGCACTGCCTGATATCCTGTGCTGCTCTACAAGATATAAGGCACCCTTTTGCCAAAAATCCCAAGCATTAATAATATTTTATGCAGCAACCTTGAATAACTGAAACAAACATTACAGTTCCATAATATGATATTAAAGCTATCAAGAGCTGATGATCTGTGAGTGCTGGCTCAAAGACAAGACACACTGGCTGTAGGGTGCAATGCAACAAGCTATATTTTTAAAAATTACCAGTACTTTAATATTATTTTCAGTAGCACTAACTTTTCTCAGATATTTTTGTTTTCAATTTTGTCAAAACATAGACAGCTTTTCTTTGGAAATATATTTTCCTCATTGGCAGTTGGTTGCAATTTGAATAATCTAAGATACGCTGACGATAAAATCAAGTATCTTGGCACCATTTTAATCAGATGGCAGGTATTCCAATTAAATCATGAACAGGATAGCACAGGCCAAATCAACATTTCAAATAATGAGAAACATTCTGTGCAATGGAGTAATATCAATTCAAACACAAGTTAGAGTGCTAGGATGTTATATTGAACCAATCCTTCTTTATGGAAGCAAAGCATGGACAGTAAACTAAAGTGCCCAAGATAAACTTGAGGCCACTGAGAGGTGATTTTTAAGAAGAATAATGAAAATTCCATGGACAGCCAGGAAAACTAATGTAGAAGTTCTCAGAAATGGTGGAGTAAAATGACAAATAATAAATAGCAAAAATTAAAAACAGACAATCATGATTTTTAGGGCATCTGATGAGAAAAGTGAAACTTTAACATTTAGTAACCACTAGAAAGATCAAGGGTAGAAGAAACATAACAAGAGAAATTTCTGGATGGGTTGTCACTGTTGCGCAAAAAGAAAAAGTCACCAACTGAACTTATTAGTTAGTTAGTTAGTTAGTCGTCGGATCATCATCACTGCAAACTGGACACATCCATAGTTGCTCCGATCTCTCCTTGAGTGTATCCGCCATCACACTTCTGCTGACAGTACCGGCGGTCCTATGCTGGTTGACCATCATTCTTCTGCGCCCTCCAAAATGTTCACCTCTAGCAACACCGCATTTCAATCCCTGATCTTTAATCCTAGCCATTGAAAAGGAATCATCATCCACATTAGTCTCACTCTCGCGTGTTATATCTCTTAAGGAGTTAAAAACGTCAGCGCGATCCATTGCCACAATCGCACACGATGCCAGTTGATCCGCTCTTTCATTGCCTCGAACGCCCACATGTCCCGGCACGAAAATAAATGTAACCGCTTTCAAGCTCGCATTTCTCAAGGCCTCAATCCACTGTTCGCGAACGAGACCCACTTGTACCTTCTTAATCATACTCATAAAGTCACTCAAGATGCAGACCTGCGCTACTTTCTGTGTGCGTAGCCACTCAAATGCCTTGGTCACCGCCATAGTCTCCATGGTCATACTACTCGTAGTGACCGCAAAGGCACCACTTTCTTCCTTGATCGTTTTACCTGCGCACTGAGCTGTGAAGGCCCAAGCACTGCGAACATGCCTAATTACAGATCCATCAGTGTATATAATCACATCCCCCTCTTTGGTATTCTCACTGATTAAAGCCTGCACTCTTTCTCCACAGCTGTGGGACACCATTCTCTGCATTCCCTGCTAAGTGATATTACTACTCTCAAACAAGTTTCGAAATCTGTGGGTAGACCTATCCATTCTGCACCTGCTGCCACATCCTGTAATCTGCACACGCTTTGTATTACATCCTCAGCACGTCCCATCCACGACCTTCCTCTCTTGAGTCTGCTGCCGTTAACTTTCTGTATTTCAGAATGCAACGGGCATTCCTTATCTGCATGTATTTGAAGGTACGCCCGTGCACGGCAATACTGTAATCTATGCTCAGCTGTTGGGCAGTCAAGTAGGTATCGCATCGCTCTTGTCGATGTGTCTCTTGTGCATCCCAGAATGTTACGCATTGCTGCATTCTGGACTCTATCCAGTCTTTCGATCTGAGTTTGGCTAAGAGTCAGAATTGCCAGTGCATATTCCACCACAGCCACAACCAAACCCTGGTACAAAAGAAATAACAATCTTTGCTCACACTGCGCAGCAGCCATAACCTTCATTGCTGCTAAGCCTTTGCCTGCCCTTATGATAATGTGGTCAACATGTTCCCTGAAACTCAGGCTTCTGTCAAAAAACACACCCAGATATCTCATTGTGCTAGTTCTTTCTAAACTTTTCCTGGACAACGAAACTTGTGGCATGGGTGTCTTTACCATGTGATTGTTCAAGGAAAACCACGTCACGAATGCCTTAGACGGATTAACCACTGCTCCCGTATCTCGACACCAATTTGTCAGTCTGTCCAGCTCCTTCTGTAGTTCCACGACGCACTCTTCTCGATTTCTGCCCTGTCTATACACCAGGATATCATCAGCATAAGACATCGTTCTGCCAACACCTGTGATTTGATTGCCAGCGATATGTACTGTGTATACATTGAAAAGTACAGGAGATAGAGGCGATCCCTGTGGCAGGCCAGGGTTAATAACCGTTGGTGTAGATATCCAGTTGCCACACTTAAGAACTACAACCCTGTGCATCAGGGCGGCGCCAACCCAATGCACAACAAAAGGATTAACTGCAAGATTTAACAGCTGGTGCATCAAGATATCCAAGGACACCCTATTGTACGCATCCTCAAGGTCTATTGCGACCGCACGTCTCCATGCGCGAATCGAACCCCTCAAAAACATCCTGCGCAAATATGGCTGCATTCTGCCATGTCTTCTTTCCTGGACGATATCCTCCTAACAATGTTGGTAAACACTTATTTCTTTCAAGATAACACAATACCTTCCGGGCCACAATTTTTTCCAAAAGCTTGCCAATCGTATTCTGCATAGTTATTATTCTGTAGCCATGTATCCTGGTGTGGTCCTTCCCAGGTTTGGGTAGTGGAACTAAATAGCCTTGCAACCAGTCTTCTTTCACTGTGCCCTTTAGAAGGCTATTATTGAACATGTCCGCCAACTCTCCCAACTCCTCTTCCGTTCTTCGACTAATGTCATCGTATCTAATGCCATCTGGCCCTGGTGCTGTATTTTTTGTACTTTTCAGTGCCTTCCTGATTTCTTCAACTGTGATTAGCATATGGTTTTCCATGCTCAAGTTCTTACACGTGTCTGTGAGCGTTTTCCTGATTTCTTGATATGCCTCCACATTTCTCTGACCAATTTGTGCGGTGTAGTGTGCCAGCAACGCCGCACCTTTGGTCTCGTCCGTCTTCTGCCAGACGGTATTGTCGCTCTGGAAATCGGCAATAGTCACGCGTCTTGTGAGACCATTCATGGATTTGTGTAACCGCCAGACCAATTTTAGTGACTTTTCGCGTGTGATCTCTTTGCAAAATTCATCCCATTTTGATGCCTTTGCTGACTTTGCAATATCTTTAAATGTTTGGACTAAGATATCTTTCTTCCGTTTCCATTGTGCGACCTCCATGGGCTGAGCCGCAACACGTTTCCGTGCCCTTTGCCATAGTGATACTGCTTTCCGTTTCTCGCTCCATGCCCTTTGAACTTCATTACACCAGGGGGGCCTATCCCACACCATATTTCCCACTACTTGAGCCTTACGTTTGTCTTGTCGAATTCTGCTCACAACATCCACTCCTCTGCGATCATATTTAAAGGATCTTACCTTTGGCCTTATCTGCTTACTTTTGTCATTTTTTAAGAGAACAACACATGGGAGGTGGTCACTGCCATGATGCCCCAGCACGTCCCATTTGTAGATAGCCACAGAGGGTGATGACACCAATGCCAGGTCGATAGCGCTATCATCATCACCATCCCTGCTTGCCATCCTTGTTATACGGCCATCGTTAAGGCACACCAGGTCCGTATCTGTCAGGGCCTCCTCAAGTTCTCTTCCCTGTTTGTTCGAAGCACTATTGCCCCATGATGTACCTTTCGCATTGAAGTCACCACAAAAGAGGATCTGCTTTTCCTGTTCCATTATCTCCCCTAGGATCTTCCAACCCTGAAGATCAATGCTCGTGTTGCACACATACACATTTACAATCATGATTGGGTGCTGGACCCTCTGGACCCTCACTGCCTGTAACTGGATATTGTCACTATCCCACTTGAACTTATGTTGAACTTATGTTGTGTGTTGTGGATAAGCATGACTGCCTACGCTACTCTGCATCGCACTTAATTGATTTTCTCATTGGAAAATCCCATGGCCGTAGATCCCTGACTAGACCAACAACTGTGTACTTTAGTGAAATAAAAAATGAACAGAAAATGTGCTGTGACTATGACCAATAGACAAACAGATTGATGGCCCCATGCCCCATCTACTGGTCGGCAGGCAGCATTCAAATATGTATTTGGCACAATTATTTTTTAGTAAATGATATATAGCAGGACAGAATCAAAACCGACCGCAACAGTGCTTGAAAACCACAACAATCCAGTCAAACTTGGACTTTAACTTTAGTGAGTGACCTAGATAATGGAACACAATCAAACGAGATCACATGCACACATGTATCATTTCATGTATTTATTTTATTATTATTTCAGATTGTTGCTGACGGAGAGGATGGGCGGTGTGTGCCGTGATGAAACTGTAGAAGGACTACGATTCTATCCAAATCAATTTATAACATAAGCATATGTATTATGTACATTTATCAAGACATTATTTCATTTTATTTTTAAAAATTTCAATCAGACTTCCAGGAGAGTTGACATGTTTGTGAACAGGAGGATCAAATCTATCTTGACCTTTTCATGTACTCAAAAATTTATCTGCAGCAAACATTTAGTTTTCATAGACTAAGTCAGGGGTGGGGAACCTCTGACCTGGGTGATCATTTGGTTTGACAACTGAGGGTGGATAGACTAAAAATTAAATCAATCTAGGGTCTTGTTCCTTATCACCATAAATCTATATTAAGGGAATCATAATAGCAATATACATATATGCCTCACCAAAGAGAACCGTTCAGGCTGTTCCAGTCATCACAAAGGGTGGGTTGCTTAAATGTTTGAGTAAATATTGCAGGCTAATAAGTTTATCATTTTGTATGGCCCATGAAAAATATTATAAATTTATATAAATGGCACTTGGCATGAAAAAGGTTACCCACCGCTGGACTAGTGAATAAATGCTAAGTATTGTGTTTTGTGACTTGTGTTAGTAAATTGTCAACATGTAACTATGTTTTTATGCTTTCATGCTTTCAATTAAATTAATTTTGCTAGTGCAGTCATTCTTCCATTTTAAAGAACATTTTGATATTGTTAAACATTGGTGTCAGTTCGAGGATTAGGTATTTTCTGTTATGTTTTAATCAAGTTTGGATTTGCAATTCGCATATAATCCATAAATTGGACTGGCCACATCGTCCGTATGCCAGACAAGCGCCTTCCAAGGAGATTATTCTATGGGAAGCTGTGCGAAGGTAAATGTTCAGGTGGAGGGCAGAAAAAGCGCTTCAAAGATCATCTAAAAAACTCTCGAGCACTGCAGCATCGATCCTAGCACCTGGGAGACTACACCACTTGACTACTCAGATCACTGCGGGCAATCTACAAGCGCAAGAAGCGGAAAGACAGATCCAAAGGTTCTCCTACCCCTAACCTTCAGCACTCCTGCATGCACTGCAATAGAACTTTCCGTGCACGTTTCGGACATCTGCAGGCTCACAACCCAAATTAGACAATTGCCAATTTATTTTTTTATTTTTTTTTCATCGCATTCATTTGTTTTTCATGTCATGCTCATTTTCGCTTGCAAAGGAGGAACATCATCATCAAATTGGAGATATGAGGCATGTTGAAATGAAACCGCCAATGCTGCGTCACCTATGCCGGCACACACGGAGCATGAAGACGTCCTTACTGATGTCCGAAGCACACACCAGTGAACAAATAGTCACGCAGTCATTCTCTTTGTATGCCTAGTGTGTCTGATGAAGGCAGTTGATAACATTGCTGGTGTGGTAATGTACCCATCCAATTTGGACAAACAAGCAGTGATTATCTTATAGCCAAAGGATGTTTTATCCAACATTTATCAAAGAATGCAGGCAGTGTATGGTGGAAAATGTTTTGCAATATGCAATATATATATATATACATATATATACACCATTGCCAGAGTTTGTGTTCGCCAGTTGATGAATTCTCTGTTATTATGGACAGTTCAAATTATGGTTCTGAGGTATTGGAAGGTTTGTTCTCAGGTTATTATACCACAGTTCAGTTATTGATTGACCACCATAAGGAAGAGTGAATGGGGTGGAGCTTAAACAATTTGCAGGATTTACCATATGGAGGATCATGCATTTCTGTTGCAAATAATGGCAGGTGATGAGTCGTCTTTGAACAAAGCAGCCAGCATGCAATGAAATATTCTGAATCACCAAAGAGCAAAATATTTTAATCACAAATTTCTGAAATAAAGGTTTTGCTTACTACCTTTATTGACTAAAAAGGACACTTGTTTGTAGACTTTGAGGAATCTAGTGTGAAAATCAATGCTCTCGGCTATAAGAACACACTAAACAATCTGCACACGAGTGGTGGTCGAAATGTTATGCACTTTACTAAGAAATTGTAATGACAGGCAGGATTGCTGTGTATCATTTTAAAGACACACTATTGGTTGACAATTCCCATCCATTTGTGGCTCGCATGTTGAAGATTTTGCATGAGCAGCTTCACATGTCAAAAGTGTCCGCCAGGTGAGTTCCCCATCTACTCATGCCAATCACGGTTCATGCAACTCCTGACTCCCTTGTCTTTGCCCAGCAGTGCAGATATGAAATAATGCCTCATCCACCTTGCTCACCTGATTTAGCACCGAGTTACTTCTTCCTGTTACAAAACAAGAAGAATACACTTTGTGGGCATATTTTTCTAACATCCAGGACTTGATTACTGAAGCGGAGACATGGTTTCAGGCCCAGGAGGTGTTCTACAATCAAGGCACTAGGAAGATGAAGTAATGGAGGAAGTGCACCACCCATGTATTGAGAATACATAGAGAATGACTATAGTTCACACCAATTTTCAGGTTGTCTTGATTCCTTCACATTAAAGTGCAAAACGTTTCAACCACCCCTTGTAGAGTCATCAAAAATAAGCGACCCAGCATGCTGTCACACAGTATCATTATGTTGCATGACAGTGCTTGCCCACATGAGGCAAAAGTTTTGTAGGAAGCATTAGCACTAGAAAGATGAAATGTTCTACCACATCCAGCCTACTCATTTCTTCACTTAACACAATTGCTGAGGTACCTTTCCTAATCTTGTAATAAACCCACATGGATGGGTTTTATTTGGACACACCTTGTAATGGAGGGGCGGGGGGGACTGAAGGTTTTTGGTGAGCACCTGCTGGACGTGGACACTTGAGTTAAATGATGCTATCTAAGCTGTGATATGGAAATTTAGTATTAAATGTGGCATCAATGTTAAAGGGCAGCTGCAGAGCAGACTCAGGAGTGTATTTAACCAAGTGACAGAAACTATCATTACTCACACCCTTAGGCAACTTCTGAGGGCTACTGAACACTTATGTGTTTGCCCAGTGTTATAACTTTGGTTTATAACCACTAATCAAAGGATTTATAGTCTTATGATCTACTACTCACGTCCCCCCCCCCCCCCCCCCAAGAAATCAGAACATGACATTTAATACTAGAGACATTTAATACAAAAGTGGGGAAATAGCTGCACTTCTGGTTCAGCATCATATCAATCATACATACATGAATTAGGCTTAAAAATTTCATTTTGCCAGAAATGGACACAATAAAGGATTTGGATAGAGATGATAATTAATCACATTGAAAGAGACTGAGAATATATCCAAGGATAGACGCATGGAAAAATCTTATGTTTTTGGACTATGCACCCGAGGATGTGCAAATGTCCTAGGGCTTGATTATAATTGATAGGTTTTAGTTGAAAGTTTGTCATTCATTGAAGAACTAGAATTATCAGTCACTGTAATTACGAGGGGGAGTCAATAAGTAAGTCACAAATGGCTCTTTAGAAAAAAAACTGAAGACGATAAAAACCTGAAAACTGTTTATTTTTACACATACATTATCCCTTTACTTCTCAACATAATTTCCACCAACATTGATGCATTTATCCCATCGTTTTATGAGTCCTCCCAAACCTGCTGCGTAGAACTGCGTGCTCTGCTTTTTAAGCCACATTTTCACTTCACATTCAACTTCTGCGTCAGTCGCGAAATGCTTCCCGCCAAGGTGGGTTTTTAGTGGGCCAAAAAGGTGAAAATCACTAGGGGCTAAATCGAGGCTGTAAGGAGGATGTTCCAGAATTTTCCAACCAAGAATTTTTATTTTCTCCTGAGTTAATCGAGCCGTATGTGGTCTAGCATTGTCATGAAGGAGTAGCACTCCTCTAGTCAGCAGCCCTGGACGTTTTCTTCGAATTGCATCCCGAAGCACTGATAGAACTTCACAGTATGATTCAGAATTCACATTGTCACCTTTCTTTTTGAAATTGGTTAAAAGCACTCCTTGACAATCCCAGAACACTGTCAGCATAACCTTCCCTGCTGATGGTGTAACCTTGAATTTTTGGACACAAGGCGAAGAAGGATGTTTCCATTGCATTGAAGCACGCTTTGATTCAGGCTGGTAGTGATGCACCCATGATTCGTCCCCAGTAATAATCCTGTTCATCATGTCTTCTCCTTCATTTGCGTATTGACAGAGATGCTCCAATGACAAGCCTAATCGGTTCATTTTGTGTTCGTCCGTCAATTGTCTGGGCACCCACCTTGAACACACTTTCTTAAATTTCAATCGGTCATGCATGATGCTGTATGCTGAACCATGTGAGCACCCTATTGCAGCTGCTACAGCGTCTATCGTTACTCGTCTGTCACCTCGAATCATCTCCTCAACCCGCTGCACAGATGCGTCTGTTGCAATTTCAACAGCACGACCAGATCGGATTTCGTCAACAATTTTAGAGCGTCCTTGAGAAAATTTTTTTACCCAGCTGTGCACCGCTTTACGGGACAAACAATTGTCAGCATAAACAGGAAGCATTTCTTTATGAATGTCTTTTGCAGGCAGTCCTTTTGCCCATAAAAAACGCACAACAGCACGTTGTTCATTGATTGTACACTCTGTAAGTACAGTAGCCATTTTGTTTTTTGTGCTGCGCATGCGCAAGGTACAGCTAGCGCCATCTAGCGAACATAAACATAAAGTTCTATGATGATATCAACTATAAACAGCTTTAGAAACCACCTACTGCATTTTCCTGCCATCCAACATCAATTTGTGACTTACTTATTGACTCCCCCTCGTACAAATATATCCAAGGAGATTGGAGCACATGTCCTGTGTGCAATGATGATGTTGCATTCTTGATGCACCTCAATTCTAGTCTCCATAAGTTTCAAAATTGAAACAAACATATTGATGAATATAAACGTGTTGTCTTTTAAGCAGAATGTACAGTATATTTCGAAATAAAGTCCAGGAATTTTTTTTCCCCACTATTTAAGACCCATAACCCATCATGTTCGATGGGGTGCCACATCAGCACAAAATGTCCTCCAAACAACTCTGTCCTCAGCCATTCGGAGAAGCGTAGAAATATCATTCCCAGACCATTTATCAATCCAGGATTTTCTCTGACCTCTCTTCCTTCCACTCTTGACTGTTCCTTGCAAAATAATTTTACAGAGAGAGTCATGTTTACATGTCCAAACCAAACAAGTTAATGCCGTTTCACCACTGCCAAAAGTGGCTCTTGATAACCTGCAAGTTTATTTGCTGATGGACAATTATATTTTTCTTGTGTTCTATATTATTAATTCTTAACAGACATCTGCAGCACTTGTTTTCAAAAGCTGGACTCCTTCTTTCTGTGTCTGCATTGAGTGTCCAACTTTCACAGCTGTACAAACAATATACTTAGAACTAACAATCTGAATAGAGCAATCTGAAAAGAATTTACTGTAATACTGATCTTACACCTCCAAATCATATTCAATCTTGCCATGGCAGCCATCGCTATCTCAAACCTTATCTTAATCTCATTTCCTGAGTGGCCATGATTATATATTTGGGACTTGAGATATTTGAAGATATAAACTTCTTCAAGTTTATGACCATTCATGGGATCTTGCTTGGTTTCACTTGTCACCAATATCATGCTTTTATCAATGCTAATTTTCATACCATATTTCCTACTGATGTCTTCCAAAACTTTAAGCAACAGATTGATGATATTAGCATAACACGTTACAAAGTGGTCTACAGCCAATAGTTATTGATGTATGGATATCTTGTAATTCATCCTGTATGATATATTCAAGATACATGTTAAAAAGTACTGGAGAAAGAAAGTATGCAATCTCGACACACTATCCGTCTTGAAAAATGCACTGTCATTATTGATAAAAAACAGCACTGCATGCACCTCTATACAGCACTTCAATAACTTCTATGATGGTTATGTTGAATTTATATTGCCTCAGTATGTCACAGACTTTGGTGCAACACGTGATCAAATCCATTTGTGAAATCAATTAAATTATGATACAAATAACATTGATGTTATAAATGCTTTTCTATCAATATTTTGAGATTAAAACCTAGTGATCTTTAGCATCACCTTGCTAGAATGGGTGATTAAATGACCCTTGTGCGGTCAAAATTGAAGACATGAGGATAAACAATTTCAGGGATGTATCGTTCAGAATTCAGGCATCTTTTAATTTGCATCAGGTCACACCCCTCACATCAGTACACCTCCACCACCATGTGGAGAAGCCTCATCCAATGCTGTTCTGGACATAGTCCTCACTGACTCTGTGATAAACTCCTTTCCATCTATTATGTTGCTGGAGCACAACAAAATGATTCATTACTAAACTAAACCCACCTCCAGTCATTTCGAATGGCACATTAGTAATTGTGGTTTCACTGCAGTCGGTTCTGACGATGCCGGTCCATAAGAACAGGACCTCTGTAGAGTATTTGATTCCAAAGACAAGAGTCCTGCAGCTGATTCCTGACCGTTTGATATGAAATTCGATGAGCTGCTTCCATTGAGTGGACTATGGAGGGCGCAGATGCAAATCAATTCCTGAGGTGATGCAGCTGTGTGGTGCAGTATTTGGCAAGAGTTGTGACTCTGTCTTCCACCGGTTTATTTTAATTGCATCCAAAGGCAACTAATGATTCTTGTAACCATCCAATGATGACGTATCGTTCTTTAATCTTCATACACACTGTTATCAATGTCAGATATGGACACTAACAAAAGATAAAGCTTACTACATGTGAAATGAGATGTCTAAAAAGAGCAGCAAAAAGGACAAGAGATCATGTGAAGCATGAAGAGATTACAAGAACTGTTAGAATATCTGTGGTCAAATATATTGAAAAATAGAGACTGAAATGATTCAACCACTAAATGAGAATGAACCCTTAATGGACAGCGGCAAAAGCATACAACATGAAAATGGAAACAGCAAGATACAGAGGAAGACCAAGAAGAAGGTGAATTGAAAGAATTACCAACATTCTGAGATGCCTCAATATTACTGCATATCACGCAGCGACCAAACATGTATATAGCCTGAATACCGATCATCATTCAATCCTGCGATGCCTTACAGCAAAAGCAGAAAAAAAACCAATAGATTGATAGTATGCTTTTCCAATTGGGTTTGTAAACTTGGTTGGAACTCCAATTGTAGTTATAGTTACAAAACATTGCTCATCCAGGTTAGTATGTCATTCCAAAATGGCGGCAATAACTAAATGCAATATTTTGACATGGTTTGCAAGTGAATTCTTTAATAATTAGGAATTTTTCGCAGGTGAGTTTTTGCAATACACTGAAAGTAATGTAAAGTAAAAGCCCTGCATTACAATAAATATGATTTAGCTTTTTAAATAACTCTGGAGATTTAAAATTCATTCAGAAAATATATTTATTTAATTTAAACATTCAACACGTTGAATCAAAACTATGTTGTGAGTTCAATTCATACAAATTTTACATAACACTATTTGAAAACACCCTCTGTAATAGGAGATAAATATGCTTTAGACTGATGGTCAGTAAAAATGTTCAGAGCTTGTTGAATTGAATATACATTTCACCTTAAATGTGTCCTCTTAAAGTTATATAATTATCAATCTTATTCTTGTTATACTAATAGTCTTTGGGATTGTGTTTCTGTAGTTGAATGATACATTTTTGTGGGGATCTTTCCCGGCTGAAAATGTAAAAGTGTACAAGTATGTTAATTATTTGTATTAGATTTCAATTCTTGCATAACACAGAACAGAAACTCACAGATTGAAAGAACACCTTTATTCCATTTTTAAAAAATACATCTTAACATAAACGTACATTTTAAGAAATGGCTGATGTATTTTCCATAAATAGGAATATATAATAATATATAATAATATATGAATACTTGTGTATAGTGTCCCTCTCATACTTACCTCTATGCAGCAATTATTGAAAGAATAATGCAGAGTGTGAATCTAACTGTGACACATTCTTGCAGTAACTACCTATCATATGACAATCAATAAAGGTTGTCAGCTCTTAATAGGATCAAAAATCACAACCAGCTTACTACAGCACAGGTTGTTTTGGGAGAATTTATTTGAAACTATATTTTTTGTCTGAGAGGCAGATATCACTTCACAGTTTTATTTCTTTTAGATACTCAATTCGTGTTAATTAAACTCACATAAAAGTCTGCTAAGCAGTATTAGTTCATAAATATAAAGTGCTTGTATTGGTCTTTCTTTTTTCCAACATTCACTGATTTTAACTGCAATAAGAGTAAAATTTAGTACCGGTATGTTTTAATATTACTAGCAATCAATGCTTATTATGCTGACATTTACTGCTTTGATTGACTGGTTTAGCAGTCACTTCTGAAACCTGGGAGTCATCTGTGGTCAAAAATGTTTCTAGTAGAACTGAAAAGTTGAGCATGTACCACCTGTCTATGAAGTCTGTGCACTAACTAGTGAGCTACAGTATAGTGAGACCTCTACAATTGTCAACTTCCCAAGGTGCCATCACTTTAAAACAGTTTGTCAAAGTGGTCAGAACATATATGAAGTTGTGACCAATAGAATTCAAATAATGTAATGAAAACAACTAATAGATGAGTATTGCCAATTAAACACTTCAGCCATACTGCGATGAAGAAACTCATGGAACAGACATCAAAGAATGCACTTGTCATAATTTTTTCTATTCTCATCAGCATGCTGATGATCGAAACCAGTGAAGGTTCTTGATTCTTGATTAGGAACACACGTGACAGTACTTGGGGCATTCCCATATATGCTCTGCTTGCCGTTCCATCAGCCATCTAAAAGTGTATAAGCTCTGTGTCCCAGTCAGTTACCAATTACACGTTCTTCTGATCTTTCCAAAGAGGGAGCACTTTCTCCCATCATCTCTAGTCACTCCCATTTCTACCATTTTCTGAATATGTACATTGTCATGTTCAAATTCCTCCTCGTAGGTTATCCATGACTGCTCTAATCAATTCAATCCTGTCTCTTCTTATCTCGGTGACGTTCACCAAAGCTTTACCAGCCAACACATCGGCTCTTTCGTTTTCCCTGACCCCAGCATGACCAGGACAGTAAATCCATGTAAGACTCTCCGCATTGTCGAGAAGAGTGACCCATTCAGTTCTGATCATACATTTTTCTATTTTGCGCATCATACTTTGAGAGTCCGATAGAATCACTGAGTCTGTTGGTGGTTGCGTCACCAGCCAATTGAGAGCTGCTGTCACCATTTCTATTTCCATTCTCATACTCCATGTTCAATCATGTTGTAGTGGGGTAGGCAGCTTCTCAGCTAATTTCTTGCCATTTTGGTAGGCCATGAAGTCCCAACCACACCTGTTTGTTTCTTGCATTACTGAGCCGTCTGTGTAAACTATTGTATCGTGTGGCTTCGAGTGCTGCAGTATGAGTTCTTGGATCATTTCCTCTGTTCTGTTGGCAGCCCAGTCATGACACTCTCTTCCCATCTGTATCACCACTGTTGTCAAATAATTTTCTCTCTTTGCCAAATGTCACCCATTCACAGCCTCTTGCCACTTCCTCCAGCTCACAAACTCTGAGTAGGGTATCTTCTGCTTCTACCATCCAGGACCTTCCTCTCTTGATTCGCTTTCCTTTTGTGCTGTCTAGAGATTGGTTAAGACATGATGATCATTATTGGCGACCTTAAAGTATTCTTTAACCTGGGCTATTTTATGTCTTGATTTGATGCTAGGTAGGTCTAAGAGAAACCTCATGACCATGATAGGTGTATCTCTTGTGCATCCTAGAATAGCTCTCATGGCCTCGTTTTGAACTCTCTCCCATCTATCCACCTGTGTTTGTGACAGTGTCAATAAACCTAAACTTTAGTCCAACACAGATAATACCACAGCCTGCATCATTTAAAAAAAAGGTTCGCTGCGACATCTCTGCAGATGCCATGATTCTGACCCGCTGACACCCATCCCAGCTTTCTGAATGATATTGTCCATGTTTCACGAAAAATAGACTTCTATCAAAAGTGATGCCTAGATATTTCATAGTTTGCTCCCTGTCAATGTTGATGCCCATGCAGGATACTGCTGGTAATGTGTCTGTGACTATTTTGTTGTTCAGTGAGAACCAGACGATGTTTGCCTTGGTGGGATTGATAACTGCCTTGTAGTTAGTACACCAGAGCAACAAATCTAGATTACGCTGGACATCATCAATCATGTCTCTTCTATTTCTGCCATGCTTGTACACCAAGAGGTCATCCGCATATGTTAGCATCCTTCTGGGCCCAGCGCCTTGAAGCTGCGCTATTTTGTATGTGTAGACATTAAAGAATACAGGTTATAGTGGCGATCCCTGTGGTAATCTTGGTGCTATAGTTCTGATGTCCAGGAATCCAATCTCAGAGCAACAGGTCTGAACATTAACACCATTGCTATCCATCGAATTATCTATCAGTCGATGGTGAAGGACTCTGTTGTGATGCATCCAATGCAGTATCCCCACAACCCTGAAAGGTTATGGTTTTATAGATAAAAACAACTTAGCTCCTATGGGATTGCTCAGAATGCAGTGACGTTAATATCCTTTGGCTTTGTCTACAATTATAACCTCACAGAATGTGGTAGTAACAGATGACTGTATTCATCAAATAATTGGATAAAAGTTACAGATGGAGAGAGCAAAACTACAGGAAGAGAACTTCGAAAAAAAGCTTCAATATTATGATTTACAAAATGACAACCATCTAAGATTTTTTGTCATTTGATTACTTCATGGAGCAATGTATGACTAAAGTGTCATTGGATATCTAGGATGAGTCAAATAAAAAATTGCAGAATCCTCTATTGTATCTATTTCAGCAGGTTGGTTGGGAAAATATTTGTACCTGTCATGCAGACAAGAATTATGAAGCTACTTCTCTTTAACCCGCTTCTTCGCTGACTTTTGTAGTTTGTCATCATGCATGAGGGTGATGGGACATGTAAGAAGCTACTCCCAGCGTATAAGCATCCATCTCTCTTCCATATAGTGGATGGATGTATCATTTCTCTATTGCTTGGATTAGAGTGGTGTTAATACATCCTGTAATTATCCTCAGACCATCATTTTTTGTTTTGGCGAGCGAAGTTTGCTTTGGGCACAGTCACCCAGGCTGAAGTAGTATACTACACTAACTGTACTTATTTATGCTTTACTAAGGTAACAATTAGCAACTGATATAGAGGTTTTTCACCAAGAACTCATTTATCAAAGACCGTATTTATATACTAGTATGTAACTGTGACTATAGCTCTAAAACGAGATAATCAATATTACAATTCTGCATCCTCCAAGTCTATGGAGAAAAAAAAGCAAAATAGTAAAACACATGTGAAGCTCTTTGAAACAAAACAAGAGAGAAGAAAATTAAAACAGAAACAATTTTTTTCATGAGAAAAGTTTGTGCTAACTAGGCAATTGTCAATTGAAAAAATGTGTTCATTCCATGTATTTTAACAAATTTCCACAACTGGATGGATCGGGTTGGAATCTTATTTACAATGTTCATCAATTAATACTCTATATTACCAGCTAATTCATTATATTGGACTAAGTTTAGCAATATCTATTTAGAAATAAATATCAGTTGAAGGAATATAAACAATCTGTGATATGCTGATGATACAGTTTTAATAGCTGAAAATGAAAATTACAAGAAATGATATCATTGCAAAAGAAAGTCAAAACAAAGGGCTTAGTCTGAATAGCAGAAAAACTTAAGCAATTGATATTATCAAAGAATAAATGTCCAGAATGCAACATCAAAGCAGATGGGATCAGTCTGAAGAGAATCAACATATTGAAATATTTAAATACCAAATAGGTACCTTAATAACATCAGATGAAAGATGTATTATAGAAGTATAGTGTTGTATTGGCTAGGCAAAGGCAACATTTCACAAGATCAAGAGCATCCTATGTAATATTTCTGTCAATTGAGGTCAGTAAGAGAGTTCTTAGAAGTTATATAGAACCAATTCTGATGTATGGAAGTGTATCTAGGACACTCAGCAGAAAAATGAAAAGTTATATAGAGGCAACAGAGATACAGTGTTATAGAAAAATGTTAAGAACACCATGGACAGGTGAAGCGTAATGAATATACCATAAAAAGAAGTTAATTCTAAAATGGAGATGCGTACCTGCATCAGAAAGAGACATTCCACATTTTTGCACACATCATGAGATGATCAGAAATAGAATAAATTGTTCCAGGCAAGTTGAAGAGCAAGAGGGCTGGGGGAAGACCATGGGAGAAGATGCTTGACAACCTAACATTGTGGGATGGGAGAAAATCAGTATCAAAAATGATTGACAGCACACGAAATAGAAGGCTGTGGAAAGATACGATAACCAACACTAGACGGCATGGACCATAATAAGAAACTTTAGAAGCAATGTTAACTGGACAGAGTTTGGATCTTTATTTTGACATAGGGAAATCTTCTGCAATCAGTTTCCTATGCTCAGAAGTCTATACAGGAAGGTGAGCCACTTCTGTGAATTCAGTTGTCACAGGAGGTCCTCACGGTTGCCCCACAGCTTCACCTTCAGATCTGTCTCTTGGGCCATATTTTAGTTCTCAAGTCATTGAAGAATAGACATGTCTGCAGAATGTGTTATGGAGTCTGGGGACCTTTTTGACATGGGCACTGGTCAGTTTGGACAGCCTTTATTTTGTGGAGATGTGCTTATAGTCTACAGTGTCCTGTGTGGAGCCTCTGAAAATTGTGATTTGTTGTGACCTGCTCAGCTTTAGGATGGTGTCTTGTGAAAAGTTGCTGCCTGTTCTCCGACTCCATGTATGTTTATATTTTCTTTTGATGAGAGTTTTTGCTTCAGTCAGTGATATTCTGTGATGAAATTTTCCATTTTTTGTACCTGCTTTTGTCAGTATGTCAACCGCCTCATTTCCTGCAATTCCACAGTTAGCAGAGATCCACTGCAGCACAACCTTATTAGTAGCAGACAGACTTAGGGAAATATGGGTCACTGAAACTACATCTATAATTATAGATCTGCGAAGTCTGATTGCCTCTGAGAATGTTTTTTTTATGTGTTGTTTACCGGTAAGTAAAAAAGCTCCCAGGAGAGCTTTCCATACACCTAACTAATATTGGTTATGCTTACATTTTTTCAAATTAAAAAAACATTCAATTAGGTTGGTGGTGACATTTTGAAAAAAAAAAACTATAAACACCACTTTTGTCAAAATTCTCTTTTTTCAGAAGTGTCCATATCTTCAAACTACTTACCAGAAATACAACACAATGAATGGCACCCACAAATAAACAAAAAAATACAGTCACTGTCACCGGATAATGAAGCAACCTGATTATGTAAAACTAAATAATGATGCACTATCATTGATAACCTTTTGATTATCAAGATGCAGTTTACAAACAGAATACATTATTTGAAAAAATATAGTTGCAGAAGTGCAGGAAGTTACAATATTTTGCTTGAAAAAGGGAGATGGTTGTCTGGGGAAAAAATACATGCCAAATAACGCACCATAATTTCAAAAGAAAATATTTGAGCAAATCAGATTGTAAAAGTACATTTCAAATATTGCTTTGTAAAGTATTTTGTTTTACGACATCTGTAAAATGCTGAGTGCCCCTCCAAACGCTAGCCTATTCTGCCAGTCTCCAGTAAGATAGGGTTCAATATTTTTCTTTACATATTATGATTTATTTAAACTGTACCCATGTAACAAGAAAAGATAATATTTTTAAACATTTTAAGTTCACTTCTAAATGTTAAAAAAGAAAATCTGATATGTCAAGTTTTAAGGAAGATACTACTGTTAGTCTGGGAAAGGGAGTAAAAAACAGCAGTGTGAAATATCAACTAGAATAAACTGTTGGTTGAAATACAAATAAAATAAAACATGATTAAATATCACACATTGTAAATCTTGAATGCATAAGGTTTTAAGAGTAAATATGTTTAAATATTGGACATTCTGCAAAATTCTGCAGACTTGTTGACTTCAAAGAAGCACAATGTTATACTATTTAGTTGAAATAAGGAATAACTCTTGAGATCTGCGATTGAAAATTTGGATTTTAACTATTGGCAAAACTTTTTAACAACAATCAAACAATAACACAAGGCAACACACAAAAATCATCACAGATAATTTTATATGGGTTTTGTAGTATTTGGTTAGCTGATTTCAAATCTGTCTTTAGTTTTTTTCTACCACGTAACATTTTTTTGTAATAGCTAATTATAATATCTTTCAACAGTGGTTATGACCACAAATCGAGTACAATGTTTTATTTAGATTGGTATTGATACTTTATTACTGGCTGTTACAATTTTGTTCAGTTTCGGGTCACGTGATTTAGTATCGATGCTACCATTTTTGTGTATTCGATAGGATAGTAAATCCATTTATACACGTGTGGTGTTTGCTTAAAGTAATTACGACAAGTATATTATGAGATTTCGTTGTTTTGTACTTTCTTTTATTTTAAAGGTTGCAAAAACCTTGCATTTGTGTACTTGATAACTTATTTTGTGTACTTATTAACTTATTATCATGCCTAGAAGATGCATCAATCATCCAAACTGTTTCTGTTTTGTGTGTGGTTCATTTGTGACGAAATCACAGCGGCGCACAATTTCAGATGATCTAAAGAAGATATACATATTGTATTTTGGCTGTCCACTGGGTGATTAGGATAAATCTTGGGCTCCACATATCATATGTACCAGTTGTTCAAGCGGACTACGTGACTGGCTAAATGGCCGCAAGGCAGCTATGCCATTTGCAATTCCAATGTTATGGAGGGAACCGCGAGACCATGTCAATGATTGCTACTTTTGTCTGGTGAACACAAATGGATTCTCTGCTAAAAATAAACAGAACATTGTATATCCTAGCTTAGATTCTGCCATCAGGCCTGTTCCACATGACGATTCATTGCCTATTCCTTTACCTCCTTCTGGTGGACTCGTATCTATGCAAGATGGGGAGGAATGCAGTGAAAACACAGCTGTTCACAATGCAGACTCAACTGATCCAGATTATACTGTTGATGAATGTTTAGAACCTAAGACTTTTACACAGGCAGAGCTGAATGATCTTATTCGTGATCTAAATCTGTCTAAAGATAAAGCAGAACTTCTTGCTTCAAGGCTTAAGCAAAAGCATTTGCTTGCAAGGGACGTCTGGGAGCCCAGGCATATCTATACGCCAGGAGCAAGCAGTGTCCAAAATATGCCCCTTGTTGATCCACAGAAAATATTTCTGCCACCTCTCCATATTAAGCTAGGACTGATGAAAACCCTTGTGAAGACCATGGGTAAGACAAACTCAGAAGGTTTTCAGTACCTTGTTAATAAATTCCCAAACATCACTGCTGCAAAAATGAAGGAAGGGATATTTATAGGTCCACAAATCAGATCTGTTTTACAAGATGAAGGTTTCAAACAGTCTCTGTCAGGAGCTGAGCTAGAAGCCTGGGAGGCATTCAAGTGGGTCTGTGAAAACTTTCTTGGTAATCATAAGTCCCCTACGTACAGGGAAGGAGTTCAGCGTCTAATAGATTCTTACCAGAACCTTGGCTGTCGCATGTCATTAAAAGTGCACTTCTTGCACTCCCATGTAGATTTCTTCCCAGAAAATCTTGGTATGGTGAGTGAAGAGCAAGGAGAACGTTTTCACCAGGACATTCAGTTAATGGAGCGCCGTTATCAAGGTTTGTGGAATGAGAGTATGATAGCCGACTTCTGCTGGATGCTATTCCGTGATAATCCAGGCGAAGAATATAACAGAAAATCAAATTCCAAGCATTTTTGAAGAAACATTCTACATATCTATGCTGTGATGTGAGTATATTTGATTTAGTCTAGAAGATGTGAATCATTTGCTTAATTGATGTTTGCGATTCTCGAAAAAATACAGCCAAGTTCAGTGAAAACTAACATCACTCATAACTTTAAAACTTGACGTGATAGAAAAAAACTGATACCAGATCTGAAATCAGCGCCAAAAAATCCTTTAGAAAAGTGTATTTTGGTTTCAGATGATTAAAAAAAGTTTTATTTTGTTGCCTTGTGTAATCAAAGTGAGCAGGATTTAGACTGAACTACTTTCTCTCAAAATATTTATGTGTCAACATGTTTTCTTACTATATAATAAGTGTAGAATTTTCTATACCCAAAATTGTCTGTGAACAATTATCTTCTTCCCAAATTTGTGGAATCTCTCTTCCCAATTTTTGCATGACCACTTTTCTCCAATTTTCTATTCTGAAACCTGATATTACTACCTCTTCAATTTTCTTACAAAATCTCACAAGACAAACACCCCTCTCCAATTGCCTCTTCTCAAATATTATATGATCAAATACCTCTTTCCAATTTTCTCAAACCTCACATGACCAAACATCTCTCTCTAATTCCCTTCACAAATCTCACATGACCATCTCTTTCCAATTTTCTATTCATAAACCTGACACAACAGATCACATCTCTCCAATTTTCTTTTCTCAAATTTGACATCACCACCTCTTCAATTTTCTCTTATGCCCATGTGTTGCCGGGTCCCGAGATAGAAGCAAAGAATAGCAACACTGTTTACCTTCCATGCATGTCGTAAGAGGCGACTAAGAAGGTTATGGGGTGGAGTTGGCTGTCCCATCCCATATAGGGTCAGTAACCCAAAGCCATGCTGAAGTCGGATGTGTTAGGCAGAAAGGCGCACATATCACAGCAATGATGTAAACCATGACACAACACATTCTGTTCTCCGGACTACATCCTACTAATCTGCAGGAGTTTGAGAACGAACGCAGAAGATGAATTTCCTCTTCTCAAACCTCATATGACCAAACACCTCTCTCCAATTTTCTATTCTCAAATCTGATATAACTGACCAACTCTCCAACTCTTTCCTAAATTTTTACATGATCGTCTCTCTTCCTAAATATTACAATAATGCCTCTCATTCCAAATCATACATGATGTCAACATCTTTCCCAATTTTACTGCTACATTTCTTATAATGACACCTCTCTTATTACCTGTTCCCACCTCTCCAACAATTTCTCCATCAACATTTATCTCCTATAAATATGTGACCACCTAATCTTATGTTAAAATTTCACCTGCCAAAACAAATTACGGTACTGAGAATATAAGGCATCAAATATATTAGCTTTTATTGTAAAATGTCTGGGCATGAATACATTTGTGTATATGCATATTTTTTTTTAAACTTTAATTTTGATGTCGGTGCTGCCATGACTACCCAATCTAGTCCACACATCTAAAAAAATTTTCAAGCAATAGAAATGCTTTTAGCATATACCTTTGACACCTGGTCTATCAATAGTAAAGAGCCAGGTAAACATAAAATTCATACAAAGTATAGTTTACAGAACAAAATATGAAAATCTATTATGAAAAATTGTAGACATGCTTATTGTCCCACCATGTGGTGGTGGTGGGAAGTTAAGTGAGAGGGACACACAAATAAAATAGGACAAATAAAACTTGCCAATACCTGACTTCAACAGGAAAAAATATTTTCAAATATACAACAGTTGCAGAAAACAAACATTTCACTTTGAAAATACAGACCAGATCTCAACTGTACACCAGCAAGCGCAAAAAGAAATCACTTATATAGTAAATTTAATGGTAAATATTCGATTGTAAAATCCTGCAGTAAAAAAAAAAAACTTCAATAAGACCAGATATATCCTTTGTATAGCTTGCTGTCCAGGTTGGAAATCATCCACAACCAACAAAGCTTTCACATAAAGTCAATAAGATGAATACTAAATATCAGCTTTGTTGCTACTTTTGTTCGCTGCTGATTAGTTTCCCAAATGATTGGTTCAATAATGTCTTTTGGGAATGGTTACATCCATCAGTAAGTACCGAATGATGTGTAAATTGTTTATGAGATATATAATAACTGTATCCATCAGTCACTGATTATTATCTCTTGGTGACTACATTTTAACATTATCAAGTTTGCCAACAATTGAAAATGGTCAGCTCTGTGGTAGAGTGGTTAACGTCGCAAACACAATTTGTTCATGGTTTAAAAGTCAACCACCTACATTGTATATATTATACAATTGGATATATTGGTGGTATCTCGACAATAGTTGAATAACAATTTCCTATATGGGTTAATGCTTCAATTATTTATTATTATAATTTAGGTAGTAATTACCTACCACATATTGGCAGCATTACATTTACATCTAACTGTATCTTCATTCAGAAAGCCGTCTTTTCAAATATGCTTATTAAGAAAGTGAGAGTTTTAAACTGGCATTACGAAACGATGTTAGCTTTCTAATTAATCAAATGGTGAATATGTCTAAAAATTCTGATAATTTTGTTTTCTTTAATGTATGTAATTTTATATAGTAAAATGATATGACATAAAAATATATCAATCACGACCTATCTATCTAATGCTTTATCTCTGCTTTTGCTGTAAGGTGTCGCAGGATTTAATTATGATCGGTTTTCGAGCTATGACATGTTTGGTAATTTGATATGCAGTAATATTGTTATGTCTCAGAATGTCTGAAACTTCTTCAATCCACCTTCTTCTTGGTCTTCCTCTGTATCTTACTATTTTAATTTTTATGTTGTATGCTTCTGCTGCTGGACAATAAGGGTTCTCATTAAGTGGTTGAATATTTGCAGTCTCTGTTTTTCAATATATTTGACCACTGATGTTGTTCCAACAGTTTGTGTAATCTCTTCATTTCTCACATGATCTCTTCTTGCTCTGCTGCTTTTCTTAGACATCTCATTTCACACGTAGTAAGCTTTCTCTCGTTCTTTTATTAGTGTCCATGTCTTATATTGATAACACAATGTTGGTATTAAAGACTGAATTTATGATTTGTCTTTTGGTTTCCATTGAGATAGATTTGTGTTTCAAAATTGGTGTACGTTCATAATTCACATAGCTGGCTTTTGTGAATTCTTGTCTCGATCATATTCATAATGGTTTGGACCAATTCTTTGAAATAGGACTCCATTGTACAAATATCCAAAGATAAGATTAATTAATTAAATTTTATAAAATTACTTTTATTATAACATTTCCATTTGCTGTGTTGCATGGAATATTTTTAGACAAGTGTATAAGTCATATATCTTGATCTTATGTGCATCTTGATTATTTTTTTTGCCGACTTAAACCCACACGCCTATGGCTGATGAGCATGGTACTTATCTTCCCTTACTGAAAATTTATCTGAATCTTTTGTTTGGAATAATTATCACATTTCAATTACTTTCCATACATAATTAATTTAGCTTTAAATATACTTCATAAACCTTCATCCCTCATCACTGAAAGCTTTCTTACGGAATGCAGGGATGATTTTATAGGCTGATTTTTATAGATGTTATAAACAAGCAACTTAATTCAAATACATTTCACACAAATAATAGATAAAATTGGTTTATACTTGCATGGAAATATTGTTCTGCGTGTTGTACATGTTTTTCAACATACTGATAGTCAAGTAATATATACGCACGTTTGTCATACACAAAAATAGTGTTGTTAACAGTTTTATTAAGTTAGCAAACGGCAACAAAGAATATAATTTAATATAATAAATTAAAACAATAATATAATGTGTCCTTTCAATCACTGAATGTGCAAAAGTGGTGCCATACAGTGGTGTTCCACGTATAAAATAGAAAGTAGCAAATTTTCTTTTTATTAGGCGCACATCTTTCATTTGCATAACTTCACCAGATGAAATCGTTAAGAGAGCCTGACAGACAGAGGCCCTTCCATTCCTATCATTGTATATATATATATATGTAGAGGTTCATGAAAATTTTCATAGACAACAATACTCAAACAATTAACGTAAATTATTGCAAATTTTTTTTTAAACAAAACAGTTAACATTTTAAAACATTTTTTTTTATCAAATTTTTTTTTTTTTACAAATTAAAGGAATGGAAAAAAAACCATTTGAAAACAAAATTCTGAAAAAAGACATGCTAATATAAACAAGATGATGATATAATCCTAAGGGAGTACCAGTTTAACATTCACGTTCTCTATGCCAGGCAGTCAAGTTTTACTTAGAATGTTCTATATTGGTGTTTCTCTGGCATTTTTTTTTTATGGGAAAGTTTTCTAGAGTTTTAGCTAGTCCCAGATGACGGTTTCACTCAATATGACTGTATGGTGCACTACCATGAGCTGCTTCTGCTACATATGCTTAACTTTATTGTACATGTCAAAGCATGCTGCAAATGGGTTAATTCCCTCCTAGCAGTCCAAATATTAGTTTTCAGCAAACTTCCATCACAGCATAGATCATAGGGTGAGAAACTAACTCATCCTTAGTCACATCTTATGACAATCTCGGCAGTGTTAATATTCTTTGCTTCCCTTCCAGACTCTTGAAACCGAGGGGCAGTTTATCTAAACATAAAACAGTTCCAAAATATAATGAAATATCTGGGACATTATATATTGCTCTAGAGTCCAGTGGCATTTCCACTTTCTATCCCAGTGGTTGGGCAGTGGGGTAAATTACCCCAAAATGAGTAAAAATGACAATTTTGGGGGTGATGAAGGTAAAAGAAAATAAATATATAAATATACTGTTGTATAAATTGAGACGCAAATATTTTTTTTCTATTTTTTTAATTTTGCCTCCTTTTATCTAGAAAGGGTAACATCGGCGGTGAAAACAAATATAGTTTGGGGTAATAGATGAAAAATTTCCCCGACCCCTGTTCATCCATTAGAAGGTCAAGCACAAGGACCATAATCCTCTTTATCTTTTCAAAAAAATGGTTTTATAATCCATATAATATAAAATCAGTAATTTATAGTAACAGTGAAAATTATAATATATAATTATATCTTAAATGTTCTGCAATATTTAAATGTGTTTACAACATTGTAAAAAAAATAAAGTATAAACAGAAAAAAATAAACATGATGTAACTTATTGTACTAAACATTAACATCTTTTTTTTACAAGTAGTCCTTTCCTTATTGATTCTAGAAACAATATATCAGATCACTTTCACCTAATAAAAATACACTGGTACTTTCCTGTTTAGCTGGCACACACTTGTGTTTTTGTTACCACTGTTATACTTTTTAGATAAGACTTTTCTGTAAATATTACATGTCAACATGAGGTCATACACCAATGACAACAAGTGGAACAATTTTTGGGCAACACCAAATGGGGAAACAAGAAACATCGTGAGGCAGCTAGAAGGCCAGTAGAATTGTTGCCTCTTATTTTCTGTAACTCTCAGTTGTGTTGCATTCTGTTTCCTACCACAGTTTGTTTCACTACATTTATATGCCATCTAATCTGAAAAGTTATTAATAATAGGCAAGACTGGAGTAAAGCTGTTTACCAATGGGAGAGATATTAAAACAAGGCTGCGACATTAAATATTAAATCAATATTTTTTTCCCAAAAGATCTTTATCAAGCAAAGGATAAGACAAAACAGATAACACACATCATAGTCAGATACACAACTGTTATGATACATGTTAGTATTATCTAATAGTCATGTTAAAGCGTGGGCAAAAAAAAAGGATTATTGACAAACTGAAAGAATAAAAATAAGAACAAAGTACAAAATTAAAGAATGCCAAAAGAGTATATTTATCTATATATATATAAATGGATATCTCCATAACTATGTTTTCCTGTTCTCTATGGGATCCTCAAATACATCATGTAGATGGACAAAAATTGGCTCCGTAATAGCTTAGCTCAAATGAATTCAAGTTGTACTTACCGAAAATTTAATTACTGTCTAGTTGTCTGGCAAAAGCTGACCATTGATATGATTGGATTTTTTTATTCTCTGACCTATGCATAATGGTTTAACGAATATAAATATTTGTCAATAACAGCTAGGCCAAATGAATGGATATTGCATTTTTATAAGCGTTTTCTCTGTTTCAATCGACATTTACAATGTATTACCAGGTTAATTATGGTTTTTACTATAGTTTATGCTATTTCTTTCGGTAATTGACTCCATAAAATCAAACATTTCGTATTTGTTTATAAATTAGTCAATGTTCGCCCGACACAATTTCTTTCACAATTAAGTTTGGTAGAGATTACACAACATTCATAAGTATAGAATTTTACAAACTGGGATATAAAGTCTTCTGCGGTGTACGGCTAGATAGATTGTTATGCTGTCATATTCAGTTCGATTCCCAGGAATGTTTTTTTCCCCTTCAATTAAAATGAAATTCATTATTATTATTATTCAATTCAACACAAGTTATATCTTGGCGACCTTCAGTTACAGGATAATGTGTTCTGTTAGGCATATCTATATTTATAAATGGATAGCTCTGTAACTCTATACTTTTCGTGCTCTCTATAGACTCCTCAAATACATCAAGCAGACGGATTAAATTTGGCTACATTATGGTTTGGTTCAAATGAAAATGGGTGGCACTTGTCGAAAATTTTAAAGATTCTCCTGTGGTCCAGCAAAGCTGACTAATGATGTGACCTTCTACCTCCCACCGGTATACAAAGTTCAAACAACTGTAAAGTAAAGTTAACCCATAGCATTTATTAATGCCGTAAGGGTGTGAGATGTTAGCTATCTCACATTTCAGTGGTTCTGCTATATGAGGGCAGTAGCTATCTCCTCTCCCTCACAGTTTTTACTTCCTGGATTAATCCGGTATCCAATTAAGGCTGGGTTGAACCGCGAGCCATTGTGATCTGAAAAACATTTTTGTCTCAACTGGAGAATGAACCAAGGACCTCTCATATGCAAAGCCAGTGCACTAACCACTGCAGTACGCACTCCCAAACAACTGTAATCAAATCCATAGGCCTATAAATATTTTTGTTTTTAACGTTTACTGGTTTTAAGGTTAAATATTCTTTCTCCTTGCATTTTGCATAAAGCTGTGCATAACTGTCTGTGAGTGAATCACATAATACTGTTTATATCTGCATTTTTGTTGTATTCTTAAATTCTAATCTCAGTCACGGTTGGCATTTGGCAACATCTGTATAACGATAAGGCCACTTTCACAATTTGTGGCATAAGCCTCCATTAGCAAAAACCATAGCAGCTCAAGTCTGTCGCAGACCATGTTTTTTGTTTTCTGATTTCAATCCCTGAGACTGGGTTTTTTTTTAAATTTGTAAAACAGAGATGCGAGTCGCTGGCACATATGAATAATAACTTGTGCTTCTTCTTTTTGGTTCGTTACTTTAAATGTATTCCTTAAATTGTTTGAATTTTTGGTAAATATATTTGCCGATTCGTAAGAACATTCACATACAAACTACATCGTAGGGCAGAAAGCATGTATAACAATACTCTTTTTTTCTTATTCTCACCCAGGCAATGCCATATATTCCTTCTAGTACTGTACAAGAGAATGGAGATAACCCACAGGGTTTCAAGATACCACATACTGAAATAATGGTTCTCAACTGATCATCAGTGAAATATCTGACATTTTCTTGAGTGTTAAGGTCACCCAGATGATCACCACTAAGTCTTATAACTAAAGAGTAAAAATTTATACTTCCTGCCATTACAGCCTTGTAGGTCAATAACAAGGTTTGCAAAATGTGATATATTATATTGCAAAATCATTTGTAAAGTCATAACATATAAGACATAACTTTTAGGAAAGTACAACATAGTATTAACCTTAAACACACTTTAGTTTAGTGCGTTCAAACAATTTACAAGTTGAGTGATGTTGTCAAGTGTACAAGCCCCGTTGCTAAGCACCCAAAATCAATTTTAAAAAGCCAAATTTTTAAATATTTTTGTTGCCAGATTATACCGAACCTAGCTAGCTATTCCAATTGACTTCCTTTTCATGTAAATTTAGTGAGTAGGAAAGACAGTATGTTGTAACATCAAAATCCACAACATATGTCAACATCTTCAAACCGGTGTAGCTCCATGAAAGTGAATCGAGTTTTATAGACTTTTATTTTATCGTATTTTCAGTAAAATCATTATGGATTGTGATTCAGATGATGAATTTGTGGGAGTTATTTAGTTTTCACTGTAGAATATACAGCAGATCACACTGGTTTCATTATGTAGAGGCCGAACATTGACTGTTTTGGAGCGACACAAAATAGACTAGGTCTAACTTCAAATAACGAATTTACTGCAAATCTACACATTTTATTCAGTTCCCCCAACAATATTATGTTAATATGGCAATGAAACAACAGAAATACTACAGAATTAGGTCGGGTTTTTTTAACAGTGTTACCAATTCAGAAAATTCAAACAAAAAAGATAATAATTTTTAAATATTTTTTTTTGTTTTGTTATAAATTGTTTGCTTTGTGTGAAAAAACATGTTTACTACTTTCTCACACACACAAACAAAACTTACACCAATATATGCAGTATTCAATTCTTTAATCTCATGTGCAAACATTATTTGCATATCTCTAACAACAAAAAAGTTATCACGTTTTCAAAACAGCCACCAACAATAACACAAATTTTCAAAAAAGGATCTGGTAGAAGGGGAAAATTAGTTGTTTTTTAAATCTGGCTTGCTAAAGGCTAATATAAATTTAAAATATTTTAAAATTAATATTTATGCTTTGTATTTACATATTTCTCCCACTAGTTTTAATTACTGAATTTCTATTCTTTTTTTTGTGCCAATATTCATTCAACCCAGAAAGTTTCATAGTCTAAAATCAATTCAGATCTACAATACAGTTCAGACATTCATCATCATGTGACATATTCTTCCTTATGGATTCTCAAAGCACTCCGCAATTCTGTGTGGGTTGACCTACCTGCAGTTAGAGACATATTTAAAGAATCTGATATATCAATGCACCATCATTATCTTGAGCCTATTGCTCATTCGGCTATTATTCCTATTGCCGTTAACTCTGCTTTCAGCTATTAATCTTTCCATGCTGTTACGGCTCTTTATATGACCAAAAGTCTGGCTGAGTGATACAGAGCGAGTCTGTCACGGCCAAAGTACCATATTTGATCCACGCCACAGACAATTGTGCATCCTGACCAAAATCACTACAGCCAAAAAATGCTGGGTTAATTACTACATCCTGAATAGGATACAGTACCAAAGAAAAAAATATGACCAAAAAAACTCAGCAGTCTTGTTAGGATGTTGTTATGGAACCATCCCTCTTCGATGTTTATTGATATTAACACTTATTGATTTGTCTTTTTTTTTTAGCTGTCCACGGTATACGTAATATTCTTCAGCAGCATCTCATTTCAAAAGCATGGATTCTCTTTGCTACTGTTTTATTTAATGTCCATGTTTCACCTCCGTATATTGCCACTGGAAATATGCATGTTCTGATCTTACATAGTTTGGCTATGATGCTGGTACCTTGGCAAAGTTCAGACATTACTAAGTGTTGAAATGTTCTCTATCAAATTGTATAATGTACAACAAATTATATGTGATGATGTTGGTTCTCTTCATTGCAAAGCTCTAACTCTACAAGACATCTGTTGACTGGACCATCATTGGTAGGAATAACAGCCAAATAAATAACCTGGCAACAAGTTTTTTTGTTTAAGTGTTTGTTCTCAGACTAAAATTACAGCCCTATTAGGTACATTTAGTGTTCTAATTCCACTGAAAGGTGAATATTTGCAGTCATAATATAATAGGCCAGTCTGGTTATCATTGGTGGCTGTAACAGCACTCTAACCTTTTTGGTCACCCTTCCAAAGTATGACCACAGTCATTGTTGTTGCAACATTTTGTCACTGTCTAGGTCAATATCGACTTGACAAGATGCCCACAAAACAGATTACATTGTTATGGGTTAAATAATGCACAGAAAAACAAAACAAAAATATGAAAAACAAAACAAAAATATGATGTGCAAAATTATTTGCAGAAATTAAAAAATGGAATTCCAAAAACAGTTAATATGAGAATGCTCTCCCAACCAGCCATGACATTACAGCAAAATTTAGACATTCTGTGTAAGAAGTAAGATTTGGGGGTGCTTTTGTTATTTTATTATGAGTTGAGTATTTAACAAATTATGAAATAGAAAGAAACAAAAACTTCATGTATGTTGACAGAAGAGATATGCTGATAGAGTGCTACTTCTTAACTCAAAAGAATCCATTGTGCCCTAAAGAGGAACACACAGCTCATTAAAACTACTGGTGATGTGACCTGATGACTAATAGAACTGCAACAAATAAATGAAAATATGACACCATATGGATGGACTTCAAACAAAATGAGACAAAATATTTTACATTGGATCACATAATAATAGAGTATATTTTTCAATAGAAACAATAATAATATAGTGCCCAAATTCAGGACATTTCAAAATGGGAAAGTCATCCACAGAACTTGCAGATGTAATAAAAGAATTGCCAGAAATTAATATATATATATATATATATATATATATGTGCACTTGCATGTAACACAGGTAACCATGTCGGCATATAAGAAATAATATGCTGAATACATTTCTAATAATATAAATACATATCTATCAATTAGATTTACTGATTAAACTGAATACTGAAAAAATATACCAAAAACACACAGACAAATTACGCTCCTAAAAATAACATTTGTTTCCAAGTGAGAGAAACAAATTTAAATACTTGAGAGCAATCTGATATCTCAAAAGAGGTGCTGAAAGAACAATGACATCTCAGAAAAGTCTACAATGACATTGCATTTCAATAAATCTGTACTGACGATGTGAAAGTATTTCAAAGGGAGACACGTAAAAGTTAAATCCCAGTCAGCGTGATATTTTAGAATGAGAATTAAAATATGCATACCCTGACTTTCACTACAGTGCGCAAATTGGAATTTTATTGCACACAGAAAGAAAGAAACCTGTTCATGCCAAGGTTTGAATCCACACTATACCAATACAGGTTCAACATCATGATAGAAGCAGGTGTCTCAACAACTTAGCCACCCATCGTGATAGAAACTTTCTATTTTAGTTCTCACATCAACTAATAAATAAGCTTATCAGACTGCACTCAGATTTAAAAAAATAGCTGTTCCATTTTAATATATAAATTTATAAAATCTTGTTCACACCATCATAAATTACATTGGGGGGGAGAGAGAAGTAACCATACATACAGCACCATATGTAAACATTAAAATTGTTTTATAAATAAATGTAAACCACTTGGATATTCTTCCTGGTTTCATAATGGTAAAGTAAATATTTGAAATGAAATGATAACCTGCCTTGCAAAGAGATATATTTTCCAACTGAGGTTTCCATTTAGAAACGGAAACACACTTTCCTGAAGACCAGGTCATAAAATCGGTTACCAACAAAATATTTTTTTCAACATCCTTATCTATGTGGCTACCAATGTTCACTATAAACTTGGCAGTTTATCTGAAAGTGCTGCATATGAAAGTCAGCACCATGTTCATAAAATCTACACTGCGGACCAATCACATGTCCTCAAACATGGTTTGCACATTCAGTTGTGTTGCTGATCCAAACTGGTCTGCAAAACATTTTTTAGAGAGAACATTGGTAGTGACAGTAACAATGTTTCCAAAACCCCAAACCAAATAATTTACCAGAGTTAGTATATGTGTACATTGCAAAGCCTAACCACAAATTTTTGGTCAAGACATGCAAACATGTTCAAGTTTATATGTACATAAGATTTGAATGTTTCAAATGATTTTCTTTTAAAGCGCTCTCTATATATGCTGGTTTTGAAACAAAATTCTTTTAACATATATATATATGATAAATATGGGTGATTGAAAATTTATTAGTTAAATGGAAATGGAATTGAAAATATGAATGCACAAATCACAATATATTTTAAAAAATGGTAACAAGTGTGATAAAATACTCGTTGTGATTCCTATAGAGAGGGAAGATGAGGGAAAAAATGAGATTGTTTGAATGACAAAGGCAGACAAACATTTGGGAGACCAGGTATATGTGGTGACAGGAAAAAAAATGGGCTCAAAAGGAAGCCACATTCCCTTCCCTACTTTCTGTTCTTGATGGGGAGAAGTAAAGGGAGAACGGATAATCTAAATATGTACTGGGTAAATATAATATTTCTGGAATACTTTTATGATGAAGCTTAAAACAGTTTGCAACAAGTATGAAACATGATCATAGATGGAACACTGCACTTCTAGCTAAAACTAATCTGACTACATCCAATGGTGAAAGTCATTGCTAATTTCAGGCCAAGACACCCCTCATCAAGTGATTTTGATTACTGCAATCAATTAACAAATACACCAAAATAACATTTTACTATAAAAATTATGGTGGGTGGCAAAATATTTCACTTGAAGTTTTTCTGCAAAAAACCTTGCAGATCCACGCACAAAAAAAGGAAGAAAGAAGATACAAGACTTCAAAATAAAATAATAATAGGTTTGTAGAAGTATTAAAGACTACACAAACTTTAAAGACAATTCCTGAAAGCAGATATTACCCACATGTATATACGCGCAGATTTGTATCTGTTACGTATGCTTATATATAAAAAGCAGAGTAAATAATACTTCTATTTTGCTTTCTCTTTAAATAATCTAAAAGCAGATGTAATGTTAAAAAAAAACAGTGAAACACAATTTTGTTAATACAACCTGGCATGGAAATATTTAAAAAAATTGTTATGGATCTTTATATAATATAAATATCTGGTTGTAAAGCCTTTTTTTTTTAGTTTTTTTAAAACACTGAACATGAAAAAAAAAACAGTACAAATTGTAAGGCACTGCAAAAAATTAAAAAACAAAACAAAACTAAACAAATAGGTCATGTCCAGATATGAGTATATATGACTAGATTAGATACACATACATTGCATAATCAGTGTACCAATGTATAGACATAAGACAGACCAAACGGTAAATTGACATTTCATAACTACACATGACACTGTTAAACACATATGTAAAATTTGCACAATATTTGCTAAAATCTATAGGATATGGTAACAATCGAGTATAGTGTATTTCTTATTTTTAAACACTTGCTGACCAGCAATCCATAACATAATTATCTCACATTAGAAATGGTGTTTGTAAATTTTATAGAACTAATTGAGTTGTTTTAGAAAATGTATTTAACAAATGAACCAAAAATGACAAAGCTCTGAAATTCTCTATCAGATTGAACCATCATTATAAGAAGTAATACATTTCTATTGAATGGTTTCCTTGTTTAATGGGCTACCCAGAATTATAAAAGAAAAAATCATTTATTTATGCTTACTAAAACAAGTTACATTTTCATAAATCTCAGAGTATCATTTTCTTACAGTTTATATTTTGTGTTTATTGGCTATAGTTTTTGTGTTAGAGTGATTTAAAATTGGTAGGGGACATCAGTGGAAATAACTTAGTATAATTTTCATTTTTGCATGCGCGATTTTTGTCAAAAAATGACTTATTTGTGTGATTTCTGCACCATATCTTATACATTTTGTAAGGTTATCTCATGATATTTTCTGTGAATCTTCATATGTTGTATAGCTGGAAAATGATCCATTTTGAATGTGCTTATGTTTAATGAAAAATTTTTTATAACACTATTCATTTGCAAAACTCCATTTTTTAGTAATTTTTCAGCATAATGTTTTCGAAAGTTTAATACATACATTTATTTCCACAGTTTTTGATCCAGATATATACCTAATTACCTGATTTTGAGACTAGACACTAAAAAATCATTAATTGGGAGTGCAAAATCCAGCATCAGCATATTCAGATATATAAATTTGTCTTTTAATTACATAATTATTTGAACTAATTAGTCCATGATTTTTCAGCCAGCAATAATTCATACCAAATCACTAGTATTTACTCTACTATGAGACCAAATTTTATTTGAATCTATGCAGAGTTGACTTTATTACAAAAATAAACTGAAAGTAGCCCCTTAAAATCAATTTTTAAGTCCCAAGATTTGTTCTAAGAGTTCGTTATAATGATGGTTCTATTATCCATTTTTTTAAATAGATCGAATGAGCTCATCTGAAATTTTGAAAAATAAACTGTAAAATTTATAAGGAAGTGTCAACAAATGTTGCAAATATTCAGAAAGTAGCAGATAGGATTTTAACCAGGTCTGAGCTACAGAGAGTACAAACCAAAAATTTAAGTATCATTGAATTTGGTGAGCCGTTAACCGTCACCCAACTTTTTTTTTTACTTGAGGACATGTGCTGTTAAATTTTTTTTTTACATACGATGCATTATTTATAATGTGGAAAAAGAATAGCAAATGATTAAGTTTTTGTGATCACTTTCAATTTACCAAACTAATGGGCACATAATATCCACAAGGACAAATAACATTGAATACACCAGTTGCAGTGATCAATCAGTGAACATTGATGTGTTAACATTTTTGTAGCATTCAACCAGATATTGAAATTGGTTTTGTAGTTATTACTAAAACAACATTCAATGGCAAATCTCTGTCGTACTGTACTTGAACATTACGACACTTTTAAGAATGTTCTTTACTTGTAGCTATGTTGATGGAGCCTGATAACAAAACTGCATACATTATAAACAGATACACTCACTGGGAAAATATGGGGTAAAAGGGCTGTCAACGTGATAAACTAGTCACCTAAATCATATTTTACTCATTCAAGTGTGCATTGGGTATATTGAAAAAAACATATGCAAAATCTTTTAAATCTAAAGTTCAATTAAATGGTCAACAATTGGACCTTTGGAAGTAAATACAATAAGCTAGAGGTAAACTCTGTGGCATGTTCTCCATCGAGAAACAAATGTCTAAAACAATGTGTTATATATGATTCATAAGATTTATTTTAATTTTAAAAAAGAACAGAAAAAAGATGATAATAAAAAAAATGTGTTTTATTATCAGTAACTATAATAAAGTCTTTTTTAAATAAAGCCCTTAAAATATTCAGGAGCCCTTATGAGGAAATAGCCTCTCAAAGGGTCTGAAAGATATAATCAGTATTTTATAAACAATAAATTGGAGAATAATATAAACATAAATTTATGTATGTGTTATATGTATATAATAAATATATATAATAAATATATATTCATATATATATATTTATTTGATATATTGGCACATGTTTGGGTAAATCGTAGGAGCTATACCAGAATATTAATAATAGTGTAACATGATGTGCACTTTAATTTTGCTGATCTTAATTTTGTATGATATGGTCACTATACTGTTTTATGTGTACATCCAAAATAGAGGATGCTGAAAGGGGCAGCTCAAAGTAGAAAAAAATCTTCAAGTAGCTATTTCATATTTTTTAATAACTTATTTGAAATGAATCCTTTAAATTTTACTTTATACCTTAACAGGATAATGGCCTGAGAGAAGTACAGTTGAAAAAAATCAATAATCATGATAAAATACACACCACAAAACAACAAAGAATTTGATCTTTACATGGAATGTTCTCCCCTGATACTGTTTCTGATAATTTAAAGTACGGTTAGGGAAATTATCTTAAAATTAAGAGACAGGAAAACATCGTGGGTTGTCAGAAAGGAAAAGAAAGTAAGATGCAATTGATGATGGGAGAAAACTTGCACACTCAATATGCATAGATTTCTGTAAATAAATTAGAGGGGAAAAATAATATCACCTGCTATTTAAATGCGATCATTTATCATAATTGAAGTCTGCAACCCCAAAGCTCTACAACTAGACATTGTTAATGAATAATGATATATGATTTGTGTTAGGTAATAAGATAGTACATATAACGTGGAACCAGCTTTAAAAAAAATAAACTTCAAAAATAAAAAACACCATCCATTTCAACGCTTTCAGATACAGTTTTCTTTTTTCACCTCTTATATCAGGATGATTTTATTTTAAATTACAAAAATAAGTATGTACAAAATATTATGACATTTATTTCTTGATAAAGGATATGCTGTACGCGGCTTTATTAAAAACAAGAAGTGATTAATAGAAAACACATATCTAGATCTGGGGTGAGACTAAATTAAGACATTCTGCTAAACAATTTCACAGCAAAAATGTTATAGATTTTAAGAGTTCTCTCATCCAAAAGCAACCTACTTATGACAAAAATAAATGCATAGGCATGTTGACAGTATTTACACAAGTTTAATCCAATCCATCTTTACCATCCAATACAAGACCAAAACAGAAATTTAACATACAACACGTAACCATATAGCAAATATTTTTTGGTCTCATACAGAACACATTTCACAAACACTTCCAAAAACTGGCATAACAAAGTATGGGGAGTGGTGAAAACAGATGATAAAATATGTTAATAAAATCAATTACACAAGTCAAATCAAACTTCTGAACACACACAAAATTTCTCAAATCTTTCAAATCTGACAGTGCAACGTTCAGAACAATATTTTATATGACATCTTAAATGCAAATGAAAATGTGGCAAAATGTTTGTAAACACAATTTTGTGTCAAAAACAAATGCTAAAATGAGCGCACAAAAAATAAATTACTAATGTGTATTTGATACATAATAATGCTAAACAACTTTCATTCAATAGTGGTAAGAATTCCACTTGTCATGTATTAAATTTTCACTTATGATTTTTTTTTAAAGTTCTATTAAATAAAATGTATTACTATGATACACATAGAAAACATTTTTTTTTTTCTAAATGTAATACAATATCTGCATTGAAATAGTCTATTTTGTACATACTTTTTTTTCTAAACAGAGAAAAGATGGTCAAATAATTATATCTGGTCACAACACTAATGTTGTCATTAAATATTATGGTATGTACAAAGTGTTTAATACTAGTACATGGTGGTTGTTTTTTGCCAAGGTGACAATATATCCCTCAGTTGTGATTTTCAATCCACAGCAACGACTGACCTTTACGTAGGGGCACTGAAATTCACTGATTAGTGATCCTTCACGCTGGAAAACTCCTACATGGAAGCGGTTGCCATGGCTGTCACCTATAAGCACGTCTCCATGGCCACTGATATCAATGCCATTTGGGTAGTTTGTAATGTTTTCACATCCAATGCGCCGAAGAAATGTTCCATCTCTGGCAAACACCACTACGCAATGACCCTGAATTTTAGAAATAATATATTTTTAATAATATGTAGTAAAATTGTATATTTACATACATGTAAAAAATAAACTTCATTTATAAACATCAGAAAATAATGACAATCTAACTTTATGCTTTTAATTTTGAATTGATTTCTTATATTCATTTACTTATTAGATACAGTTTGTCTTTGGTAGAAGAAATTAAAAATAGACAAGAGTGCTATTAATGGTAAAGTCTAATGAAAGTATTATTTTTTTTTAAAGACTAACAGTCAATGAGAAAAATGTATTCTGCTGTCATTTCATGAGCTTTGTTGCAAAAATGTAAATTCTTCTTCTTCTTCTGCATTCGTTCTCAAACTCCCGCAGATTAGCAGGTTGTAGTCCAGAGAACGGAATGCATTGTGTCATGGTTTACAACATTGCTGTGATATCTGCGTATTTCGGCCTGACACATCCGACTCATCATGGCTTTGGGTCACTGACCCTATATAGGATGGAACAGCCAACTCCATCCCATAACCTTCTTAGTCACCTTTTATGACATGCGTGGAAGGTAAACATTGTTGCTATTCTTTGTTCCCCTTTCGGGCCCGGGCAACACACAGGCGCAAAAAATGTAAATGATGTTAGACAAAACAATCACAGGTGCAATGGAGACCTCGAAGAGATTATTGGCAAGTTTTAAACATATGGAATAAAGGAGTGTTTGTTTTGATCAGTAATTGAGAGCAAGAGTTTTGTTATCCATTATGTCAAATTGGAAAGTTTCTCCTGAGCTGTACTTCATATCCAGAGATTCCAACTCTCAACAGTATGCAATGCTTTGGGAAGAAGCCTTTACTTAGAGGGGATGAATTATATGGGTTTATGTGGCTTTTCTGCCTATAGCGTTGAGAGTTATGAGCTTCAGCTCTCCTATAAGTATCCTATCTTATTGGTATGCATGGCTCCCAAGCACTGGTCACAAGATGGTTGGGGCAGCCAGTTATGCAAACCCTCTATCCAAAGGGTCACTCCAATTGTGAAGGGCTAACATGCTTGCCTGATTCAAGGCTCTCCCAGGGAAATGTCACATCTTGCACAAAGCTGCATTTGACACATTCTATGTGCCACCATTTCATAACAAGGGCTCCACGTTGGGACAACTGTCCTGACTTGAGCTCACCTGGTTCCCCTAGCATTATATGCAATGCTGAGTTCCCTGAATGTAGCACCACACAGAGAAACTGTGCAGATGAAGTGTTGTCAGGCCAACACAAAAAGAAAGCTTCAATATATTGGCATGTCGTCTACTGAGAGTTTACTATTTCATAATTAGGTTTAACTGTATAATTAACTATGACCCGTCAGACATGCATGTGGATAAGAAAGTGAAAATAACTTATTATTATAGTTAGTTTTAAACTCCTACAGATTGTAGCAGTCTGTAGTCCAAAGAAAAGTGTAATCAACAAAACACAAAATTGAGAAACAGAAGTCAGAAAAGACATTTTATGAGAATTATCAACAATATTTAGTGTGACTTGGAAAAGACTCATTATTTGAGATTTTAAACTCATATCTCACCTTAAAGTCACACACAAAATATTCATTGTTGTTGATAGCAATATCTGAAGGTTCTCGCATAAAATCACTGCAATCGAACCATTTTATGAGGTCACCATTTTCAGAAATGACGAACACAGTAGGTGATACGCTGTCCACTGCTACAATGTGACCTAAAAATACAAAATGTAATATGGACATTTAATCCTTAGTTGTGTAATTTCTTCTGTGCATCTTAGCTCCGATTTAATTATGCTGAAAATAGTCATCATTTAACTGTTATTCTCCATAGAGGCATCTCAAAATGGCACTAGTGACAGCCATGTGGAGGATCAAGTACAGAAAACCTGTTTACTTGAGTTGCAAGGTGATTTTTGGTCCTGCTAGAATGGACCTGGTTAAATCCGGCCAGCGCTAAGAATTTTTCTGAAATGACACTCATTCGTTTTCAATATATTCAATGAAGGATATAATAAAATGCGGCTAAACGCCTAGGTCTGTTCTATTGCTATTGTCATTTCATAACCAATCTAATGTATTCATAATATTATCTGTGAAAACAAATGAAATATGTCGATCTCACTAACGTTATCAGCTAGGCCTAACAGTCTTCCATATAAATATTGTAGGAAAATGACTGCCATTTCAAATGATTTTGACAGATTACTGAGACGGCTAAACAAGTAGTCAACTAGATATCTAAAACACAACCTATAGATCTGAAAACCAACAAAAAAGAAAGTTAATTATGTTTACTTTTGATTCCTGCATTACCAAGATGAATGTTAGTTTACAATCGTGATTTCCTTGTTGAAAGAGGTGCATAGTAGTGATAATTCCAGTCAGTACAGGTTAAATAGTAAAAATTAATACAATTACGAATAACATTGCAGTCAATTAGAACTGTTCTATGAAACAAATCCTGTGAGTAAAAAGCTCTTTGGTGTTTGGAAGTGATAGACTTTTTTTTTATCTTATGAAACACATTTCAGACAAGTGGCAAACAAGATCACTAAAGACTCAATATTTCACAGAAGATAATGCCCTTGTGTTGCTGCTAGGTTCGAAAAGGAAACAAAGAATAGTGATAATGTTACCTGACATACATGTCATAAGAGACGACTCAGGTTTAAGAATGGAATTGGCTCTCTCATCCCATAAATGGTCCAAGTGACCCAGAAGTCATGATGAAGTTGGATGTGCCAGGTCGAAAGGCCCATATATTTCAGCCAACCTGTACACCCTGACACAATGTATTCTGTTCTCCAGACCTGATAATCTGCAGAAGTTTGAGAACAAATGCAGAAAACAGAAGGTAAGAATATCACGCACTACAAAAAAAAGACTAACAATAAGACCAATATTTAATTATACACATACCTTCTGAAGTTATGGCCAATCCTGCTACTATATCAATGTAGCGAATAGCAATTTTTTTCAGAAAGTGTCCATTTCTGTTAAAGATCTGCATTCGTGATCGCTCATTGCCACGGTCACAAACTACAAACTTGCCCGTCTTCAGCATAACTGCAACTTTACGAGGATACCAGAGTTGCCCTTCTTCTCGCCCTGAAATTTTACAATCCAGATTATTTCTACGTCAAAACAAACTCCTTGGTAAACTATTTTCTTAACTGATATTTAACTGTTGATGACTTTTACTCCCCAAAAAGCAGATGGACTAAGCAAAAAATACTATATGTTTACAAATTTCCTCATGAAAAAAAATTATGTGTTGCTGGGGCCCAAAGAATGTTGACATTGTCACCTGTCAGGCATCCTAAAAGGTGGCAGATATTTGTGGGGTGGAGTTGGCTTCCAATTTCATATTGGGTCAAAGTGACCCATGGGCCTTGCTGAAGTCGGATGTGTCATGCCAAAAGACATATTGCTGTTAAGCTGTAAACCACGACATACTGCATTCTGTTCTCTGTAGTATATTCTACTAATCTGCTAACGTTAAAAATCTAATGCAGAAGGTGTTTAAAAATATAACTGTAATGAAAAAAACTCATCAAAATGACATCAAAAATTTTTAATGTAGCAATATTTACAGCAAACAACAAAATTTCCATTATTTCATCTAACAAATTTTATATGCATAATTTACTATGCTAATAAATGTATAATAATAATTATATATATTTTCTGCATGGTCTGGTCGAAAAACTGTCAAGATATCAAGCGATGCCTTCACTACAACTTCCAGCAATATTACAGTGGAGATAAAAGCTGTGACAGAGGCACTCTTACTTATCAAGGTTGAAACACTTGTCTGTCATCAATGGTTGGAGTTATCGATGCAATCTACGTCCAGAATAATTACCTTCATATTCCAGACATGCTGGTGCTGAGGGTAATGAGCAAGTTGATACACTGGTGAGCATGTTCATAGTATCAAAAGATACATCCATGGATCATTCTCACATAATCAATACACTGAGGAACCACGTCCATTAAGAAGATATTCATAATTGTGAATCATGGTTGCTCTCCAGATTGTGGAAGATTGGTGTAAATATTGAAACGGCCGGAAAGAGAAACATAACAGATATACAAAGATACTAATATATATATATATATATATATATATATACACACACTGAACTGGAGCACATTAGACTTATCATTCATGCACTGATGGTAACATAAATATTATTACCTATATTCTTACTATAATTCTTATATTTGGAAGAGATGCTATGTGCTGCAGGACTCAACAGAATTAGGCTTATTATAAGACGAGAGTACAGAGGTTTAGATGTGGAGCTGGTTACCCCATTTCTGCAAAAGGTCAATTACCCCAAAACGCCAATCTAAGTCAACGGTCAGACTGAAAAGTGCAGATATTGCAACTAAAATGTAAACCACAACAAGATGCATCAAGTTCTGGAGACTTCCATTTGCCAACCAGCTAAAGTTTGCTAACCAGGAAAAGATTCAGAATGGACATAAAAGGAATAAACTAAAAGTCACCTACATAACATAGTATAGTTGACTTCTGCAGAAAACTAACAATATCATGCAAAACAGGTTGTTACATAGTATAAACAAACATAAATGACATAAACAAACAACCTGAAAAGCCAAATGGTGTGTCCAATGCTTCTGGCAGACCACACACAAAAATATTCAAACATTATTTTTTTTTACCTGGAATTCCAAACTGGTATTTAAAATCTCCAGTCTTCTGGAACACTTGGATTCTGTGATTATTAGTGTCAGCTACAACAATGTCCTCATCAATTCCCAAACAGAAACCATGGGGAGAGTTAAACTGTCCCTTCCCAGGACCAAGTTGCCCAAACTTGCATCTGATAAAAGTTAATTTTTACAATATTAAATTTTAAGAACTCAAGCAACATAAATTTCCCAAAATACTAACAAATTAACTTGTCTATCAATATTTGTCATTTTGTTTGACGACATCAATCAATGGATATGTCGTGTGTAATGATAATGTTTGGACGAACGTACAAAAAAATATATGATGATTCGAAATGCCATGTTTCAGTGAGATCCGTTCACAAATAACACTTAAGGTCTTTGGTACAGTGCAATTTGCAATAGTTGACCTATTTGACCTGCATGCCCATTCTGTCTTACAAGTTCCACAAAATGTTTGGCTTGAGACAGTTGATTTTCATATGTTGATAGCTTGTGCATGCGTTCCATTAAACACAGCTCTCTTTTACTAAGTTTAAGTGGACACCCCCACATGTTTAATGATTTCCCTTGTCTATGTTTGTAGATTTCATGATCATTTAATAATTGAAATATTTATTTATTTAGAGTTGGGGTTAGTTATGTAAAAAAACAACTATCCTAACCCAAGCCATAATATAAATTAATATTTAAATTATGAAACGATGTACATGAAATTTACAAACATAGACAAGGGAAATAGCATGACAATGTGGTGAATATCTAATTGTACTGTACCATGTTTAAATGATACGAGACATATGATCTTCTTTTTAAATAGTGTATATTCATTGATTATGGTGTTCATATTGAAATGCTAATTAGCATGAGTTCATTATTTGGAACAATTGTATAGTCCATACTAACATTATACCCATGGTTGCTAAATTCTAAAATATAAATTTCAGATACAGGCCTATCAGGGTCTTCTACTACCAAAACCCTTTATCTGCTTTATTCTTCACAGTAACCAATGCCAACTGTGCTAACTTCTTTCCACAATGACTTTCCCTGTGCTGAATCCTTCTCGTCCTACAAATATTGATTTTTCACTGTACTGGTTTTTTTATTGACACCAGAAAATATATATCAAATGCATGGGGTGATTGCTGCATACTTGCACTTGACGATTTCAGTGTGAAATTATTTTTAGCAATGATGTGGGAGATAACAAAAATGAGTTAACTTGTCCACAACAGATAGAGAGAGGAAAATGTAAACTCGTTCAGAGCAGCTAAAGAGTTAAACTAAGAATATTCTCTATTATTGTTTAGTTATTATAAAAGTGCAAATTGGATTCATTTCATCGTATACAAATTTTCCCATATGTACTCCAGACCTTACACCGAAGTGGCACACTAGCTACTAAGAATACCATGTAACTCTGCAGCTTAAATCGATAATTCTCCAATATCTCAGAACAATGCATTTATAAACAATACCTGGAACTAAACCAGTAACCTCATGATGCAAGACAAATGGGTAATCCCCTATGCCACAGAGACCCAAATCTTTAATAAAGAGTCATATATATGCTACCATAGATGTACATATATTATTAATTGAATAGTTAGATATACAAAGGCATGTGATGTTAATCTTAAATTCATTTATTTTGTGTCTAAGTTTTCCTGATACAGTGCTAATACATCTGTAAACCTAATAATTCAATCTCAATATATTTATATATTTTTTAATGAAATCAAGGTGACCTGGAAATTGTGAAATCATGTCTTTAATATCTCAAATGTATATATGTGTGTGTCAATATCAAATATATGTGTTAGATACATCATTACAATAATTCTAAATATTTATATAAACAAAATTTGGTAAAAGTTATATTTTTCGTCAAATTTGCAACTTTAAAAAGAAAATTAGCATAAATTTAAGTTGTGTTAACAATACACAATCATTTCAATTCAATATAAAGATTATTTATCACTAACCCCCGCCCGTGTGTTGCCTGGGCCCGAAAGGGGAGCAAAGAATAGCAACACTGTTTACCTTCCACACATGTCGTAAGAGCGACTAAGGAGGTTATGGGATGGAGTTGGCTGTCCCATCCCTTACAGGGCCAGTGATCCAAAGTCATGCTGAAGTCGGATGTGTCATGCCAAAAGGCACAGATATCGCAGCAATGCTGTAAACCATGACAAAACGCATTCCGTTCTCCGGACTACATCCTGTTAATCTGCAGGAGTTTAAGAACGAACGCAGAAGAAGATCACTAACCCCAGAAATTGTGAGAAACTTGCTGTTACTTCCTACATGCATAGGGTGGTTTCTCTGCACTTTCTTTCATACCCAGAATACTTCAGCTTTTGACTTGGTGCAATGCCTATTGAAGAAGCCTTCTACTTCTATATTTTACGAGACCAGCTAGTATTTTGCTTGGGTCACCCACTTGGCAAGAAAGAATGATGGTCAATCAAATGTGTACTGAGACTGTCAGTCAACGTGTAATGGTGGCTACACTCAAGGAGAGATCTGAGCACCTATGGACTTGTCCGGAGTGCAGTGACGATGATCCAACGACTAACAAACTGTGCATATTTCCTCAGATGAAGTGCTTTGCAACCAGCACACTGTTCCTTATGAAAGAAGACATTCCATTACCACTTTCTGTGTCCCTAGATCCCAGACCTAATTTATGTCTTTGTCTTCTGTATGAGCCATGTTGGGCAACTGCAACAGTCGAATTACTTAGGGTTGATACACCTTCCTTTTGCTTCACCAAACACATTAGGGGTCTTGGATTTGATCTGTGCATTTCTCACACACACCTCATTCGGATGTAATGGCCTTACAATTCATCTCCAGCCCATGCCTGTGTTTTGACTCTTCGCCACTGATTTATCACCCAAAGAAGTAAGTAGCTTGCGCCCATCTCAGATGAAATTTGCAGTCAGCGAACAAATCTTGTGTCAGAATATTCCCCTCTGTGCCCTTGCCTGCAGAGCATTGTTGGGAAACAGCGACAGCAAGTCATACTAGGTTTTAGCTATGTCCTCAAAGACAAGAACTTGCTTTCCTTCTCTCCTCATACACAATGCTGCCCTCTAGCATGTGTTCCCTTCTCCATGTTCAATGTGTATTCTATCACCATATCGTAACGACATCTACCCATAGACAGGTGTCAGAGATACTGCTTTTTTTAAGCTGTCAATTTTCATTCCATCTGTAACCTCCACATCCACGGACATGATCTCTAAAAGTGTTGGTCAGGAACACAGCACAAGCTGATGTATTTATGCTTCCAAGGCGCAACACAAGCAGGTACTTTTAGGATCATGGTTGTCTGCTAACCCTGAGTCTGCACAAGAGTAATGCAGAACCTGTGCACCCCAATATAAAGATAAAGACCCCCACATTTCAAAGTTAACAACAGTCCCCAAACCATGATTGAGATGATCTTCAATTAAACAAAATGTGTTTGCTGTTGCTGTATACATAAAAAACTTTTTCCCTTGCAATACAATACGTATATGCTTTTTAATGCTTATTCTTCTACTGGAGCTCTCTTCTAGCAAGAACATGATCCTACTAGATTTCCAGCAGGATTTAGTCCAGAGAATGGATATGAGTTGTGTTGCCATTTTACATATATGCTTATAAAACTACATATAATATTTATGTTGGTGATGGAAATATGACAACTGCAGGTTACCTTGTGAGGTACATGGAAAGTTATGCACTAGGCTATCTACCAATCATACAAATTGCTAAAGAACTCAATGATACATAAGCATATAAAGTGATTTATCTGACAAAACAAAGTGATTGTGGTGCATTAGTTGATTGATGTGAGAAAAAATAAAATAAATATATATATACAAAGCATAATACAGCTTATATACTCTAGTACTACATTGAATAAATATAATAAAAAATATTGATCAAACTTCTTTACTAAGCTGCAATTTAAAAAATGTTTTATAATATGTAAATGCACCAAGAAATGCATGCAGGTCATACAAAGCCATCACACTGCATATAAAGCATGCTAGATACATTTTACTGCACACAAAGCAATATGGGAAAATTAGAACACAGATCAGCATTTCTCAACCCTGAGCTAGGCACCCCCCTCCCATAAAAAATATATGAACGCCCTCTCCCTAACAATCGTAACCCTCATTTGCACATAGAACTTAATTTATTCATTTTACTTCTTTCCTTTCAGTTCCCTGTGGAATATAGGGCTACAACTGTCTCCAACAATTTCTGTGCTGGGCTGTTTTCTTCAACTCTACCCATGAGGCCCCAATTTATTTTGTCTTTTCCTCCCCTCCCCCTCCCTGTTTGTCTTCCAGCTCTCCTATTTTTCCAATAGGTTCCAGTACAGCACCTGTCTGGTTATATTTATAGATTTCTTTTTTATTTCTATGCAATAAATCTCTATTTTCTATTTATTTTAATCTGTATCTTCACTGGGAATTGATGTATTCTCTTCCACGACTACTCAATTTTATATTAATGATAGCCATCTAATGTAAAGTAGACAACAGATATCTCGATAAATATCTGTAGTTATGATTTGACTTTGTTGGTTATATGACATGTTTCAGAGCCATAAATCAATAAAGACTTCATATTTGTATTAAATAGAAAAAAATTAAAATAGATTAGAGATTAGAATATGGTAATAATTCCCATCAAAATTTGATTCATATATTTGTGAAATTATCAAATTAGGTGATTAGAAAAGTATTTACATATTACAATTATTGCTATATGTATTTCAGCATACTAATATAGCTTGCAAGAGCTACCATTGTACACGAAAGTGTAAAATTTGGTTCAATTTTTGTTAAAAGAAGAATTACCATAGTAGCATATGTAAAAAAAAATTTTTTACAGCAGCAGCACTGAACTAAATTCTCAAATAAGTATGTTGAAACTGATGTACTATGCAATTTAGTTTCTTGCCAAAGAATCCAAAATGTTTAATGATCATTACTAAATCACTATTTTTTGCCTCAATATTTAATGCTCACCTCTTGAACATTTTGAAATAGAGTTTCCTGTTTCAAATAGGTCATTCCCCCATTCTAATATTTTTAGTTCCTGCAAATCTTTAAAAACTAATCAAGGCATCCTTAGTAGCCTCCAAATGGCAGCATTAGATTTCCAAATCTGCATGTTCTAACTGCTGCAATGATATAACCTGGAGACTGTTCAATGTGACCAAGGTTATTTTAAATGCAGATAAATTCCATAACTCATTTCTCTTGATAAGACTAATGCAGTTTCCATGTAGTCTAAGATGGATATGAATGTCAGCAATAATTGATTAAAAAAATAGCAGATTAATATATTGATGTATGAAATAATGGTTTTTCATGCTACTGAATGTCTAAGTGGTGTCTAAGTAAAAAGCAATGTCATATCCAGAGCATGCTTCAATTATTAACTCAAATAGTCACTAAAGTCCGTTCAGAATCGTTTGCCGAGATGTTAAATTATTTTTATCAAAAACGTATTGTTCATTTGGATTGATCATTTGAAGTTAGGTTTAGAATAATAATGTCGCTATAGAAATATTTTTTTATCAAAGAAATGTGATCCAGTTTCAAAGATACCTTATTTAACCTATATTAAAAAAAAGTTAATCTAAACCGCTGGATTATGTAGATGCTTACATCTCACAGCTGATTATTAAATATAAAGGCATGACCCTCACGGTAGAATGTGCACCGTTCTAAAAATAGTTGTTTCCACTGTACATTTGTATAAAGCAATGTTACATATGGAAATACCCGTTTAGCACCAAATATTATTTTTCCGGAACTTAGAATTATGTGAAATCAAAAACGGCTATTTACTCGATTTCAAGTCACAAGTCAGAGGCACGTCTCAATATTTACAGAAAGTAGGTGGCACTAAGCATATTACCTTCTGCAAGTCTATGTGAGAATGAGTCTGAAAGCGAAATATTTTACTGAGCATAACATTGCTATAAAGATTTATCAATACTTCTGCAGAGAGCGTAAAAAGGGACATCTTTATTGTTCTTTATCAAATCCTGAGAAGAGAACAATGCATATTTTAGGTTTGTGTAAACGTTCATTTGATCGAATAGTGGAAGCAAGCGGATATTTATTGCCAACAAATTCACGAAAGCAAGGAAGGAAAGAAAAGATAGACAGTTTCGATAAGGACCTAGTAAAAAGAGAAATATGTAGAATGTTTGATAAAAACGAAGAAGTGACACTTAGAAAGTTGAAAATTTGGCTGAAAACTAATAACGACATTGAAATATCAAAAACTTTATTATGGAAAACTGTAAGAAATGCAGGCTTCACCTTTAGAAAGTATGCTGGTGGAAAAAACATTATTTGTGAAAAGCCACATCTGGTAGCTCTTAGAAGCAAGTATTTACGTGAAGTGAAGGGAATGCGCGAGAATGGTTATGATATTGTGTATTTAGATGAAACTTGGATCAACGCTCATCATACAAATGAAAAGGAATGGCAGTTAGCAGATGGAAGTATTAAAAGATCAGTACCAAGTAGTAAAGGGCAACGTTTGATAGTTGCACATGCAGGTAGCAGACATAATGGGTTGTTGCAGAATGCTCATCTAATTTTCATTTCAAAATCCATTGACAATAGAGACTACCACTCCGAAATGAATGGGCACATATTCGAAGACTGGATCGAAAAAAGTATTCTTCCAATATTAGATAGACCTTCTTGTCTGATAATGGACAATGCTTCATACCATAACGTAGTGAACGTAGAAGATAGAATCCCAACATCATCAAGTACAAAAGATGCAATCAAAACGTGGCTCATAAAAGAACACATACCAGTTACCGACAGGTACTTGAAACCCGAATTGCTTAACCTTGTAAAACAGACACAACGAACAAAGATATTTAAAATAGACAAGTTAATTGAAGAACATGGTCATAGATATTTGAGACTACCTCCATATCATGCACACTTAAATCCTATAGAGCTAATTTGGGCAAAAGTTAAAGGACACGTAGCATCTACAAATACAACTTTCAAATTATGTGATATTGAGACACTTACAAATCAGGCTCTATCAAATATACATAAAGACTACTGGGTGAAATGTGAGGATCATGTGTTACGCCAAGAAGAGGAATATTGGAAAAAGGAAGGTTTGTTGTTTGTTCAGCCGAAAACAGTAATCGACCTATTTGACTCGTCTGATTATGAATGATCATTACTCTGATTAAGTCTACACTAAAAAAAGTTTGATTTGCAAAATTTACAAGTTGATTTGTAAAACATGTCATTGCTCAATACCACCCAAGCAATTCAAAAAAATGTTATAAGCAAACCATCAACCATTACTTATAAAAATTAGCCCGCTTGATTCAATACAGAAGTTCAGATATCTTGGATCAACTATTACAGACAAAATGTCCTTACATGAAGAAATATATGTACTTATTTCAAAGGCAGCGACAACATTTGTGAAACTCACACCAAGAGCATGGAACAATATCAAATTGACTCTACGAACAAAAGATATATTTTAAATTTTTTTTACACCTGCCACCATGTAAAATTTTGTGGACACGCCTATGGGTCATCATTGCACTAGATTACTGTAAAATATTTTGTTTATGGTCGAAATCATATTTACATGGGCAAACATCAAAAGAATTCGCCGCTTTCAAATAACCGTTACAGCTAGACATCAAGTAACACATATGTTTTCGCGACATGGACATTTTAACAACGTATGCCAAAATTCATGTGAAATCATCAAGAACTTTTTGAATTATAAATCATAACATCTCGGCAAACGATTCTGAACGGACTATAGCATGAATCTAAGACAGTATGAAGTACATCATAAGCAAAAAGTGTCCCCAATAATTAGAAGTCTAAAACAAACCTCTAACAAAATGCTCACATTGTGAAACACTGAAATAACTAGATGTATGCAAACAATGATTGTGGTCTCACTAAATATGCATCCAAAATTGAACTAAAGTATATCAGCATACAGGGTTGACAAAATGAAAAAAAGCACCACAGCCCATTACAGAAAACACACAAATGTAGCAAGTATATATTTAACCTTAAGGGAACTTCGTTGATTTGTTTGTGCTGAGGTCCCCAGTGTCCAATTTCTGTGTCACCAATTCCACCTTGAAACCTGCTGATGAATTTCCCAGGCTTCAAATGAATATATTTCATTTTGATTTACATAAAAAATATATGTAAACTATTTGATTCATCTGATTCTCTCTGTTAAAAGTTTTACAATATCTTACAAGCTCAGAATAAGAAAATATCTCAGCAATTCTTAAACATTATCCATTTGACAAGTACTAAAGTCAAAATTATTCTAAACAGAATAATTTTACAATAATGCAAATCTCAAATTATGTAAAAAGAAAAGAGTCAAATTCAGTACAAATTTATACCTTATTTGCATCGCATTCATCTTGTTGGTGCGTCGTACTGGAGGGTATGGTTCATTGCTATAATTACTGTTAGGTGAACCCAGTTCTGAGGGAATAGATGCTGAGGAAACAGTTTTAAATTAATTAAGTACCAGTCCCAAATCAAATCTAAGGTGAGGCTTTAGGAAGTCTGACCTTCCTTAGTACTATCAAATGTTTGCTAAGTTAAATAATTTTTTTAATGCTGCTTTCATTGGTGTAATTTTCACAGATTGATGTTCATACCCCACTGTATTTCTCTGCATTTAATTTGTTCTTATATAATATAAAATATATAAAATTGTCTATGAAGAATACTCTGAGTGTCATAACTAGAATTAGAAACGATAACATCAGACAGATAACCAAAACAATACCAGTATTGGAACACATCAAAAGACAATGGACCAAGTGGTTTTCACATACTTCCAGACTACCAACAGACAGCATGCCACAGATGGCCTTGAAACATTGATAGACATCACGGCTATAAAGCCATGTTGTCTATGTAAAAGATGGTAGACCATGTAAAAGATGGACCACAGAAATCAAAGAAGCCACAGGAACAAGCTTACAAACAGCACACAAGAGGTCCACCTCCAGAGAATCACAAGAAGGCCATCTATCCCTGATGCCGCAAGGCAAACAAGGGCCACAGCATATAGATAGAAAGATATATAGAAATAACATTATTATTTTATATTGTAACTTTCCACCATCACACACTCTGTACCAAGATCGGGAAAAGTAAAGTTTGGCCCAAGGAATCAATACGATCAGTCTACATACTGCTAGTGAAGAAGGGAAATCTAACTATGCACCAACTACAGAACCATTGCACTGATCAGTCACGTCAGCAAAATACTCCTTGGTATCATCATGAAAAGACTACAACATAAGCTGGAAGAAGAGTTAAATGAAGCACAGGCAGGTTTCAGACAGGGTAGAGGCACCAGAGACCATATTTTCAATATGCGGAATATTATAGAGAAATGTAGAGTTTAATGTTGACATCTACTCATGGGGCTCTGAATTAAAAATTAAGAAACATCCCCTGGGGCCTGAATTCTTTTTTGGAAAATTTGCGTTATTGATGGTGGGTGTTTTGAAAACGTGATAATTTTTTTTTAAAAAGATATCAAAATAAATTTTGCATATCTAAATAAAGGAGTGAATATAGTCATGTTTTTATTGTTGTTGTATGTATGATATGACAGTTGTGAGCAAGTTGTAGAGTTGAAAATTCGGGGGGGAAAAAAATCGCAAAATGCCATTTTCAAATCGCACATATAATTTCTTGATGACCCTAATACTTGAGCAATGTGTGGAAACATTGATAAAATCCTCATAAATACCTATACTTATTGTATATATATTGTTTTATATCAAAACTAATATAATATGAACTAAAAAAACTAATAAAATGTAAAGAAATCACATATAACGTCCGTCCGGTCAACACTAGGTCTAGGCCGACACACAGCGTAATTATTGTCTATGCACACACGTGGCACCCCTGATACATATTATTTTTGTGTTTTTGAACGACTACACAAACATTCTTATCAAATAACAACATATTAAACACAAAAAACAACAATTAAAACATATAGTCACGATCACTTAGCAATGCCACGCAGTACTCAATTTGATAGTAAAATATGGCTACAAAATGGCCAAACGTCGCTCAAGAAATTCGTTGACAAAACCAGCCGGCTTTCTCCCTTCTTGCAATCGTAATGAGTAAAGGAATTTGACCTTTAAACTGTGACGTATTCCTAGCTTCGTTTGGTGGGTTTTATACGTCACGGGATCATTACTTCGTGAAGTTCTGTACTCGGGAATCGGGCGATGTCGTATGTAGCGGGATTGCGCCCACAGGCACAATGTAGCATGTGCTCATAGGCGCAACATTGCGACTATAGAGTCGTAAAGGTTAATGACTACACCAAAGAATTCAGTTGTGTAGTACATATGAATGACATGGGTTTCCCACTACACATAACCCACCTCATCAAAACATTGTATCAAGACCAACACGCGGTCGTGAGAGTAGACAGTGAAACATCCGATTGGTTCAGTGTGGAAAAAGAAGTCAGACAAGGATGTGTCCTATCACCATGTCTCTTCAAAATTTATGCAGAGAACATAATGAGGAATTTTAAAAATTACCCCCAACAGAGACACAACTTCAACCCACTTAACATTGGAGGTCACGAGATACCAGAACTAAGATATGCAGATGATTGGCAGACAGTCAAACAGGTTTCGAACACCTCATAAACTTCATTAATGAACATAGTGGGAAAAAAAATTGCTGAAGTATATATACAAGACCAAGATTATGACAAGTGACATAACCATAGTAAGTTCTCAATCAGTATCAACAACAGCAAATAAGAAAGAGCAGTTTTGAATACCTTGGTTCTCTTATCAGCAGTAACTGTGATTGCTATTAAGAAATCAGAAGGTTGGCTATTGCGTCAAAGAAGCTGATACAAATGAAAAACATACAGCTGAGCTACTGAAAAACAATAAAACTAACATTCCTAAGAGCTTGCATATCCCAGTGACAATATATAGGTGTGAATCCTGGACAATCATCAACAAAGTGAAAAATAAAATAGCAGCATTTGAAACAAAATGTTACAGAAAATCCTCAGAATAACATGGACCCAAAAAATCACCAATGAAGCCATCCTGAGAGAAATAAATGAAAACTGGCTAAACAGCTTGGTTCTTTCCAGAAAACTACGATATTTTGGCAATATCAAATGCCATGATAGCTTAGACCATAATGGAGGGATGATGCCAGGGAGATGAACTAGAGGCAGACCAAGAAGGCACCTGAACATGACAGTAAAAGTAGCAGGCAGACAGGCTCAAGATCAATAGAAATTTCGAAAGGCTGTGATGACTGCTACATCCTCTTCAGGATATGCTACCTGATGATGATTTTAATCTTTTATACCCTACCAGGGACCGCATTCCCTGATGGATATTTGTCAATTTAGCGCTGGTGGCAACTACAGTCACCCGTTGTTATGCACTCATTTATTGGTACAGAACCACAAGATATTGGGCTAACAATAATTTGTGCCATTCCAAGTTAGGACTACATCACATCCTTCCTGCTCAGTTATGTTCCAAGTACGGTGTAAAACAGATGACGATTGTTTAATTTCTACTCCATCTGTTAGCTAGAAAATTTGATGCCATTTTCATGAAATGTCTATGGATTCTGTTTCATAGGATGAGGAATATTTGGGATACATCACACGTTAGTTTCAGAGAATAGATCCTGATATTTCATCGCATTATATAGACATAAGACATTGGATATAATTAGTAGTATGTCCGATTGAAATATTTCTGAACCTAGTGTTGAACTGACCAAACTGCATGGTGGCATCTACAAATACATTTCTGTCTTTGTACAGTCCATATTATGTATGTTTGGTTAGGACACAACATAAATACAATAGGCCTAGCTATGTAAAAGAATGTTATCAAGTGTTGCCACACATTGGTCCAGCACAGGAGTATCAAGAATTTTTTTGTCCAATTTTTCATCTTCACAACTTTTTAACACCTCTTCTATCACACATCACCAATATATGCAGTATTCAATTATTTATTTACATGTACAAAAATTATTTTAAAATCTCTAACAACAAAAAAGTTATTGCATTTTCCATACACAACACTTAAAAATAATGCAAATTGTCAAAAAAGAAACCAAGCCCAAGGGGGGCATTTGCATAATTTTAAGGCATCATGCTAAAGGTTAAAAACCTGCCACTTTATTTCATTTAATTCTAATAACAAGATCATTTCCATTAAACTGAAAAGGTTTCAAAATAAAATTATTTAACTCACTTGGGCTGAACTGTTCAAATGATCCAATGTTGGAAAAAGTTGAAGGTGGTGGCTGGTTCAGCAATGACACAAGTCCTTCAATGTTTGCATTCTGCATAGTGGATACATTCGAACTTGATATCGATGCTGTGCCAAGCATACTTGCCAATGAATTATCACCAGCACCAGAAGCAATAGCATTTCCTGCAGACATCATGCTATGTCCAGTAATGCTCATGCCTGGAGCAAACAGCGGACCTAAGAAATCAAACCACAATAAACGTTTTATAAGATGCTCCTAGTTTGACATCTTACATGTAAATCTCCAAAATTTCATGATAAATATAACACATTTACAAATCAATTCTCTTCTAGACATGAAGACAAAAACTAACCTAATACGTTCAATTGCCTCCAAAATAATCCCAGATACTTACTTTGATTCTGTAGTTTAGCCATGGCTGCAGCATTCATCATTGCTGTTGCATTGCTTCCACTACTGTGGCTAACATTATCCACTGAAATGCCACTATCAGAAAGTGGGCTGTTATTACCCGAGATGGTGGTGTCTGCATGATGAGATAGGTTTACTGAGCTCAAGCATGAGATGACATTGGAGATGGGCAAGCTATTTAACCTTTGACCAATACCTATGCTCATAGGTACTCCTGTTAAGCTGCTGATATCATTCATGAGATCATGATTGGCCTGCGATTGCATCATATTAGCACTGCCCAAGTTCAGCATGTTAGGTAAAGTAAAATGTTCAGCTTCGAAGGGTGAGCACATGGTCGATCCAGTCTATAAAAGGAGGAAAATTAAAATATTAATAACACTGACAGAAAAATTACCACTGAACTTATGACTACTTGAATTAACTTTATAGAAATTAACTTGTGCAAGATCATGAGCAAATAAAGAGGGTTTTACATGTGTGTACCACAAGGCTTCCCATGACATTATTTGCAAATGTTGCACCATGATTAACATAGGGGAGATGGAAATGAGGCAGTGCAAATGATTTTGATTACAAATTGCATGACAACAAGTGTTCAACTACTAAATATCAACAAATTTAAACCTCAGTAATTTTTGAATTTTAGATCAAATCTATTATACTGTGAAATGATTGCACAACATAAAAATACAGTGTAAGAGGGGCTTGATGGCATAGGGATAAACATTAATGAGATGCAAAGATTAGAGGGAAAAATACAAGAAATAAAACAACTTACCACAATATGTATTCCTGGTCAAATTACTATGCCTGAAGTACTCTAAATATACATACGAGGTAGGTTCAAAAAGTTTTGGAATTAGTGGATTATATAGAAATAAGTAACAATAGAATCATATGCACTACATTTCCTTCAAAGTAGTTCCCTTCAGCAACTACACACTTTTGCCAACATGCGTACAGCTCTTGAAAACATGAATGGAACCCATTCTTTGACACTTTTCTCAGCTTTCTTGTCGCATTTAGAAATGTCCGGAATATGAAATGATAAAGAAAATACAGTGGCCAAAAGAAATAAAAGTGTTGCCAAAGAAATAAAATTTTCGTTGACTCCTGCATTGAAAACAGTTATTTGACTTTTTTAAAGTGACATAATCCTATTCAGTTATTGGTGGTCAAGAGTTGCCAAGCATAAAAGTGGAAGAAAAAACTCTACTGACCTCTGTACGAGTTACAAAACACAATCCAGCATAAAGAAGAGTTGCCAAAATAAAAGTGGAAGAAAAAACTCTACTGACCTCTGTACGAGTTACAAAACACAATCCAGCATAAAGAAGAGACAAAACTTCAGATATAAGCACAATCCAAGTAAATGAAAGAACTATCAGATGGCATTAATTCTTACAAACAAATGTGATAAATGGGTGTGCCATCGATGAAAACAGTGTGTCAATTTTCGTTGACTCCTGCATTGAAAACAGTTATTTGACTTTTTTAAAGTGACATAATCCTATTCAGTTATTGGTGGTCAAGAGTTGCCAAGCATACACTTCTGCGAGTCTGAGCAGAAATATATATCGTGATACAAGGCAATCAACTAAAATCATATAAAACACTGTGTGTTGTGTTAGTTCTGCCATAAAACTTGAAAAATGAGCTAGGGTTTGAGTAGCTATAGTTAGCCATCAGATCATCATAATGTTACTCCAGACATGTCCATCTTTGGTCCTATCTGATATTCAGTATGTCCTTCAGCATGGCAACCTATGCAAATATGGAAACCATCTTGTAGAAACACTGTACAAAAGTAATACGTTCATATTATATTGGGAAAGCTGTAATATATATATATATATATATATACATTACTATTTCATGGGGCATATGGCTAAATACCGGCTTCAGATTTTAGGTTCAACCCACAATTAGGACAAGGATTTTTATCTTTCAGAGGTGCAATAAACAACTCTTCATGTACACGTCTCGGCGACAGCAACGGCAGAGCAGCCTTTATTTCCAGTCTTAAAGCCTCCATACACTACTTAACAGGAAAACATGCAGTAATGAGTGTTTTACTACTCCTTCGACTTCTGTGTTCATTCTCAAACTCATGCTAGGCAGCAGAATGTATTCCAGAAAATAGAATACGCTGTATAACGGCTTCATTGTAATATCTGTTGCTTTTTCTTCCTGACTTTCAAACTGCAGCAAAGTTGTTGGGTCATACTGACCTATGGGAAAGACAACAATCCCCCTCCAAACTTCCTTTGTCACTTCTTACGATATGATGGTTGATCACGGAGTTGATATTTTTCGCTATCATTTCAGGTCAAGCTACACACAGGCAACATTACCACTTAACTCATGTAATACTGACCACAACACCTTGATTGCATTGATAGTCACATAAAAATACAGGTCTAACTCAGTATTCCTAATACACCTCAATGATGTTAAAGAAAACTTTACTAACTTACCATTGAACCATTCTTTTCTCTTGAAAAGTAGCCAAAACTACTTTTGATAGCGGATGCAAATGTAGAGGCGTCAGTTTTGAACTCAGAGTTAACAGGAATATCTGGCATAATAAATCCCATGCACAGAGTGTTAAGCTGAGTCAGCATGATTTGCAATAGTTGACCTATTTGGCCTGCATGCCCATTCTGGCTTACACGTTCCACAAAATGTTTGGCTTGAGACAGTTGATTTTCATATGTTGATAGCTTGTGCATGCGTTCCATTAAACACAGTTCTCTTTTTCCATGAAGCTCATCAGCCTCGTCCAAGTACTTGTCCTGCAAATTAAACAAAGTAGTAAATATAGGAAAATTAATTTCCATGCTCACAGGAGACTATGATTGGCAAAAATAACATATATAGGTTGATTTTTCTTGATTAGAAACAAGCATCATAGCACATTCCCATAAGTGCTCCACTCTCCTTTACAGCAGCCATCCAAGAGTATGCAGACTCAAAGTCACAGTCAGATGCTGATGCGATATGTGGACTTCGAAATTTCCAGAAAGGGCACAGTTTCTCTCCTTGCCCCTTATTATCCCCATATCTATCATTTTTGTATGTGCAGATTGTCACCTCCAGCATCGTCTTCATGCTGTAGTAAATAAATGACTGTCCATATCTCTCTTAAATACTGTCCCACCAACCACAGAATGGTAAAAAAAAGTGCTTGAAAAATTGTCTATCTACTTCACTGCATCAAGCATTAAAATAGTGGTAACTGAAATATCAACTTCTACAGTGATACTGACTCTCAGAGCATGTTGTGGAAGGTGCAAACTAAGAAAGGATTGGGTCACGTTACTGAACAACTCAGTTGTGCAAAGTATTACATGGAACATAAATGGATACTTCTGTTTAATTCTCCCATCAAGCACAAAACTTAATTGTTATCTCCCTTCTAAACAAGTTTGCGTAGATCCTCTTGATACATAATCTCCCACAACATGCTCATCTGTGGTAAATTTATTGTGTGTAAATTATGAGAGTTGTGTTTTAACCCTAACACTAAAAAATTAATATTTAAATTAATTATAGACATAATATTTAGATGAATTAATCCTAAAAGCAGGAAGACACGGGTTCCAAACCAGAACCAAACTATTCATCTGATTTTCATCTAGAAATGTTTTTGAAACAAGAAAAACGGATTTATTGGTTTTTTTAAACAAATGAATAGTTCAAGATTTAACTTCAGAGAACTAAATAATAGTAAAACATTTCAGAAAATTGTGTGTGATTTAATAGTCACTGCAACTGCCATTTAGTTTAACTTTAAAATAAAACAACAAATATTTACTCTGATATTTTCCAAGAGTGCCTTGTAGCTTTGAAATGTTTCTTCAATTAACCCTTTGGTGCTGTCTTTTTGCATTTCCAGCTCTTCAAATGCTGCATTAAGACTAGCATTCATGGTTTGACATTCAACCAGCTTCTTTCCACATTCTTTAATATACTCGGCAAGTGTCTCTCTTTTAGCTCCAATAGCTTCTGAGAGTTGCTTGACAACATGTTCTGGAGAACTGTGAGACTTTTGTATGCATTCTCCACACGCTGGTACCTATGTAAATACATAGAGAAAATATATATTTCATTAGGATCAGTGCCAACTGGCATAGACGATCATGGATCACCACAACTCAGGATGGGTACACAGAAAAGAGTCAACAGTCAAGGGAAATAATTGATACAACAATGTCAATATTTAACACTGTCACATTTGTTTATTTAATGTTGTCGTGTTTTATTATTTTCTTTTAATGAAAACATACACGAGGGGGCGACACAAAGTTGTTAGTAGTTTGACCCTTAGCTTAGTGTCACCACATATGTTTAATTTACAGAAGGCGTTTTCATGATTTTCTTTTTGTTCTCTAAATACACCTATATAATGTTAATCATCAGTTAACATTATGATTTCAAAAATCATGCGGATTGCAAGAATGAATTATCGATCTACTATTCACCACTACTATACGCTGGAATGGTAATATTTGCAAGATTTGTGCTGAGGCACTAATTAAAAACACTTGCAATTGGTGGACCAAGTATGTCCAAATTGATGTGTTTTGACAAAACGAAAACATGCGGTTTGACGGGTATTTCTACAGCTGTGGATCTATGGTAGAATTTGTCATGAAACTGGAGAATGTTTCATGGTTCCTGTGCCAGACAAAAATGCAGCTACACTGTTACAGATTATCACAGAATTTGTCTAGGAACAACTGTAATTTCTGATAAGTAGAGAGCCTATAATTATATCATGACACTACCAGGACTTACACATACACATGTAAACCATTTACTAAATTTCATAAATCCAAATACATGGCACATACACAAAATACAGAAAGGTGCTGAAAATCAGCTAAAGAGCCTAACTAAAGACAATGTAGAACACACCAACACATTTCAGTTCTTTATGTGCTTATTTCATGTGACGACAGCCAAAGCAAGACAAATCAAGTAATAGTGCAATATTGGACACAGCTATAACCCTACAGATAATTTTAAGAGCCAAATTCAATGGGATACAGGAATATCAACATTTCTAGAATTAACAGTTACTAGAGCACAATGAGTTTGCAAAACATGTTTAAGTATTTCTTACATATTTATTATTATTTCCCTTGACCGTAATGATTACACTGTCCAACAACATTTTACTTTCATATATAAGAATAAGTGTACTTAGGTCAGTTTCTAGCGCTGATTTCATATTTGAGATATGTTTATCTCTATCACATCGGGTTCTTCAATATATATTGTGAATGTATATTTTTTTGGAAAACCATTATACTATGTAACTTTTTTTTTTAAATTAATATAATGCAAAATAATTCTACTTACTATAACTGCTAAAACACGTTTGACATATGTTGCGCTATTTTTCAAACAGTTACTGTATTTTTAAATAATTCTGAGTGAAAAATGGCTTCTAGAAGTTGTAGAAATTCGCTGATTTGTTCTGTTTATGTGAGCTGATATTTTACTGTGCTGTTCACAAGAAAACCTTTTACACCATTACTAAAGAAAGCATATGAACTTTATTTCGTTTCAAAAGTTGATGCAAATAAATCTTGGAAGCCACATGTAGTTTGTTCAATTTATGCAAATATTGGCAGGTTGGTCACGAAAATTGCCAAACTTTCAGTTGATGTCTTTTGGAGATTCAGTAATATGGCATGAACCGAAAAATCATGCTACTGATTGATACTTCTGCTTGACAAATATCCATGGTTTCACTTTTAAAACAAGGAAGTCTGTGGTTTACCCAAATATTGAATCTGTTTTGAAACCAGTGCCTCATGATCCTATCACGTGTCCGATATCCATCGCACCAGAATATCAGTCAGACATGAGTGAACCATAGAAAGTGATAGTTAATCTGCATTAGAAACTAATTCTGACTCGGATTATATATCGACGAATGATATTGCTCACTTAATTAACCATTCAGAAATTTCAGATCTAATATGTTCTCGCTCTTACCAAAGGACAAGCGGAATTGTTTGGTTCGCGACTCAAAAAATGGAATCTTTTAGTGTCCAATACTTCAATATCTGAATTTCATCATAGACACAGAGAACTTGTTCAATACTTTGAAGTGGATGATGACATTTGCTTTTGCAAAGATGTGAACGGTCTAATGATGCACCACAGTCACAAGCAGTCAACGAACGGCAACTTTTCATTGACTCTTCCAAAACTAGCCTAAAAGCTGTGTTACTGCATAACGGAAATTTATTTTCATCAATTTCATTCGCCTACTCTGTTCATATGAAAGAAAATTATGATAATAGGGCTATATTTTTGGCAAAAACAAAGTACAATGACTACCAATGGTGGATTTGTGGAGACCTAAAAGTCATTGCAATTCTCACGGGCATGCAGACTGGGTATACTAAATTTTGTTGCTTCCTATGTGAATGGGACAGCTGCAAAAGACAGGAATATTCAGCAAGAAAGGTGTGGCATATCAGGAATCATGTCCAGCTGGGGCATAAAAATGTAATCCACCAGCCATTAGTTAACAAAGACAGCATTATTTTACCACTGTTGCATATAAAAATTTGGGGCTCATGAAAAATTTTGTAAAAGCGTTAGATAAAATGAGCAATGCTTTCACTTATCTTCGAGAAAAGTTTCCTCAAGTTAGTGATGCAAAGATAAAGGAAGGTATCTTTGTAGGACCTCAGATTAGGAAAATTATTGCAGACACACAATTTGAGAACTTGTTACATAGTTGTGAACTAGGCGCATGGATGGCACTCAAATCTATTGTCTCTATAGAGATCCCCCCTCTAACTGTACCAGCCACTTTCTTCATTAGGACAAAGTGTTTCGTGCCTTTCTTTTGATCCTTTTCATATTTTTTTTTCCCAAGTTAGCTTAACATCAAAGATGATTCCAAGTTCCAAAATAAGACATAGAATCTTCTTTCACTAATGGGGAGTTTTTTTGCCTTTTGGGGTTTTGTTAGAGTTAAAATATGGTGTATGTTATTTTATGAGTTTATTGACATACCCCATTCTTTGGACCATTTGTCTAGGTTGTCCAGGGTATCCTGTTGATGAAATTGTGATGTGCGTTGCTTTATAACTTTTTGTTGACCTAGTGACCACACTCATAATGTCCCAGAAAAAAATACATATGCAACACTGACTTCTCCATTCAGAATTATGTTGGGTCTTACTAGATTAAGTTAGCCACTAGGACAAAGTTCCTAGTCTTCTATAGATCAGAGGCTACCACAAAGTTTTTGCCTCATCTCAGTCCAGTGTGTTTAAGAGTCTGTATTCCTGTTCCATAAGGAGATTCAAAACAAACTATATTTTAGACATATATATTATCTCATATACTCACTAGGCATGAACAGCAAAAATACTTGATGCTTTCTACTGTGTGGATTGTGCAAAACACTGGTTTCCTAAGGTGTTCAATACCTTCACCAGTGCTCATCATGTCTTCAAATGTCACAACCTAAGAGGAGGTGGAGATTAAAACAGCAATGCTTAACATACAAAATGAATTAGTATCATTTGTTAAATAAAAATGGGTTTAAATAAATATCTATTTTTATGCTAGCAACATGTATGAGTTTCTGAAAGAAAACTGTTCTCTGCTTCATGTTAATGTGTTCACTTCATACTATTGAAGGATGTACTCTTGCTCTTCTCTGCATTCAACATCTGTACTAGATTGTCAAGCCTGTCACCAGAGCAGTTGCTCATGTGTTCAAGTCAGAGGTTTGGATTTCAGATCCATATGGACATTCATTTGTGTGTGAGGTGTTCAGTCGGTAAAGGTGGCCCAACAGTCTGCATTGGCCTGTTATAAAGTGAAACAATGTGGTCTGTTGATGTCTTTGGGGGTGATGTATTGCATTGGATTTGTCTTCCACTTCCAATTGTATTTTCACCTTGACGTATATGTGTTATGGTTTTTGCTTCTCTGTAGGACAGTATGTTTCTGTGTTATTCCATTTCCCTACCTGTTCTTGATACAGAGTATCAGCTTTCTAATTTCTCATGGTTTCAAGGTGTGAGGGTATACATTTAAGGGTAATAGCTAATGATTTTTTGAATATGTCTGAGCACCTGTCTGATGTGCAGAAGACTTTAATTTCTGGTGCTCTGGATTAACTCCAGTACGGATCTGTGTACTAGTGCAGCCATCTATATCTACAAACCTGTAACCCATCAGGGTCATAGGGGTACCACATTGGATGCTTCAGCACACAATCCTCCAGCAATTTCAATCCTAAATTATGCGGATAAGTGAGGAAAAATCTTTTCCAGTCCATCCCTGATCTTGTCTATCCAAGTCTTTATTTTTCCTCCTCTGCTTCTCCCTCCTTCCACAGTTCCCTACAGTATTGTTTTTGACAAGGAATCATCTCTGCTTAAAAGTCCAAACCATGTTAGTTTTTGTTGTTTTACTATTGAAAGCAATGGTCCTTGTACACCTGCATACATCCCTATTTTATTTCTTACGTACAGATTTGTCTTATGCTCTTTATAGGAAATTCGTAGAATGCGTCTGTAGCATTTGTGCTCGAAAGCCTGTAATCGTCTCTCCATGTCCAACTTTCACAACCATACATCACAACTGAAAGCACCAGCGACTTATACAGTTTGACTTTTACCCCACTACTGATTTCCATTGTAGTATTTCAGTGGGCAAAAGGATTAGCCAGTGGTGCCCATCTCATCTCCAGCTGCCCTTACAATGTGGTTACATAGATGTGCTTTCTCTCATGGTCTTCATTGCACTTTACAGATGTTGACACTACATCACATTTGAGCTTCACTAACAGTCAACTAGGTCATAAACATTAACATCGTACAATCCCAAATAAAGACTTCTAATCTCGAGTATTACATTTACTTTGGTGTTATCTTTGAATCCGTTAACAAAAGAACCTTCAAGATATAATCCAGACGCATTGACTTATTGTCTAATGCACTATTATTTCAGGAAATGTGATATAATAACAAAGATCCCTGCACCATAGAAATAAAACGCCATGCCATGTTCTCATGATGACATCACAGAAAAGATAGTTGTGCAGTCATATCTACATCATTTTTTTTTAAAAGGCTCATTTTCAGTTTATCTTGTACGCATATGGTTGCGTCTGTGGGTATCACCAATGGTCTACTAGACAGAACATCTATACAACAGAAAACCTTAGTAGATGACATACCGTTATATAAAGGTTCTCTTATAGAAGCATTATTGCATGTTATCTATACAATTATAGACCCTTTCTGAATAGAAGGCTCCTTCAATAGGCATTGCACTAAGCCGAAAGCTGAAGTCTCCTGGGTATGAAAGAAAGTTCATCATCGATGAACTATACCCTAAAGAAACATTGCATAAATTGATGGATCTACAATCAGGGCAGTGAAAAGTAAAGATGTAAGTGCATTTTTTATCTATCCAAAGTAAAATAATTCTCAAGTTGATCAACTGGAATATTTTGTTCCAACTATTCAGATGAGGAGCAGACCAATTGCAGCACACATAATTGAAAACATAATAAACAAATGTCAGCAGATGGTTTACTAACTAACATCAGTATTGCAGACTATCAGCAATGATAAACTGAACTTGAAAATATTCTAAGTACAGGGTAAAGCAACCACCAAAAGAAGAGTAGTGCTGCAGTTGTTATCATCACACTGTGGCATAACAGATGCACTGGTAAAGGAAGAAACAAGCAACAAGAAAGGGAACATGCAATTACATTCTAGAAAAAACATCTATTAATATATTGATCAAACAAGTGAGAATATGGCACAAAAGAATGAACTGTCAGAAACAAAAGCTGAATCTAACCTCAACAACTCAGGACTTGAGTGGACAAGATGCATAACCGAAAAAATACTACATCCTATTTAATGCTTTCCTACGTAAAATATGAAAGGCAGAGAATCATATGAAATGAAGCTTAGTAGATATCCAAGGATAGGGAGAAATGGAAAATCTTTGTTTATGTTCATATGAACAGACTAATTTCAGTTATATTAAACATGCATTACCTTATGATCCTCAAAACACCTCATAAACTGATGAGCAGTAACACAGTTTGGACACAGGAGATTTTCACATGTTCTGCATCTGGCAACGGCATTGTCACCTGCTTTGCAGCTTGTGCAGCCAATCTAATACAGAACAAATACATTTAATTTGTAAATCAATTGGAGTCTACAGACAATGGATTATTTAGGTACATTTTTGTGTGATATGGTTCTCTATGATCTGAAATCAGACTCCACTATTTCTTAAATTTTGCTTTTTTGAGTTTTAAAATTATAATTTTCAACTTGGTAGACATCCACCTTCAATATAGCTTCTGGCGGAATGGCTAGAAATGTTGTCTCACAATCATAACAGCATGGTTTCAAATAACAATACATGATTGATTTTTTCATTTGGGGTTAAAATTAAAAATCCATCCTTCACATTCTTCCAGTAAGATACATGAAGTGATGACCACTTATGAGGACAAATAAAGAAGCATAGATTCTTCCCTGATTTCAGTCAATAGAAAAAAACATATTTTGTGTGTGTGTGTGTGTGTGTGCGTGTAAGCGTGAGTGTGTGTATATATAGGCCTATATGTATTAAAAATATAGAAAAACATATACCAATGTTTTTACTGGGAAAGTAATTGAAGTCCTTGGTCCTTGAGATGTAAAAATGCATGAATGGGGCATATTTAATGGACAAAAAAGCAATGTAGGATTTGTTTAATAACAAATAGTAGACTCAGCATCATGAAATGAGTATTAAAAAACCATGATCTAACACTAACGTATGTGGTGGTTGCATAAAATTATACGCCCAAGTTTCTTTTTCCCGAAACACCTTAACTCCCTACTTTCCTTTATTTTACAGTAACACATTTTCTTTTTTGCGTATCTCAGTTTTAATATCTTTTTAAAAACCTATCTTCCTTCTCCATCTTGTTAATGCTCAAAAGGCAGATTTACAATAGGGTAAATCTACTTTACAAATTCATTATGTGATGTCTGCCGTTTATAAGGATATCTGTCTTTCGTATGACACTGTGAAAACCACTTTCAAACGAGATACGCCAGCGTTCAAGATGGAGCGGCAGGCCGTCTATTGCAAATGATACAAGAAACATTGCAAGAGTGGAGACCCTAGTTCTATCTGCCATGTGGGTTCCCCGTCATCTCACACCAATCCAAAAGGAGGAGTGCCGAGCCGAAGCATCCACAAAGATGGTCATTTGCAATGCTGACAAAGATGATTTTTTTCATAGATTAGTTATTGTGAATGAATGTTGTGTGATCTCTATGACCACGAACATTCCTGTTCGCCACCACCAAAGAAGGACCGTTCCCCCCTCTAGGGAAAAAGTCATGCTCACTGTCTTCTCTGACTGTCGCGGGGTAGTACTCACTGATTACCTTCCTCATGGCCATACTATCAATTCAACGTGCAACCACAGCCATCTCAAGAAATTACAAGAAGAAATTAAGTGCAAAAGACGCAGGATACTGTCCAGACACATTCATCTGCTTCAGGACAGTGCGCTGACTCATGCAGCTCATGACTCCATTGTCTTTGCCTAGCAGTGCGGGTATGAAATCATGCCCCATCCTTAGTCATCTGACTTAGAACCGAGTGACATCATCCTGTTTCCAAACATGAAGAATCTGCTTCGTTGGCATCATTTTTCTGACATCCAGGATTTCATTAATGAAGTTAGGTATAGTTCCGGGTCCAGAAGGAAGTGTTCTACAATTAAGGCATTAGGAAGGGGAAGAAGAGTTGGGAGAAGTGCCCTGGCTTGTTCACACCAATTTTCAGGTGTCTTGATTTCATTACACTAAAGTGCAAAACTTTTTATCACCCCTCATACATGCATGTAACAGTGCTCACAAGTACTAACGATTGTGAGTTCCCTTTACAATCCATACTTTGTTGTACAAACCAAAACAGTATTACTATCCACAATTATGGGATAAAAGAATGGAACGGGATTTCTGCAATGCAATAAAGATGGTTATATGTCCAAGTTTTCACGTTTACTTATACTTTCACCATATTATTAATGCTTTGGTGCTCGCACAATCAGTATTACATATGTAAGGTGTTCGTCACAATGAAAAGTTTGAGAACCCATGATGTAGTGGATTCTGGAAGAGACAATGCAAATGTTCAGAGAATGATGGCAATGGGAGTGACCAGAGAAGAGGGGAGAAAGTGCGTCCTCTCTGGAAGGATCTGAAGAACATAAACCCAATAACTGATGGGGACACCGAGCATTACCCTTGAAGCACTTATAAGAATGCCTCCTGATGTTGGTTCCTAATCAAGAATAAAGATTATCAGCACACAAAAAACTGTATTAGTCTACATACCTGCTTTTTACCTCCTCTGTCAGCTTCTATCATATCCTCTATGACAATGTCTGAAAGTAGACCACTAATGCCTTTATCAGGCAACCGTGTCTTTTGTTCACAAATAGGACACTTGATGATCTCCATCATCCACTCCTTAGCTAATGGGCTACTTGGGGATGTATTTTCTCTTTCCTTTTCACTTTCATGCTTCTTCTTTAGACACTCTTCACAAAATTCATGCAGACAGGACAAAATTTTTGGTGACTTCATTTTATCCTCACACATAAGGCAGATATCAAAAGACTGATCTCCTTCCAGAGCTCCATCAAAATCACTGGTTGGATCATCATCATCATCATTATTTAAAGTCACATCAATATTTGGGGATGTGGTACCTTCCATTTTTAATACTATCTTTGAAACTTCCTGAAATTGACACAGAAACACATTTAAGAGATTTGAGACTTAAATATACACAAGTTCATAATGAAAAGTGCACATTCATAATTATACATGGAATCTCACTATAATATATGGTACCATAAGATTCTCTTGACAAATATACTATCCAGTGGTTTTCATGTACTCGTTTTCATACTTGAAAGATGACATTTTTCTATAATAATATGTAATAAAGAATCCAAAGCATTTGATCGTGTTAAATATCACCAGCTGTTGTCCAGCATGGGAGACATGGGCTTCCCCAAACATTTAATACATTTTATTGAAACACTATATCACAAACAACAAGCAGCAGTAAGAGTGGAGGGAGAAACATCTGAATGGTTCGGTGTTCAAAGTGGAGTGAGACAGGGGTGCACTCTATCCCCTTATCTTTTTTAACATTTATGCAGAGAATATAATTAGAAACGAGGTAGACATATTGGCCAGAGGAAACAACACTGGAATCAAAGCTCTATGGGACACTGTATGAACTACAAAAGACAGTGAGTTTTATTAAGGAGACAGTGCAGATATAGACATGTTTCAAGTGAATGAAAGAAGAAGAAATGTAAGAGAAGAACTAGAGGAAAATGAGTTTCATCCAATAAATATCAGTGGGTACAAGATTCCAGAAATAAGATATGCAGCTGACACAGTCCTCCTTACTACACATCCTGAGGGACTGAAACAGCTTATCACAACAACAAAGAAATACAGTGAGATCCAAAATCTATATCTAAACGCACAGAAAACAAATATTATGACAACAGACAAAACAAAGATTAAACCAATAATCAATATATACAATATAGAACTAGAATGTGTTAACAAATTTGAATATCTGGGAGCAAATATAAACAGTTCCGGAGATTGTTCAGTCAAAATTAGAAGAAGACTCGCAATTGCAACACTCAAATTAACACAAATGAGAAAGCTATTTCAAAATTGTAATAATGACACTAAATTAACCATTTTAAGATCATGTGTTTTCCCAGTGGCAACATACGGATGCGAGACTTGGACTCTAAACAAGACAATATCCAAAAGAATAAATTCATTTGAAATGAAGTGCTACAGAAAGATCCTACGAATATCATGGACAGAGAAAAATAAGAACATTGAAGTTTTGAAATTACTGAAACTAAACGAAGGGTGGCTTCTAAATAACATCATAAGAAAGAAGCTACAGTATTTTAGACACTTAAAGCGGCATGATGGTATCGAAAGGCTGATTCTAGAGAGCAGAATACCAGGAAAGAGAAGAAGAGGAAGACCAAGAAGACAATGAACCAGCGGCATCAAAGAATGTATGAACATGTCTTTGGCCAATGAAGGCCTGCTTGCCCGGAACAGAGAGGCACTCAGAGTATCCACAACGAAGACAATGTTCTGGACAAAAATATGTCACTTGATATAATAAAGAATATATTTCAGGTTTAGGTATGTTTATGGTTACCCTGGTAGCTTATTTGTTTCCTTCCAAGCCTGTGTGTGCAGAAACAAAGATGAAACTGGTTTTGTGCAGCAAGACCCAATCCTTAGCCCTCTCCAATGACCCCATGTATCACCTATGCACGCAGGTCTACAAAGACAGCAACTGTACTCTTTCTTTGATGAAAATTGTCTACATTTTGGGTGAAGAGAAAGAGTTGTCTTCAGTTCTTGATCCTCTTCAGAAGCCTGCTAGAAAGTTTTTGAGGGAAACTTCCAACCACCAGTATAATCTGTTGTTCAACATTCATTCTGCAAGTTTACTGATGTTGGAAGTCAAATTTGGTGGACATTTTTTTGTCATCATCAGACTTATCCTTCTTAAATATTGACTAGAAAAAGCAGTCTTCCAGGCTGTTGGTAGGGTTCCACTTTGTCAAGTTTTATTTATGAAGTTCAGGAACTCTGGTTTTTCTTTGGTTCCTAGGTGGCGGGTCATCTCATTGGATATTTCAGCTTCTCCAGTCACCTCCGTTGATATGCCCCAATTAATCAGTCGGAATCACACGAAGTTACGCTCATATGACGTAGAATTCCCGCCTCGCAAGGCTAGGAATAAATCACAGCCTAAAGGTTTTTATAATTGACCTACAGACTTGGTTGAGGTATCACTGAATTACAATTTTCAAGGGCTATGTAGTGGTGGTATTTATAATGATGTATACCCATTTTGAAAACTTTGTTCAAATACCTACGCAAGATTAATATCTTGCCAATTCAGCAAATATCTAAATAAATATATAATTGCAAGTTAATAAAAATGATTTTCACTTACTTATAACAAAAAAATAGAACATCAGTATGGCCAATATGAGTAAAACAAGTTGATGTCTTTAAAAATTATTTGCATCTTCAGGCAATGTCTAACAAACTTAAAAGTTACACATATCAATATATAATAATAATGGTCACATAACTTGATAAAAATACTTACCCTATTAACAAACATGTGCTTTCTAAATTACAAGTGAATAAAAATGGTTTTAACATACCCATGAGTACTAAATTTGAAATTAACCCAATATAAGATAATATTTCCCAAAAAAACAATGTGTGCCATGTGTGGCAAATATGGTAGATCATGAATCGAATTTCTTTTATAGGTCAAAACTCATATACTCTCTTCTTCTTCTTCTGCGTTCAGCATGTGGTCATGCTATACCGTCAGACCTGTCATCAAGACGAAGTCCACTGTCTTCTCCAGGTCAGAGCGGCTGCCCCATAGCTTTTGCCTCAAGTCTGTATCCTCTGGCCAGGTCTGCTGTCTCTGCTCTTTGTATTTTGGGCAGTCCTGAAGTATGTGTTCTGGAGTCTGGGTTCCAGATCCACATGGACATTCATCTGTGTATGAGATCCTTAATCGATAAAGGTGACCCAACAGCCTGCAGTGGCCTGTTCTAAGGCGAAATATTGTGGTCTGTTGATATCTTTGGAGATGTATTGCATCATGTTCGTATTCCCCTTCCATTTCTTTCTTCCACTTTGCAGTGTATGTGTTGTGGATTATTGTTTTTACTTCTCCGTAAGACAGTGGGTGTCTATGTTGCTCCATTTCACTTCCTGCCTTTGACAGAGCATCCGCTTTCTCATTTCTCATGATTCCACAGTGTGGTGGTATCCACTGAAGGGCAATAGCTGTTGATTTTTGGATGTCTTATTTCATGTCTGATGTTGTACAGAAGGCTTTCGTTTCTGTTGCTCTGGATTGATTCCAGTAGGGATCTGCAATCTGTGAATATGGCTATCTTCTTTGGTCTTGGCAGTCCTGGTTCAGTGAAGGCTTTCAGTGCTTGATGGAGTGCAACTGCTTCTGCTCTAAAATTAGAGGAGTATTTCCCAGTTGGAAAAGCTTTTGATATTGTCTTCCTATCTTTGAGTCTTATAAAAATTCCACCTCCTCCATTCCTTACTACTCATTCTGCCGATCCATCTGTGTAGACATGTGTCCAATCCTTGGGATTGTATTTTATTTCTATCATCTCCAGTGTCAATGCTTTTAGTTGAGGTGGAGTTTGGTATTCCTTATTAATTATTCCAGGAACCTGTGTTATTATGGAGACATTCTGGAGACTATTGCCTGGCTCTTCAAAGTCCGGTGTTTCAATTTCATTTGGGAGGTTTGTGAGGATTTCTTTATGTTGTTCATGGATATCTTTAGAGATGTGACAGAAGCTGGTTCTCTTCAACCTGCTTGTGGTTGATCTAGAAATTTGTGCATACATTGGATGGTTTGGCATGCGTTTAATTTTTTCCCTTTGAACAAGCACTCTTTCTTCTCTTCTGTCATCCAGTGGGCGGATGTTTGCATGTTTTTCCATTGCATTGATTGGAGTGGTTTTCATCCCTCCAGAGATAAGTCGAAGTCCTGCATTTTGTACTTTAGATAGGCAATTAGTATTTGTTTTTGATGCTGATGCCCAGGCTGTCATTCCATATTCTACTACAGGTCTGACTGTACCCATGTAGACTTTTCAGAGAATATTTCCATTTGCTCCCCAGCTTGTTCCTGCAAGTTTCTTCATCAAGGATAGCCTCCTGGTTGCTTTTTGCTCGGTGGTTATTAGGTGTGGTTTCCAGGTGAGTCGCTTGTCTAGTGTGACCCCTAGATATGTAGGGTTCTCCACATGTGCTAGCTCACTTCCATTTATTTTAAGATTTGCTTTTTCTTGGTGGTTTGAAAGTGAGAAGATGGTTGTCACCGTTTTGGAGAGGTTGATCTGGACTCCCCAGTCAGATGCCCATTCACTTAAGGTGTCAAGTGCTGTCTGCATTCTGTTTTTTGCAGTGGATAGGTTTCCTGCCGCACTCCATGTAGCAAAGTCATCTGCATGAAGAGCCTTTGAAATATGATGTGACAGTTTCTCTCCCATATCATTGATGAATACTAGGAAGAGGGTAGGAGAGATCACTCCTCCTTGAGGTACTCCTTGTTGGAGAGTAACACGTTTGCTTAGTTTACCATCTACTTTTACTCTTGCAGTGCGGTAGCAGAGGAAATCTTTTATCCAGCTAAAAATTCTGCCTTCATATACTCTCTAAATTTCTGAAACATTCAGCATCTTGTATAGGGATTCCCTGAAACAAGCATCTCAGTATATTCATAGCCAGTGTCATTTTTATGACGTATGAAAACCGGATGTCCAAGTACTTACAATCTATGAGTTGAATGCCTGTTGTCCTGTTACTGTTAGGTCTACTCTTCTGAAATGAAATCTTCTGAGGTGTACATTCAGTGTACACCTGAACGAAAAATGCGCCAGAGTATAGACATATAACCTTAATGTGTCTGAATGTAGATTTGCAGTTTGCCACTCTTGCTCCTTATGCCATGCGGTTGAGTTTTACTTTAAATTGGTGATAGATTAGTGTTCCTTTGTTATTCATTCTTGATGGGGGAGGTTTTCCAGAGTCAGAGCTTTTGCAAGTACCAGATGACTACTGTTTTATTTAATGTGACTAAGGTGCAACAATGCCACAATCTGGACGACCTTCTATTCTACTCTAGAGATAACTTTTGTGACTTTCTACTTTCTTGCAATCCCTATGCATAATAATAAGGTGAAAATGCAGTATTGAGTATAGGTTTCCGTTGGGCTATAAATAGCACTGTTTACATTAACATCACGTATTTCCCTTGAACAACCAATCATATTGATTCTTGCCTTAGACGAGAATTCTTAGAGAATTACTAGTTAATTCTAAACACTGATTCTAATCCTTCTCACCCTCACATCTATAAACTAATTCTAATCCTTTTAAACCCCCGCCCCCCCCCCCAATCTATAACTTGTCCTTGTACAAAACTTATCTAACACTGCAAAGTTAGCAGTTAGGTAATACCTGGAAAGTAGAACAAAGGGTCAAAGGTCACAACGGAGACCTATACAGAATACTGCATTTTGGCCACATAAGAATAATAATGTTGTTGCAGATTTGCCAAAAAAATTAAAAGGAAGTAAGGGCCTAATCAATGGCTGACACTGACACACTCCCACTGGAGATTATTTAATTATTTATATTAGGTTTGGCTGGTGGGGGGGTTGTAGACACCACGCCCAACATCCTTAGCTGCTTACTACAACGTTCACGTTAGGCAGCAGTATCAACTATCTTAATCCCATTTCAGGACCGCAACACGGGCGAATACAAGGCGATACGAGACAATCCACACAGTTAAGTCTGCGGATGGGTGCAACGGGCAACAGCAGTAGAGATCATACGGAGATCAACGACAACACGGAAGGTCAATTAACACTATACTGCCTGTTACAATAACACCACGCTACTTAGTATGAAATCTTCAAATAAATAAAGATAGAAATTACCTGGAATGTACGATATCACGAATAGAAGACTAATAACTTTTGTATAATGCAAATTATTATTAACAAACAATGTGAATACGTTAGAAGCCTATTCCCGCCATCTTGTCTTGGTTGGTAATTCTAACATCATAACCAGCGTTACCACTCACTATTTTAAAAATTCAATGTTTGAAGATTAAAAAAAGACGCGCTCATATATCACTTAGTGCGCCCCCCCCCTCCCCCAAACGAGGCCAGATACTTGTATATTACAGGCTGCTCGTAAAACCATCCATAGAGGAGCCCGCAAGTGGACAGCACTCAGAGATAAGACCATGTCAAGAGCACAATAAATATCAATAAGCTACGGCCAAATCTCAAGAGAGCCAAGCTACAAGCTAGGCGGAGCAGCTGGAAAGAGAAAACAGAATCGCTGAAACTTGAGAGGGATACCAGGAAGCTGTGGAAGTTGGTAAAACAACTAAATGGCGAGAGTACTGTGAGAAATCGAAAGGTCACTTTACAAATATATGAAAACACCCTAATGGAAAAACGAACATCTGATTACTTAGCAGACTCATTTGCTGAAAACAACAACATCAAAATTATCCCAGAAAAACAGCAGGAGATTCGTAAGAAGCAAGAAAACATTGAACAAGATGGAACCATATCTGAAGTCACGGATGCACCATTAACACTCAGAGAATTGAAGCATGCAGTATCTAAATTAAAATGGTGGTCACCTGTGCTGATGGAGTGTACAATGAAATGATAAAAAAATATGGGAATTGCATAAAAAAACAAAGCTAATGTACATCATGAATATATGTTGGACTGTAGGCAAAATTCCACAGACCTGGAGGGAAGCAATCATAATACCAATACCTAAATCAAGAAAAAACAGCACCAGTCTCCAACTACAGACTAATCAGTCTCACATGCCGTCTATGCAAAACCAAGGAACATATTATCAACCACATGCTGCACTGTGGATCTGAGAGAACAGAAAAATAACAATAAAAACTAAACTCCTATTTTACCACACGTGTATCTTCAGCATTTCCTCTATGGTATAGAAACATGGACAACATATATAAACCAGGGGAGGCGACTAAACTGCTTTCCCATGCGGTGCATACGTAGATTTCTTGGAGTTATATGGCATGACAAATCCACTAATACTGATGTCTTCGAAAGAACATACAATACCACATTATTTTCGATCGATAATATCACTGTAGCAAAACTGAAATCCGACAGCTAAACTTAGACACGTGTTAGTGAAATTTTTATAATCACTGGAAGCACACGTAATAACACATACAAATCGACGTTTCTACCAAGGGGCCTTTATCAAGAACATCATTCACAAAAATACACGGCGAGAAAGAACGGCTATTTTGACGTTCACATGGTAAAGGAGCGAAATATATATATCTCTCGGAGGAGTAAAACTAGAAGGCTAGAGGTGAAACAACACGACCGGAAAATAGGCAAAATGCACCCAAATATCGATGAAACAAAATTAAAAGAAAAATGACGAAACAACATAATATAATTCGTAGGATTGGCGGGCAATAATCCCAAAGGTTGATATTGTTCAAAATGTGTGTGTGTGTGTGTGTGTTCGAATCCAGCTATATATAGGCCTATAGCTGTTTATATGTAGGCCTACATATATATGCTAATCATACTGATTATAATTATATATTGAAATATGTGTAACAAATTGCATCAATAGGGTGTGAAAACAACTACTCACCATACATTGAAAAAAGAGAGAAATAATACAAGGATGTATTTTATCACCTAGCCGATTTAACATCTGCACATAATATTTTTAAACATATAGAAGAAATATCATGATTCAAGATCAGTGGGAAAATAATAAATACCCTGTATGTGCAGATGACACTGTCCTCTTATAAGAAAATGAATAGGGACTACAAATTCTAATAAATCAAGACGATAAATAAATCAAGTAAAGAATATCGACTAGATATAAACATTTTAAAGAGCCATTATAATCAGCAAAATCGCAGAACGGGTGCTAAAACATAAAAATGCACGGGGAGATAATAAAACATGCAGAACATTGCCAATATCTGGGACACGTAATCACAAATGTTGGTAGATGTTAAACAGAAATTAAAAGGAGAGTAGAAATGGCGAAAAGTACTTTCAGTAACATGGGGAAAATATGCCATCTAAACAAATTACAAATAAGCTAAAAAAAATGAGAATTATAAAATGTTACATCTATTCTATGTTAATGTACGGCCCAGAAACATGGACAATGAGCAAACGACTAATTTTTATATTATAATGGGTATATTATAATGTCTTTGAAATGTGGATACAGTAGACAAATAAGGAGAACTTCATTGAAAGAGAAGAACACGAACACAGAGATTTTAACAATTCGTATGGAAAAAAGCCCACATTATTAAATGAAATAAAGACCAAACAAATAAAGTATTTTGAACATATTACAAGACATGGCACCTTGTCGAATACCTTACTTTAGGGTAAAATCTAAAAGGGGGTAGGCAAATATACAAGTGTGAGAAAAACATCATGAAATGGACACGTTGCAGTCTAGCAGAGTGCACCGCCAACGCAAAGAGATTTCTTCTTCTTCTTCTTCTGCATTCGTTCTAAAACTCCTGCAGATCAGCAGGATGTAGTCCGAAGAACGGAATGCGTTGTATCATGGTTTACATCATAGGTCGGCAACCTATGACACGCGTGCCATATGGCACGCCAAGCAATTTCAAATGGCACGCATACTCTTCACGTTTCCTGTATAAAGTTGATTACAAATCGATTAGCGGAGTTTCCTCGCTCATTTCGGCACTCGCCTAACGCCTGAACATTCAGAAAATTGTGTCAAACTCAAAGTGACAGAGTATGTTGTCGATATTGAGCAACTGGCAAAGACCATGCAACGGCAAGGCTCCCATTAATAATAAAAAAGTTTTTTTTTAAAATCTTTTAAGAAACTTTATTTCTTTTAATGTTGTTTACAACTTTACATATTATTGAATATCACTATATATTGATTAATTAAAATATAAAAATAAAATATATGGTAAAATATAAATATTGGCCCCGACTTGTTTTAAATGATATGTGATGTTGGCACTCTGAATAATTTGAAACTTTAAGTAGGCACAGAGTTAGCAAAAGGTTGCCGACCCCTGGTTTACATCATTTATGCGATATCTGCGCCTTTCGGTCTGACACATCCAACTTCAGCATGGCTTTGGGTCACTTATCCTATATTGAATGGGACAGCCAACTCCACCCCATAACCTTCTTAGTCGCCTGTTACGACATGCATGAAAGGTAAACAGTGTTGCTATTCTTTGCTCACCTTTCAGGCCCCGGCAACACATGAGCGCTCATTGTGAATGAATTGGTGATTGATTGTGAGGCAACATTATTGTACCATGAAAGATCGATAAATGCTGTCTCTGACAGCAGACTTAAAAAATATGTACATTTGTAGTTCATATAACTCAAAAATTATATTATTCTTAATTCTCGAAAGTCGGTGGAAATTTCGACTAGTTTCCCTTTTAATACAGAGCTCCTATTAAACGCAATATTATATTAGAATGTAATATATTTCTCTATACAAGTGGACGGAAACATCACAAAATGAACAGATAAACAGCCTAGCAAAGTGCACAATAAAAGCAAGTGATAGAGGATGTTGGGTGTAAGATGCAGCCACCATTTATTGAGAAGATGCCTGATGTTGATGATGACATGAAACTGTCCATCTCCGGTATGTATTCATGAAGCAGCTTCAGCACGTATCCGTTATCTTTTATTAACCATCTGTTTTTAGATGGTCAGTCCGTTTCTCGTTACCGAGTAGGTATGCATGCCAGTAAGTACATGTGCTACCTGCGACGTTGAAATAGACTATAGATAGATACCATAACTCATATCGATACCGTTCATTTTTTGGATACTTGAAATTATGGACTAAGAGTCCGTCGTAATTAACTGCGTTAGTAAGTCCCAGAGTGTTATTTTAGAGCGGCTGTAACGATCTCAATCTTCCTGCAGTTGACTTATATGCTCAACTAACCTTGTGAAACATTTCTCAACAATTACTGAAACATTGACCGACTAACGTTCTCATTAAAAAATAGAACTGCACAAAAACCCAGATTTTTGGAAAATAAGCGAAGAACGCCAGGTCTGATTGAAAACCCCAGATTCTGAGGAAAAAGTCTAGCAGTGGTAACGCTGATCATAACCGTTTAGACATGCGCATTGCGCAGACAGAATGAAGAGTTTCTGAGAACAGCTAACTGAAACAATATATCGCTAAATAAGTCGTTAATAGTATTAAGCACATTTATGTTTTTCAAACAATAGTATTACTGTTGTGCAATAAGAAATATAATCTGCGATGATGGATGTACCTCACAAGATCAATCTGAGTTGCAAATTGTCTTCCACAGTACGTACAAGGAATCACATGCCCCTTGAACCATAGATGCTGGTGTGGGTTTTCTTAGACGTGCGGCCATTGAAGTAACTGCAGTTGCTGTCTACTTTGTCTTTACATTATTTCTGATCTTTCTATCTTTTCGCTCTTTGCAGCACGATCCATAGCAACTAGTTCTTATGATTCAGTGATAATGCATGTATCATGAATTTCACGTTTGTATACGCCTTTGTACCAAGTACAAGTCGACCCTGACATCTTTTCCCAGACATTCTCCATAAAGTAAATCATTCACTATATTCTGCCATCTTCCATACCCATAGTGTCCCAACCATCTGAGTCTGCGCAGACTGAGCATAGAAAATAATGTTTTATGGCCTGTTTTTCCAATACATCAGTTGTAGTGATCAATGGAAAGTTCCTCCGTGGTCTTACCATGGAGATACAATCTGTGAAGGAAACACTGCCATTGCTAATGTCACAGAGCTATTCTCATGCATGCATACTTAGTGACACAATGAACATGGTCTGCAAAGTTGAAGCGGGAGTTGTTCATAGTCAATGGTTGGAGTTATTGTCGCAATCTATGACCAGCAAAATTACCTTTATATTTGCTCAAGGACATGTGAGTGTTCAGGGTAATGAGCGAGCCGATACAATGGCGAGCAAGGCTACAGTGGCAATAGGTAGATCGCTCTGACATAGTTAATGAGTTGAGAGACCTCCTCCGTAAAGAATATTTTCAAAAGTGTGAATCATGGTCGCTCTCAAGACTGGTCGAGATTGGTATAAAGATCGGAACAGCCCGTAAAGAGAAACATAATAGATATACGAAGAGACTGACAAGTGAGCATTGATCTGGAACTATCTGACGCTACACTGATGGATTTATTGAAACAGGGAATTAAAAACCTATGGACTTTGAGTCCGGAGTGTACTGAAGATAATCTGCAGTCATAACATATATATATATTATATTGTATTGTATTGTATTGTATTGTATTGTATTGTATTGTATTGTTACGTTACTTTACGTTACACTACACTACACTATAATATATATACTGTATATATATAATTCGAGTTCGAGTGCTGAGATGTTATAACGAACCAATTCTTTTTTATGGATGTGAAGCATGGACTGTAATCATCAATAATCAACTACAAAAACAATATCAGAAACGCAGGTGGACACATCAGTTTACATGTTAGTGCATTGCAAGCATCAATTGAAACACACCTAACATCGAATAAGCAGCTACAATAATAATTTGAAGACTGTCTATCTATTCGCTAAACCCTTTTTTGCATTTTAGCGTCAGGGGTAGAAAAGTTTTATGGAGATGGTCTGTAGGTTAAGAATGTAGGTAGGCCTACAACTGTTGCAGAATTTCTGTATGATCGTGTGCTCTTGATCTTTCATAAACAGATTTTGAGATCAATGTGAAACATTTCATTTTATGCAATCAAATGCCACAAAGAATAGCACAATCGCAAGTTAAGAGAATAATAATCATATGAATACATTTTAGTTTTAATTTAAACATATTAATCATCTTCATGTGACATTCTTTACATAACGAGTCTTCTTTATGGACCTTCTGAGCAACTCGTGATCCTGGGTGAGTTGACCTACCTTCTCCAGGGACATGTTTGAACAGTCAGATATACCGTTTGCACGTCGTCTTCTTGAGCGGCCTCTTCATTTAAACAGATTAAACGCCAATAATATTACAATAATTCATATTTGTATCACACAGTAGACATAATAGGTTCTCTTAAGCGGCCAGAGGTAAAAGGCCAACTAAACGTATTATTGGTCACTTTTAGCCGGACACATGGACATTAATTTAAAACTCTACGAGCTCCAGCGCCTCTTTCGTAGAATTTCTAAAAGTTTTTCAATTTTCACTCGTCTGCGTTACGAAACGGAGAAACGTAAAAAAAAATGACAAAACAATGAGCTACTGGGCTTATCCATTTATATCTTTCTGATATTTAAAATAAGATATATACTGCTTAAAAAAGAAGAAACGCAACATTATTGCAGGCAAATGGACACCAAATTTCAAACGTGTACCAAAATTTTTTATTTTGCGGAATTAATGTTTAAATCTTGACATGAAGAACCTTTCAGACTTTAACAATGAATGGGATTATGTTTATTAAATTTGGTCTGGACTTCTATTCTTTGCGACTGAGGCATCAGTTTCAGTAAGGTATATCAATTCCTATGGACTCTGAGAACAACATCCGATAGATATGTTGTTGTTGGATGGTTGTCCACTCTCCCTGCTGTGCAAGAGACAATTTTCGGAGATTGGCTGGCACCACGTTTCGCTGGCGGAGTCGTCTGTCGAGTTCATCCCATAAATGTTCTATGGGGTTTATGCCTGATGACATGGCGAGTCACGGAATGGTCTGGACGTTTTTGCCAGCGAGGAACTGAGTAGTGAATTGTGCCACCTGATGTGAAGCATTACCATGTTGAAAAATCTACATTCGTGCAGTCAAAATTCAAAAGACGCGAAAATGAACAATTTCCTCGACATATTGTTTGGCATTCAGACGTCCTTCAATTTACAACAGGTAAATTTTTTTCATTGAAATTGTCCCCCCCCCCCCAAATCAGTGCACCTCCACCACCAAGTGTAAGAGATTCATCCACACTGTTCTGGGCGTAGTGCTCGCGGACTATTCGGTAAACTCTTCTCCGTCTAACGTGCCGCTGGAGTACAAAAAAATGATTCACTAAACCAAACCCGCCTCCAGTTATTCCCAAGGGTCCATTGACGATGTGGTTCTACCTGGTTTTTAGAAACTACTAACAACATGACGCACTAATTACTTAAAAATTGCAAACGGCTATTTAAAAAATGTGAACGCGAAAGAACGCGGTAGGCATCTGATCCTGGTATTGGATCCAAATGTGAAAATGAACTTGTGCATAATGTCAAAGTTTGTTCACATTGAATAAATTTGGGAAATATCTGATGTGGGATTGGACCCAAATATCATATTTAGCTCTGCCACGTGAACGTCGACGCGAATAGTGCCGTTATTAGCTCGTTGTGTTATGTTGTAAATGCGTTATTAACAAATGATTTGTATGTGTTGTCAGTAGGTTGGCAATGGATGGAGCAACACATTAACAAATGATTTGTATGTGTTGTCAGTAGGTTGGCAATGGATGGAGCAACACATGAACAAAAAGAATAAAAAATCACCTACCAAGAAAAGAGGACCATCATCAAAGCTATCAGGAAAGTCGACCACTCAAAGAACAATTATCACTATCTCGACAGAACTAAGCAGGTTATTATCTTCCGCCTCTGAATAACACTTAAATAGGCTATTTAAATGGATACATGCCTTCCTGACAAACACAACCATAGCCACCAATTATTCGATACACTATCCCGGATTAAAAAAAAAATAGGGTTGGGACTGTCTCAAGGTTCCCTTCGAAACTGCACACTCTTCCTTATTGTCATTGATGATCTAGTGAAACATTTCAATGTGTAAAATAGCATTGTTTGCTGACCACCTTGCCATCTGGACCACTGATAAATATCACATCCTATCTCCTCACAATCTTAGTATACTGTGAATTGTGGACTACAAATCAATACACAGAAAACTACTTACACTATTTTCTCACAGTCACAAAACAATCAAAAGATCTGTCAACATCAAAATGAGGGGGAAATATTAACAAAGAAAGAAATCCCTGTAAACCTGGGAGTAAAACTAGACAGACATCTAATACTAAAAGACCAAATAGAAAACTTCAGAGGTAAAGCAAGTAAATGCCTATACCTCATTAAGAGACTAGCTAGTACAAACTGGGAGGGGGGACGCAAGCAAACAGACTCATGTATGCATCTTGGCTATGTGAGATTAGTAATGGATGATAGCCTCCTCTCCAGATCATTGTGAGCAATACTACCATCTCATCCCTGAATAGGGTGCAGAACCAAACTCTAAGACTAATCTGTGGAGGGATGAGATCAACACCCACAGCAGTATGTGAGATAATGCAAATGTAGAATCGCTGGATATCAGATGGAAAAGATCACCGAAGGAAGTGGTAGAAAGGTACAAGAGACAAAAGAATGGCCATCCAAATAAATTACTTATTGACACTTGGAAACAAACAAAAAGATTAATACAACTTTCTCTACTGGATATATCCTGAGAGGAAGATGGCAAACACAATCTACTGCAAGAGAGAGAACTAGAAAACAAATACCTCGGACCATATTAAATAAAACAACCAATAAGTGAACACTAACAACAATCCTGAGGACATGTGCCCTCTTGTAGACACTGCTCTCATCCCAATGCAGTGGAACATCTCCTTATTTACTGCCCTTACTTTTCAACTGCTGGAAAAACTTCTACAGACACCTTTAACAGTCACTAACTTATTGTATGGATCACAAAGTTAAATTCAGAAAACCTGCACTTTTTTTAAGAATGACATTGTGCTGACAAGAGTAGCATTACTCATCAGCATTTGGATATTGACCCACAAAAATAGACTAAGGTCGGTACCATCACCTCTGTGTCCATGTGGGCAGGCTGCACAGACCGCTGAAAATATCCCGCAAGACTGCAATACACTAAACCAGTTAAGGGAAGAACACTGACCCACAGAGATGGATATCCACAGAAAACTGTATGGGAGCACTGAGGAGCTTTTAAATACAACAACATTTATTAAGAAAGCAGGACGTGTAGTGTAGACATGTCAAATGCAAATGAGAAGTGATTAGCAAAACTTCATTACCTGGTCACGTTTCGCCTGTCATATTTCAATTTTGCTGCTGTTAGTACATGTTATCGATTTTATGCAATGAAAACACACAACCACAGCAGTATTTTCGCTTTTTAATACATTCATCGATTTAGACCGTAGTAAGTGGTTTATCTCTAGATGGACCACTTATTAGCCATCTCCAGAGAACTTATCTACCCCTGACTGTTGCAAGGCACAAAGGCGTATAAAGGGAATGGACAAGAAAGTGGTCCATTTAAGGCCTAATTAATTTTTGTAAACACCACACACAGTGAGACGAAGCAGATGAAACTCCCGAGCCACAGTACATCGCGCGCGCGTGCCGTATACATCTATACTGCAAACCACGACCGGTGTCGGTGATCACGCGCAAACACGTCACTTAACGGAAATCCGTAAGACCAAGTATTCAGTTTAACACATTGAGAAAAAAATAGTAAAAAAAAACTTTCCAGGGGGTAGGGATTTACGAGAAATTAAATTAGTTTCTAGTACTCAGTATCATAGTATATTTCCATATGTGGGGATGGAGGGTACATATTTCTAATGACCATTCCCCATATTGATAATCTTATATTTCTGATTAAGCATATACCTTCCCTGATTATTAAAATATAGCATAATGCTTGACTTTACAAAGCTAGTTATAAATAATAATTATTCTTGATTAGAAACTAACATCCCAGCACGCGGGACACACATAAGTGCTCCGCTCTCCGCTTCAGCAGCAATCGCAGTGTATGTAGACTTAAGAGTCCCAGTCAGGTGTTGATTGCGAGATCTTCGGGTCTTTCCAAAATTACTGCTTATTTCCTCCCTCACCTCCAGACACTACCATTTCTGACATCCTGTGTATGTGTACGTTCTCAGCCTCATTGACGACATCATCATCTTGCAATGAATTTATGACTATAATTATTACTATTATGACTATATGTTACTATAATAACAATAAAGGCATAGATAACACTTACGTGGGCCTACTATTCTAGACAAGCTGATAAGTGTGCGCCTCTAATTTTTGTTATAATTTGTATTTTTACTCCATCATCTCCGATGACCTCTACATTAGCTATCTTCTCTGCATCATTCTTCTAAAAATTATGCATTTCAGCAACATCCATATTACGTTGAGCTTTTTTTGCTTCCAGCAGTTCATCCGCAGCAAGATGTTGATATAGAATATATCTTATCTACAATTTGCATATGATTTGATACTGTTCCTTTGCACTATTATAACATTATAATTAGCAACATCTAACATGAAGAATACAACAAACAACACAATTAAAACTTCATAAATTATAAAGGAAATTAAATGTGACAGTATGCCACGTACATAATAATGATTAAGTAAAAGCAGCTAAACTGGAATTTGTAAAAAAAAAAGGGTGCCATTCAAGTCAGAAAATTAGTGTTAAATTTTGTTTTTTTGGCTTTTTCGCTCTTTTCTAGTACATTTTAGCCTTTAATGAGCATATCAGTGTTGAGCAAAAAATGAAGTAATCTAACAAATAACACGTTCAGTACACGGGTGCGGTTTGCGTTATATATCAATTACACATTTCAGCACAAAATGAAAGTGTTAACACAATCCAACCTCGTTGCAATAAACAATTTCCGTCCGATTTCGTCTTTAAAAAAAAACTGAAGGATGTTTCAAACCTACACAAGAATCTAACGAACATTGAACTTCTGCATTTTCAACGAACGATAAACAAAAAGCCCCTGTTTCATGTTTTCAATGCATTTGTGTAAGTCTTGAAAATGTCCCCCCCCCCCCCCCCCCAAGAACTGGTGATAATAAAAATCGACTATTTAAATGCCATCCCGTTAACGTTACACTGTTCCCTAAGGCCCTAAATGTTTGTCAGTATTTACCTTAATATTATTTTGTGTTAATCATTCCTGTCACTTTACATCTATACTGCGACAACAGTCTCGGACTTACGATTACTTGTTTTATATACACAATATCGCTGTTGTGAAGAAGTGAAACAAGTGATCCGAGCTATCAAGTGAAACCAGAAATGAAAGAGAACACAGCGTGAAGTGGGATAACTGACTAGTGACCTGAGATATCAAGTGAAACTACATGAAGTGGGATAACTGACTAGTGAGTTAATAGAACCGACGTCATTGTACTCTGGACATGTCCGTTATTTCAGGGCTATCATCTCATAAAGTGATAAAGGGTTTTCTAGTTCTCTATATTTTGAGTCTGAAAATAAGGTTACGCTGAAACCTGAAGTAAATGCAACAATTTCGCTATACTTGTCTAATCTTATAGCCTGCCGTGTCTATAGTTTTGTATAATGGGGCTGTCCACAAATTGCGTCATCAACTATAGTTTTTTGTGTTTTGTTTGGGAGGCGTCTGAAAAGGATTGCATTTGATGACAGAGATGAGAAGGGGAGGGGTGGGGAGTTGACAAAAGATAAAGCCAATAATACTGTTTTTGTAGTCACCAAATAAATTGTTTAATGTATATTTTCTCTCACAATTATGTAGTTGTTTTTTTTCGTACTTTTTCTGTAACATAATATTTTTATTACTATGGGATTTGGGGGGGGGGGGGGGGTTGCGTTGCCATAGTTAAGCGGGGAATCCTTGACTGTTCTTTGGCAAAGGCAGGTGGTCAAACATTGGCAAAAAGTTGTTGACGTAATTTATAGATCGCATTGAAATTTATAAATATTTAACTCTAATAAATACATGTATATTTGTTAAGTTTTAAATTGTATAAATGATTAATACTATATCATAATCTATTTAGTATAATATAATAGTATGATATAGTATAATCTATTATTCATGTGCATTATTCTGCATATAATAGTGCATCGACTGACCAGCATGTAGAAGCTAGTCGTTGTTTCTGGTTGGTTGGTTGCTGATCCAGCGGTCCATGAGTTTAAGCCCTTTTACCCAATGCCATTTTACTGGCATTATATTGCTGGTGAGTCTAGATTTTCGGCTCACCCTGTTCCAGCACCAGGGAATAACCATCACCCCACCAGGAAGGTAGGTTTCAACCTATGCACTGATCCGAGCTTCTGCAGCCAAGATATGGTTCACTGTGCTCATTCCACACCACCAATTGACTACTGGTTATACCGAACTTCTCTATTGCTCCAGGCATGCAACCATATGTTCAAGTTAAGAGTATTGTCACGTCCTGAGTCATTGCGCCTTCTATGATGGGCCTAAGCCATAGTAAAAAAAAGGGATGTCAGTTTCCTCCTCTCCAGTGCTGCGCAGTACATCTCTGGCTCCCTCCCAACCCCATAGAGTGCACACAAATATAAAAATAACAAAGCATAAAACACATTGCAACAACAAAATAAAAGCATGAGAAGCATAATTGTATAGATGACGTGACATGAAGCTTCTATAAGATGATAACCTCAATATAACGGCATGTCATCTACTAAGGTTTTCTGTTGCATGGGTGGTTTGTCTAGTGGGTCATTGGTGAGACCCACAGACGCAAACCATGCGAAACTCTTTCTGCTAAAAGCTTTATTTTAGGGGTGGGGATAACATTTCTTGACGTAATGAAGTATTGATTTTTGACATGGATTATTGTCCCTGAAGTATTGACAGTTGTTGCCTAGTGTGTGTGTGTGTTTTTTGTTTTTTGATGGGGGGGGGGGATTAAAACTGGCACAGCCCTGTAGCCGTAATGTATGGACAGCCCCAAAGTTGTAAAAGGGACACGAGAGAAGACTTGTGAACAGATTGTACATGAAAAATCACTAAAGCTGTTCTAGCTCTTGTATGATCGGTGTTGCAAAGTGTCATAGTATCTTTAACATTCACAGCACATATATCACCTGCCACAAGGAAGAAACTAAGGGAGCAGCTCTTCTTGAACACATTTCCTCACAAACGTGCTAGAGTAACACGGAGTAAAATTATGAAATTAAGAACACGGTCACCCGTGTGTTGCTGGGACACGAAAGGGGAGCAACGAATAGTAACACTGTTTACCTTCCATGTATGTTGTAGGAGGCGACTACGGAGGTTATGGCGGAGGAGTTTGCTGTCCTGTATAGAGTCAAAGCGACCCAGACGCCATGCTGAAATTTTATGTTTCAGGCGGAAAGACGCAGATATCACAGCAAAGCTATACAGCATTGCACAACGAATTCTATTCTCCGGACTACATCCTGCTAATATGCAGGAGTTTGAGAACGAACTCAGAAGAAGAAGAAGGCGGCTACAGAAATGTGCATGAAAAAAAGCATGAATGAATGAACTACATTTATTGTGGAATATAAACGGCGCTTTAAAGATTTAAAAAAAAACAGCACCAGGGCCAGAAGCATTCATTAGATATAAGGCATTAGAGGGAGGTGGTGTGGGTGAGGGCTTGCCCATAAATAACGTCAACAATTTCTTGCCACTTTTTGACAATCTTCCTCCCCTACCGTGTCAACTACTGTTAAGTATTCACATACCTAATCTGCTTTATTACCTCAAAAATGTAACCCTCGCATCTCACCCCTCCCCCTAAAAAAGATGAAAGAAGCATTGCATTCACTAATGAAAACTGATGAAAGAAACAGTTCATTCACTAATGAAAACTAATGAAATAAGCATTAAATAATGAAACTTCTGAATGACGCAATGTATTTAATAATGAAAACTTCCGAAAGAAACAGCGCATTCAATAATGAAAAATGATGAGAGCACTTCACTCAATAATAAAAGTTGATGAAAGAAACAGTTCATTCAATAATCAAAAGTTATGAAAGAAGCAGTTCATTCAATATGAAAGCTGATAAAAGTAACGGTGCATTAAATAATGAAAACTGATGAACAAAACAGTGCATTCAATAATGAAAACTGATGAAAGAAGCAATTTTGATATATTTAAATGCAGTAGCATGCGAGTGATAAAAATACAGTTTATAGTAAAAGAGACAAATTTCCATTGCTTCACTTTTTAGAAAAAAAAGTTGACACGATAACTGATAACGTTTACTTCACACTGTCGCAAAAACGAAACTAAATCACATTCAATACAACCATACATAATCTTAAATCCAATTTCCCGGAAACAGAAAGAGGTTATGCGGTTATGTGTATGTGTGTTTGTGTGTGTGTGCATGCGTGTGTGTGTGGGAGGGGTGGGGGAGCTGAACAAAATATTGCCGAGAATATAATACCTAGAAAAGTGGTTCTCAAAGTCCCCCGCTATGCTCACTACTCATTCATAAATGCCAAATCGTTTTGGGGAGCCACGAAGAAAACAATGGAATTTGGTGCAACCGAAAATCATAGTTCCCATTCATCACATCTGCTTGACTCTACTGATGGGATGGACTTTTTGATAAATGTAAACATTCTTCTTTTCATTCTTTTGAATCGTTCAAAATCGGTCATTTTGATGGAAGTACTCCTATCCTCCGAATGAAAAACGCATGTGTCCTTTAGGTTATGCATCTTATACACAGATTATGTGAATGTGATTTTTCTTACGGAATTCATGTAGCTCAAGCGTTTTGTATCTCACTCCTTTAGTTTTATATAGAGAAACTTTGGGGCATTATATTTGTTCAGTTGCACTACTATTCTATCCTCGGGTCAGTTGGTTAGCAGAGGAGAGGTATCGTTCGTTTAGTGAATCCTTTCGAGTCAAGGGGATCTGACTCCACGGTTTTAGCTGATAGGAGCGGCGCCATGATGGTAGTGTTGACTGTCGCATGACTACATTTCTATAATTGTGTATGTGCTCTGAATTGTTCCCATATCTGTGTCAACGCTGGCTAACATACTTTGGGTTTTTTTTCTCTTTCTCTCCCATATCCTTTCCATCTCGAGATGACACATGCAAGGAAGACAGTGTTTGTATTCAGAGTGCTATCTCCTAGAAGCGCTGTCTGTCTAGACTAACAGACATTTCCTGTTCAGGTTAGTATGAAGTTTACCATCCCCTGTGTGGATTTCCAACCACGACTTTCATGCTCTACCTTCACTAATTTTAGCAGAATTTGTTCACTGACCGTTCAGAAGGGTCCATAGACAATGTTTTCATCTGGGATCTGCAGCATGTGTGTGTTTAATAATGTCATGCTAATATATTCAATAAAAATGTCAAGAACAACACTGTGATCTGTACACATCACTCAGTAACAAAAGTATTTGACACAATAAATAGAGAAGGTCTGTAGATAATGGCAAAATGCGGTTGCCTACAGATACTGATGATAATGATGCAGTAAGTGCATGCTGGAATTCAAGGTAGAGTTCATGATGACGGAGAGTTATCTGCAACTTTTCCGGTCACTAAAGGAGTTAAACAGGGATGTGTATTAGCACCTACCCTGTTTAGCTTCATATTCTTTGTTATGTTTGATGATGCTTTCAGAGACATGGACTTGAGAGTAGATATCATATATCACATCGATGGAACATTGTTCAACCTTCGGCAGCTTCGAACAAGCATCGAAATTAAATCATACATCATCATGGATCTCCTGTTTGCTGATGACTGTACCCTATATGCCAACTCTGAGACAAATCTACAAAATAGTATAAACAGATTCTCCAAAGCCTATACCAACTTTTGACTTACTTCTAATACGAAGAATACAGAAGTCATAATATAACCAGCACCTGACAAAATCTATCACCAGCCCTGCATAAAGGTAAATGGCGTAGTACCGAAAGTTGTGAATAGATTCATATACCCAATATTAGCTTATTTAAATTAAAAGAAAACATTTGTCAATTTATGCTTTCATGGTTGTTAGCGAGCTTGTCCAGAAATGTGGCTGTACGAGTCAGAATGCCTACCCCCCCTACCTTAAATTACCTTAAATATTGAACATTTTCTTCCACATATTTTTCGTTCCTCCCTTTGGATCTTCATTTCATATCTCATGTCCAGCAGCCAAATAAGTGAAGCTATTATATCGTCAAATACTGTTTTCTTCTGACTGAATTAATCCGTTGCATATCTGTCCACCGCTTTCTTTTCTCAGAAACTTTTTGTTTTATATCAGTCTGTTTATATAACACTGTTGAAATACAAGAATATTGACATGATCTAAAAAAAAACGTTAAACACATTGTTGATATCGATATTGTGCTACCAATGTCAGACCTGGACCCTGACAGAGAAACTAGAACAAAAACTAGCAGTATGCGAAAGAAAATGCACTGGGGATTAAAAAAAAAGATAGAATAAACAATGACATTATAAGAAATGTGATGAAAACAATAGTCATATCGTGCAAAAGAATAGATACTCGAAATATCAAATGGTTCGGCCACCTGATCAGCATGGAACAATATCGCATTTCATCGATATCTTTCAATGAAAGATCATCTGAAAAGATAAACAGGAGAAGACCCAGACGAAGATGAATAGATGACATCAGAGAAATAATGGGATATCAAGACTGAAGACTGCACTAAGTCAACGGCATCACAGTTGGCAAAAGAAAGAAGACTTCGGTTCCTGATGGCGCCTATCGGCACACATGGATAGGACAAGACGAAACCTAGGTAGTACACTATCACAAAAAATCCACCTCTGATATGAAGTGTATACCAGAATCTCCATGGCAAGCTGCACTTTCGGCAGAGTGTACAAATGTGTAGCATAAACACTGCATTAACCTACAGATGAAGCTGAAAGTTTCAAGTTTAAAGAGCAGTGGTACTTGCAGTGTTATTATACTCTGAGGAAACATGGACTGTATAGATGGCATGCGAGTAAGCTCAATCACTTTCACACAGCTTGTCTCAGAAAATATAGTCAAGCAAAGTAAATTAAACAGGTTACTAAAACACTTACCTTGCCTATTAATAAAAAATATATTTAAAAAAGTATATATAAAAAAACATACAATAAAACTAAACAGGACAATTCTCCACGTATCGGCTCAAATTGAACCTTTTTCAAGAGACAAACAACAGAAAACAACAAAATAAAAAACATAATAAAAAACATAAACTCCACGGAGTTTTAAGATATATTATAATAATCATTGAGGAAAATGACAGCTTTTTTAAGTTCTATGGGTTCCTAGAAAACTCTTTTTCCAGAAAAAAAAACCACGGGAGATAACAGTTGAGAACCAATAAACTAGAATACTTAGAACTTGGTTTCCCATAAGTCGCAAACCAAGGTGGGGTGAATCAGGAAACTGTAATTTAAAACTAATTCCCGCCTGGATTGGGAATTCAAACAATAATCACATGGCAGGAATCCAATTCAATTTTCTTAATTAAATAACTTAATTGATTTATCGATTTATTTTCATTTTCCTTTGGAATATATGGCGGCAACTTTCGCTCTCCAACTAATTATGTGCTGCTCTTCATTTGTGCCACGATGTTCCATGTGATTTAGACTCTTTCTCCACTGTTCTCCCCCAGCTATTCTTGGTCTTCCAACAATCCTCTTTTCCTGCGGGATTCATTCCAGAGTCCGTCTGATTATGTTGAAAGACTTCTTTCTGAAAGTATCACCTATCTATCCCCTTTTCTACTTTTTATATTCTCCCTCCACCGGGCGCTTTTGTGATTTCTTTCACAACCCATCATTTGTTATAAACTCTGACCATCTAATGTGAAGTAAACAACATAAACGACAACTGATTTGCTAAAATTATATCAAGTGAACAACATAAACGACAACTGATTTGCTAAAACTATATCAAGTGAACAACATAAACTACAACTGATTAGCTAAAACTATATCAAGTGAACAACATAAACTACTACTAATTTACTAAAACTATGAATTCATTTCAAATTGAGATATTTTTGTCCGTTTGGTTCAGCCAGCTTAAGAGATTATGGGTTTGATAAAGGGCTGTGAAATCTTGCATTTATGCTTGCATTTTCAGAGATTCCTTGGAATTATCGTTTGAAGGAACATAATTACGTGCTATGAGTAATACTGTCGACAGACGACGTGCTGTTCTGTCTAAAAAGACCTAGTAGATGTGGGAAAACCCGAGTACAAGAAAGACATTCGTTTACGTTTTTTGAACCCATTCTCATTTCAAATACGGAAAATCCAATAATTTCAAATTTTCTTAATTTTCTTGCAAACATTAATTTGAATATATTTAAAGAAAACATTTCTCAACTTATGGTTTTATGGTCGCCAGCGAAATTGTCCAGGAATCTGATTGTACGAGTCAGAATGCCCCCCCCCCTCCGACCCCATCTTAAATTTCCTTAAATGGTGGACGTTTGCTTCCAACTACTTTTTGTTCCTCCCTTTGGATATTCATTTCATTTCTAATGTCCAACAACCAAATAAGTGAAGATATTCCCATTATACCGCCAAATACTCTTTCCTTGTTTTCATTTGACTGAATTAATCAGTTGCATATCTGTCCACCACTTTTTCTCCCCAGAAAGATTTAACACTCTTGTTCCCAACCAATTTTCACACTTAATTTTTCCAATATTTTTTCTTTCCTTGAAAATGTCTAACCTATTTGATATGAATTTAGTTGTTTTCTACACTAGACATTCTGTATGCGGAACGGTCTGTTGATTTTGTCAGTAGTCTAACAGGCAAACGTGCATGTTACATTGTACGTGTAGTATAGTAAGACTTTTCTGTAGTATAGACTGCATAGTGAGACATTTATTCTAGTGAAAATCAATCCAAAATTAATCTTTGGAGTTTTTTGTTTCATGTATATCCGATTCATTAGGGAAATATGTGCCTCCCCCTGTATTTGATAATTTTTCTTGTTTATGTTCATCAGACAACGAATTATTATTTATTAATTTAAATATAAATATATTTAGGGTTAGTTATGTAAAATACAGCTCTGCTAAAACTCTCCTAACCATAGCTGCGTAGCGCAGTGGTTAGCGCACTGGCTTCGCATAATAGAAAAAAAATCATACTTTGTTTCAAGAACAGCTAGAATTATAGGAACATATATTTAATAAAATGTGTTTAAAATGTACAGCTTATCCTTGGCGAATTTTTTAAAGCAAGATGATTCGCAATCATAACGTTGGTATGTCTATAGCGTCGAAATACGCAGGGTGACAAAAGCAACCTCACGGGGAATAAAACGGAAATAGGCCTACATTTAGTTTATGTAAAGAGAGAACGAGCGTTGGAATCAGAGAGCGAAAAAACCCTAGTATTGAGATTACATACATCATCTGCTTTATACGGCACATGATATTGTTGAATGAGGTTTAATTATGTGACGTCGTTGGCATAAATTTCAAGTCTAGTGTAGTTTTTCAGTTTATCAATTGTTCTTTGCTTATACAAATTTACACCCTTACACTTTTTTTTTTATATTGGATGTAATTCTAGTTGTTGTATATTGCATTTTCAGTAAATCATCATTTATAATGAATTATACATGATGCCACGAATTGCAGAAATAGAATGATTAACTTTTTTTAACGTTTCTTAACGCTTAACGGACATAACTACTAGCTGCATACATAGGTTTTTGCTTCTTTGTGGCGACTAGTATGTTATCAAAACTGGAATCAATATTTTAAGGCTGTTTAAAAAAAAAAACAAACTCAAATTGAACAGAAATATTTCAAAACTTCTCATCTCAGAGTAACAAAAAAATCTCAATATTTGATGTCTCGATATTGTAACGAAGCCGTTGAATTGGACTGAAAGCTGATTTCCAATTTAAAAAAAAATGAAAAGTGTGTGTCTTCGTTTGCTTAGTTTACCATTTATTTTTGCATTTCGTTTCTCGTCCTGAAATCTTCATTATCCTTTCTCCGAGTTCGCATTCGTATCATTTCTCTCATTATCGCCTTCTGACATCATAACATAACACAGTGTTCTCTTGTCTGTGATTTCTCCCTGCTTCTCTAATCACAAAAAAATATGAAGTGTTTGGTCACACTGTTACAACTATGATTATTTTCTCCAGACAGGTCCGTAAATAAAAAAGGAGAGCGGGGTAGAAACAGTATATATAAAAGGGAGGGGGGTGGTTCATCCCATAGCAAATGAGAACATGTCTTTTAGTACTAGGAATTCTTAAAAAAATTCCGAAAACGAACGAACGATTTGGGAAGGGCGGGGGGACTCCACCCGCCCTTAAGGTAGTCATATCAACGGCCATGTCTCCATGTCAGTAAAATTCTGATATATTTCATATCTCAACTCTTTCAATAGTGATAACTTGTTAACAGATAAAAATATGTTAATGATAACTTGTCCAACTTGTTATAACGTCCTTGAGATAATTTGGACAAATATAGCTTGGATAAATAATACAAGGGAATTTCCATCATGCGCATTGCGTAACCCTCTCGCCAACAGAAGAATTAGGCCTACAAGCAGAATCGAAAAAAGCCTTCAATATGTGAATATTTTGATTATTGAAGTGCTTTACTCAATTTACTTATAAATATTTATTTACAACCAACTGTTGACGTGACGTGGCATATTTCATAGCATGTCCTTGTATCTATAGATCAGTGAAATGACATGGCTGTAAATGCGACTTAGCTAAGGGACAGTATTGCTAACCACAAAAAAATTCGAATAAACAGGTCTTCAAAAAGGGCGAAAGAGCTTTTATGGGGTTTTTAACTACTAACACTTTGTTTTATATATTGGTCTCTCTCGCCAGTGTGGTTTCGGGGCCTGAAAGGGAAGCGAAGAACAGCGACAGTTTCCTGCCATGCATATCGTACGGGGTGATTAAGGGATTGTCCGTACATTACGTCAACAAATAGGGGAACA